>JALDNG010000128.1:1372500-1617500 GCA_024349245.1 Neodontobutis hainanensis
AAAAGTTTGAATGGAAAAGTCGGTTGAGCGGAGGTAAATCGGTGGAAAAAACTTTAACCCTTATTTTACCAGGGTTTATTTTTTAAAAAATACAGATTTTTTAGATCCACTTTTTTAATGGCGAGAGCGACTAGTTGCCTCCTCTTTTCTTTCAATGATGTTGGGCAAATTGTGGGAAAAACAAGGTGTGCTTGGTGTACATTTAGAGAGGAACCAGTATGGACTCTCACTCTCATTCTCACTTTCACTCGGCTGAAAAGGCTCCAAAGGGAGATGTTCTTCCTCAGAATCAAAGTCAGCTATTACTAAAACCAAAGCTTCATCACAGGTGTATTTTTTTATTTGTCATTTTTGCATTTACCAGCTCACATGTAAGAGAATGCTGCCTAGATGGGCATAGATGATAAATAGAAAAACTGCAAATGGGTAAAATAAATGAGAAAAATGTAATTTAATATCATTAGATTAACAAGCGTTTGGACAGTTACTGTTAAAAAACTTAAAATCATAAAGATATTTGTTTGGACCTGGTAACAAAAAGCTTTAATTATGGGACAGTCTCAATTAGAAATGACACTGGAATAAACAGTCACTGCAGAAGGTGGACCAATCAAGGACAAAAAGTCATGGTCCTGGGCTTGTTTTCATATGGTTCTGGTCTAAATGTGGTTTTGGGACTAGTATAGGTCTGCTCTGGGTCTAGTTTGGTCTTGGGTCTGGTACTAGCCTTGGTCTGGTTTAGTCATGGTCTTGGTCTGGATATAGTCTGGATCTGGTTCAGGTCTTGGTCCTAAACTGGTTATGGTCTGGGTTCTGGTCCTGGTCTGGTCTAGTCCTGGGTCTGGTCTTGGCTTGGGTCTGTTTTAATACTGGGTTTGGTCTAGTCCTGGGTTTGGTCTTGGCCTAGTCATGGGTCTGTTTTTTGGCTTTGGTCTGGTCCTGGTCTAGTCTTGTGTCTGGTCTAGTCCTGGTTCTTGGTCTGGATTAGTCCTTGGTCTGGTCTGGTCTAGTCCTGGGTCTGGTCCTGGTCCTAGTTTAGTATTGGTCTGGTTTTGTTCTTGGACTTGGTATTTTCCTGACCCTAACCCTCTGGGTATGGTCTTGGTCCTGATTCAGTCCTTATCTTGAGGTGGTCTTGTCTGGATCTGGTGTCATAGACCTACTGTCCAGAACAGGCAGGAGGACTCCCAATGCATGACCCAACAATGGCAGATGGTTCAAAAGGTTTATTTAGCCGGCAAAGGTACAGAATAGTGATTTACACGACAAGGTGAAACAAGGCAAGGGTCAGAGCACACGGATATCCAATACACGAAACACCAGGAAAACACTGGAAAACCAGACACTGAACACACGGAATATATTGGAACAAAATACACTAGAACACAAGGAAAACAGATCAGCAAACTCACGACAGGGGTATGACACTTCACAATAAGAACCAGGAAATGAAATACACTACATAACAGATTGACTAAACTGAATGCAAGGTTGGGGCATGACAGTACACCTTCCCTTACAAAGCCGACACCTAGATTCCTGTGGGCGGTGACAGAGAAAGGCCAGAATGAAGTCCGGGTCCAGCAACAACACCAACGGAGCTCCCCTCACATGATCTGGGGGGGTGGCGGAGGTCAGGAGTCAGGACGCCGGCACTTGGGAAAACATCAACGCCGGCACTCGAGAAAACAGGGACGCCGGTAGGCAGGCATCAGTTACGCAGGTATGCAGATCTTGGTCAGGCGGAGGCACTCAGGGTCCGGCAAAGGGACCCCGAGTGCCTCCGCCGGACTCCGCCCCGATATTATTTCGAATATTTTCAGAGTACTCCTATCAAAGAATTATCTATATATCTTCCAGTGGAGACCTAGCCGAGACCCGCTACACTTGCACAGTTTTTGAACCATGTCCAGCTATTATTTTAACATAAAATAATATTGAGCTTAAAACACACAAAGTGATTTAATAATTATTGTAACCAGGCATTGCCTTGAGATTAAGTAGTGCATCTTGGAGCCTCATTTGGAGATCTACCATTTCAGTAGCCTGTCTTGATTCATGAACCTTTTCATGTTCTGTGTTAAAAATTGTGCCAGCCCTTCTAGTTTTTGTCCAAAGGAAAGGAGCCCTGTTCTTATAACTTGGAACAACCACAAACAGGTTCTTTCGAACAGCAGAAGAATAAAACATAGTAAGGCACAAATTAAAAAAATGAGAACAGTAAAACCCTAAATGTGTTCTTACTTGAAGTGATGTACATAGTAAAATACACAAATTAAAGGTGATGATAATATGGTCATTGAAATTGTGTATTGCATCACTCCATTCTTGTACACCAAGCCACAGTTAGGATATGCCCTGCAGTAAGTAGAAAAGCCTAAAAACAAAAACAACAACAACAAGAGTACAATACAGTTATTGATTACTTGCTATCAATCAGCTAACAAATTCACTGTGCACTGATTTCTACTTTGTTTTTAACATTATCTAAATTGGTATGGCTAATGTGGCGTGACCAAAACAGGACAGAGATGTTTTAGATGCTTAAGAGTCTGTACAAAATTCATAAACACTCTCCTTGTACAGGGAGGGGGTTCAGTCCAAATCAATCATAAAACAGTCCCCTGGTGGTGGCAAAGAACAAACACACAGCAGCGAACAGCTGCCAGTAAACATAACAGTAAGCAGCAAACAGCAGCAAACAGCTACTAAACAAACGGCAACGAGTCCACAAAGGAGAAGCAGTTGGCTAGCTAACTCTCCAGAGCTGCAACAGAGTTTTTGGTGGTTTTATGGGCAGTGGAGTATGTAACTATGCGCTGGTCCTTTAGCATGTAACACAGCGCTGTATCTGCCCAGGAAAACGCAGACAGCAGGGGCCTAAACAGCTACGAAATAAAGACAGGGTCAGCTTACAATATGCTGGCCAGGGTGAAACACAACAACGTCCTTACTTACATGCCCAGTTAGACCAGAACACTCCCAGCGGCGCGATCTGAACAATGGAAACACAAGAAGGCCTACGTGGCTGTAAGGGAGTCATATTACGTTTAAATACACAAAAAGGACACCAAAATCAACGTAGCCGTGGCTGGCTCCTACCTGCTTACCTGACACCGGGAGCGTAGTAAAGGGGAGTGGCGTGACAAAAGCAGAGAACGAACTAAGTGTAAGGTAGCGCTTTTATAGGGGACATGGCTAAGCGCCTCTTAAAGCCACAGTTCGACTGGTGCTGCCACACTAAGATGATATGGATGATATATTTTGACATATCTCACCATCTACAACACAAATATATGTGACAAGATTGTGCTGTTATGAACACTGGCTCAGTGAGTTGGCCGGCACATGCATTATGTTTCTTTTGTTATCAACTGCCTTGGACGATTCAGAGCCAGTGACCAAATGTTGTGGTAGTTTTTTTTTTTTTTGTTTTAATTAGTGAACCATCCTTTGAAGGCCTGCATCATCAGGAGGATATACTAGTCCCCCATCTCTATTTATGAAGACATGACTGTTCTGGTTTGGCACATGGACAGTGCCAGAACTTCTTTTTTGAATCATATGGAGCTTTCACCCTGCCTAGTCTGCTGTGGTATGAGACGTTTGGCTCAAACACTGAAATTAACTTTTTGGATGGAGGCCCTCCAACAGTCACCTCAACAGAAAATGGAACACCTGCATCCTTAGCTGCCTTTTGTTGGTTTAAGCAGCGCTGCTTTCTTGCATCCCCCAAAAACCTATAAGCAACCATTTCTGTTAGTAATTACTCATCTAAAATTCTGGGAGTAGTGTCTAAATATTTTTTTACCACACTCCCACCAAACACTATGGTCAGAGTGGCTGGAACAAATGCCTGACAGACAGCCCTGACATCAGCCCTCTAAGATTAAGCTGTAGCTCCTCTGGTAAATTGAGCTCTAGGCCCTCCCATTAAGAGCTCTAGCTCCTCCCATTTAGTTCTGCAGCAAATACCACTTGAGAAGAATGGGCAGTTTTAGTATCTGCGAAAATAAAGAGCCTCATCCACAACTACCACAAAAGACTTCAAGCTGTGATGGATGTTAAAAGGCTCACTTACCTCAAGACACTGCTGAGGTAGTGGGAGTCCATGTCAGAGGAGCAGCGTTTGGCACGGTGTTGCTTTTCATTGCAAGTTGTAACTCGAGAGTAACTCATGTTGGAGAAAGGGTGTGGTCTCCTGGAATTTTTTGCCCATAATCCCATCCTGAATGTGTGTAGCAAATTTAATGTGGCTGTCAAAAAAAACTTTGTTTTGTTTTGGAAAGTCACTGGAGTTTAAATGCTCCCTAAATTAGCTGTGTCTTTTTGGGTTCAACGCCCTAAGACTATTAACAAAACTTTTAACATCTTTCAATTCCACGTGTCTGGATGATGTGGACCAAGTTTGGAGCTTGTCGGGTAGAAATCCAATTTAAAGGCCAATTTATGAGAGGCTCACATTATTTGGCTCATGACCCCATGATGGACGTGTGTACCAAATTTTATTTGGCTATCACAAACAAAATGTTTTATTTCCCACTAACTTTTTTCACTCATTTGGATTGTGGCCGTGGCATTAAAGGTTATAGTTAGGACGTTGTCATCATTGGCTTTGTTGCTCAGCATCATGTAAAGAATGTGTGCACAAAATTTAATTTCTCTAAGACAAAGTCATTTTTTAGGATCAATTTTAACTTTGTAGAGGGTGCTGGATTCCCATTTTTAGAGATAAAAGTTTTATATATATATTGAAAACATACATTGTTGTGCTCAGGGCATGAAGACGGTTTGCAGCCTTTTGGATGAAAGCGCTGAGATGAGTTAAAATACATCCAACTCCCAAAAGTTCCCCAGTCACCAAACAACAACAAAAAAATGGTTCTGTTTGATGGGTGGCTGTTCCCAACAGTAGCTCACTGAGTATTTCCAATTGAGTGGCAAGCCCAGTGTCCATTAAACTGGCTTTGGCACCAAAGTCGATTAAGTTGGAGATGGTCTCTGGCCCAGAGGGGAGCAGCAACTGGGTGTAACCCAAAGGCCAGAGAGGGAAGGACGGACTTAATGTTCGGCCCACCAGTTCTCCTATTCTTACTGCTGAACCTTGGCTTTTACAGGACAGAAAGAGGTGTAGTGCTCTCTTTGTCCGCAGTATTTATAGGTATCTGGACTTAGGCAAGGCAATTTTATCTATGTAGCACAATTCATACACTGGGTAACTTAAAGTGCTTTACATGAATAAAAGAAAATTTACATGATTTAGATTTAGAAATATAAGAAAAATATAAATATTTTAAAAGAAGTGTGCAGATAAAAAACACTTTAAGTAGAAATGGGCGGCAGTGGCTCAGTGGTAGAGCGGCCGTCCTTCAACCGGAAGGTAGTAGGTTCGATTCCCGCTCTCCCCACAGTTCATACTGTTGTTGTGTCCTTGGGCAAGACACTTAAACCACCTTGCCTCCAGTGTCTGTAGCACTGGTGTATGAATGTGTGTGACTGTGGGGGTGTGTTTGGTGGTGGTAGGAGAAGGTTGAGGGCCGTTTGTGTGGCAGCCCCCCTGTCTGTCTGTCCCAGGAGTGGATGTGTGTGAATGGGGTGAGTGGAAGCACGATGTAAAGTGCTTTGGGTGCCCGAGAAGGGTGCAGGAAAGCGCTATATAAATGCATGCCATGCCATAAATGTAGACAGAGTTAAAGAACATTATTAAAGTTGAGGCTGTTCCAGATTTTTGCTGCATGAAACTTAAACACTACTTCAACAGTTTTAGTTCTAACTCTGGGCACGAGCAGAAGGCCTGTCCCAGATGTTCTCAGAGTCCGAGGAGGTTCATAAGCAAATAGTATGTCAGAAAAATATTCTAGTTCTAAACGATTAAGAGACTTGTAAACCAGCAGTGCTGTTTTAAAGTCTATTCTCTGAGCAACAGGAAGCCAGTGCAGAGATTTTAAAACTGGACTGATGTGGTTGTACTTCCTGGTGTTAGTTAGAACCCGAGCAGCAGCGTTCTGAATAAGCTGCAGCTGTCTAACCCTCGTTTTGAGAGACCAGTGAGCAGGCCGTTACAGTAATCTAACCTGCTGAGATAAAAGCATGAATAAGTTTCTCTAAGTCAAAGATGATTAGGTCAGTCTTGTCTCTGTTCAGTTGGAGAAAATATTTTTGCATCCACAGAATTTTTGTTTGATGCAGTGACAGTAAATGGATTGGTCCATTTTCACCTGCTGTGAGTAAAATGTAAATCTGAGTGTCACCTGCATAATTATGGTGGAATCATAGATTGTAAATAAACATAGATGTAATCCGGCCATTGGTCCCCTATTTACCTATATTGTCGTTGTGAAAGGGCAATAAAATGTCGGTTACACCGGGGCTTTTCCGCTTTTACTCTATAGTAAAACAATAGTTTTCATATAGCATAAACGGACAAATTAATAAAAAATTCACTTTCCCCTTAGAATTGTCACGTAGTAAAAACTTAGCTCTAGAGACCAGAGCCATTTTTTGTACCATGCTGTAAACATGATATCGCTGTAATTTGCCCTATTTCGCCGTATGTTAGAGGCTTGGGTAGGATACGTCACAGCTGCAAACTATCTGGCCTAAATAAAGCATGTAAATTTTGAAAAATAGGGGTTCCAAGATAGACCCCTGTGGAACCCCACGTCAGGGCCATCTGATCTGATTCACAGTTACCAACAGAAACACACTTCCTGTCTTCAAGATAGGACTGTAACTATATAAAGGGTAGTTCCAGAGATACCTATCCATTCCTCTAATCTTTGTGACAGGATTTCATGGTCCACTGTATCAAACGCAGCACTCAAGTCCAACAGAACTAAGACAGAGACTTTGCCCGCGTCAGTGTTCAGATGGATGTCATTTTTGTGGGCAGTCTCAGTCTGTGATGGGGCCTGAATCCTGACTAAATTCAGGATCAATTTAATCAAAGCAGTTTTTAAGCAATAGAAAGTCATTAAGTTGCTAATATACAACTTTTTCAATGACTTTTCCTAAAAATGGCAGGTTTGATATGGGCCAATTGTTGTTGAGCGCTGTAGCATCAAGACTGCTCTTTTTTAGGAGAGGCTTAATGACAGCAAAAGTTCCAGACTGCAAGGAATTATTGACTATATTAGTGAGTTGTGGTAACAAACTGCTTAGTACTGATTTTTAGAAATCTTGTGTTAAACATCGAGGCAGCAGGTGGATAAAAATTTTGTTTTATTTTACTGTCATTAATGGGTGGCTGCAGTGTTGTTGTATGCCCTTTGGACGGTATCGCATGTTTAATGCCTTGAACCTTGTCGTTAAAAAACAATGCAAACTCATTGCGATTAATCACGATTAAATTCTTTAATCGTTGCCCAGCACTAATAACAATTCAACAAATCATTACCTTGACCTGATGAGGCATTTTCAAACTTGATTGCCTCCATAAACTGTGTCTTGGTGTTATCAATAATGTGCCTCTTTTGAACAACTGTATGTTCAGCTGCAACGTTTTGAATAATGGACAGATGGAAAAAGACACAAGAATAATGAGCTAGAGCAACATCAATTAGTAATGACAAGGTCCAGTGTGTGACCTTTGTTATGGGTTGGCTCATTAACATGCTGACAAAGACAAAAAGTATTCGGCATTCACAAACATTATCCACGTGCACATTAAAATCTCCTGATATGACTACTGTTTCAAATTCTGTGCAGATAATGAAAGCATTTCAGTAAACTCATCAATAAAATCATGACATTGTTGGGGTGGTTTGTAAAGAACAACATATTAAATAGATGAAGAAAACCTCAACTCCATTTTGAATGACACATACTCAAAATGATGAAAACTCGCCAAATGATAGTTTCTGGATAAGAATATTATCCCTAAGAAAGGCACATACACCACCAGCCTTTTTGTTTTCCTGCATTTTGGATAGAAATGTGAAATTTGATGGGTTGGATTCAATAAGGACCGCATTTCCAGTCTTGCTGTCTAACCATGTTTTGGTTAAAAAACATAAAATCAAGCTTATTTGAAGTTAGAAAATTATTAATTAAAAAGGATTTGTTTTCCAAAGACCTGACACTGAACACTGCAAGTTTCAAGCCTGTTTAAGCAGGACCAGACTTTATCTGTTTGCAGGGGATTTGAATCAGGTTTGTCTGATTAGACAATCTAACTGTTACTCTCTTCTCCAATATGTGACTTCTGACTGTAGTTATGGAGCTGGGGGGGAGTGTTCTCTCCCAGGGCCTCAGGTTGATAAGTAATTTATTATCACAAAAAGTCCTGGAACAGCAGAGGCCCTCAGAGTCCTAATCGATTAATGCTAGTCAAGGCTTTTGGAGCTTGTCTGGGAGGAGGTGGAGGGGGTCTAACGGGGTGCATTGGACTGGGTGAGGTGGAGGAGAGGTGCTCCTGTGTTCTAACGGGGGTGATGTTTTTAGGGATGATGATAGAACCCGTGACCTGGCCAAGTTAGGTGTGAGGGGAATCATCTTAATTCCAGATTTTACTAAAATTTCCCTGTTGAGGTGTGGGCCCTTTCCTTTAAACAGGTCTACACATTGCCAAAACAAGTTGAAGTTATCAATAAAGTGTACTCCTCTTGTCTCACAGACCTTGGACAGCCATGTATTTAATGCAAGCAGCCGACTGAATTTATTGATATTTCTGTCGATGTTTGGGAGTGGTCCACTGATATAAGATTCTACTTCCAGGTTCTCAAGTTTATCTAGAAAAATCCTTTTTTAAAACTTCTGATTCCCCTTTCCTGATGTCAACTGCACCTCCCATGTACCATCAGCTGTTTCATTTTGTCTAAATGAATGGGAATGACACTGTATATCCAAGTTTAAATTCACAGTCTTACCACATTGTGTGATCGGGATTGTCTCCTAAAGTCCTCTTTCAGATTCCAAAGCAAAAATCTTTGTTTGTAGCACACTGATTTCCTGTAGATATTTCAAACAATTTTGGCAGAAATAATTTGTAGCAGTTGTTTTTATCCCAGACATGTTGAAAAATAAATACCAAGGCTCCAGTTGCTCAGCAGGTCCAACGTGTTGTTAAAAAAGTACAAATAAGTAAAAACATAAAAATCCAGTTAAAAGAAAGTAAAAAGTAATGTAAAAAGTTAATAATAAAATGATTGGCTAAAGGTGGAAATAACTAAAAAAGAAAAGTAAAGCTGGCATGAGCAAGCAGAGAAGCGCCTGCACTCTTCAGGAGCAGGAAGAGAAGTGTACAGTGGGTTGTGGCCAGGGCTGTGCAGGACGAGGGTCTTCTTCTGACATTGGGCTCCATTGTGCTGGTCCATTCGGCTGGCCGAGATTAACTCGTCCAATCCTTTAGGAAGATCTCGAGTAGCCAGTTTATCTTTGATGTAATCAGCCAAAGCGTCGAGGAACATGGCGTGCAGAGCTGAGGTGTTGAATTGACTCTGCCGAGCCAGGGTGTGGAGGTCTATTGAGAAATCTACAACAGAGCGAGTACCTTGATTGAGCAGGTGGTGTGCTGCCTCATATCCGCAGGTTCCCAGGTCAAAAACTTCTCAAAGTGTCGGAAAAGGCCTGAAAAGAGCAGGTGTGCTATTTTCCCACTTCACAGATGCCCACTGTTTTGCCTGCCCAGTTATATGATTAACAGTAAAGGCTACCTTGGAGCAATTTGTAAAAAATAAACATAAAAAGGGGTTGCCACCCCCCTGGCTCACCCGCATAATGCTCTGAGTCTCCCATACCAGGCGCAAAGCTTGATTGGTGACAAGACAATATAGCAGGTGGGAAGAGCGCTTATGTAGCATAGATTATCAATGTCTCTTTAGTGGATCATTTCACAGTTTAATTGGAGTTATTCAGATTCAGATACGTTTATTATCCCCAAAGGGAAAATAAAAATGTATTCAACCAACATACCACCACTCATCTATAAAAAACATTAAAACATTTTTTTTTTTAATTAATAAGTTAATAAATATTAGGTAGCAGTTGTATTGCTACTATTGTGCCTTCTTGGGTATAGTGTTCATTTTTTTATTCAGCAGTCTAATAGCAGAGGGAATGAAGCTGGAATTCCTCCTCCCAGAGGGCAGAAGTTGAAAGCTGGTCCTCAGATTGTGTGTTGTATCCCTTTAAATCTTAAGCTCATGGAGAGGAGTGCACTTGAGCTGCACAGAGCTTGAAGGTCAAAGTTACCACTCTCTGGATCTTGGCCTTGTTAGTCTCTGAAAGTCCTCCGTACCAGACAAGGAAAGAGAATGTTCTATATGCTATATCTGCAGTTATGTGGCAGATATAGAAGCTGCAGAGAATTGTAGGCACTACATCCAGTTTTTGCTGACTGCTACTGACTCTTCAAAAATTTTGTGGGTGTTGTCATTAAAGGTCAGCTTGCTGTCAATAGTGGTTCCAAGATATTTATAACTCTTCACTCTCTCTACTGACTCCCCACTGAGTGTCAGCTTTGGGATTAGGTAAGACCTTTTTTTTAATTTTATAATATCTATTACAATTTTTTTTGTTTTCCTTCCACCATTGGTGCAGCCTCCCTGCCACCACCTCAAAATGTTTTTAAGCAATTGGATGTATCCACTAGGGCCATATCATCAGCAAACTTAACAGCTATGCTCTGACTTAGGGCAATGCCATATCATATCGCTCACAATAATACCAGTATATTTTGTTCTGGTGATAATCTTCATCATATAACGTTATAGCAGACAAATAGCGGCAACAATTATGCCTAAAAACTGAGCTCCACTCTCTGCATTCTCTAACTGCACTTGTATAGCGGTAACATACAGCTTAAACTATTGTCTCTATTTTCTCATGAACAGCTTAAACCAACTTCAGGGCTTCTGCTGCATTCATTTGAGCAAAATAGTTCTATACACCAGACTTTTGTCCGCACCGGTGTAACTCTCTACTTTTAATAAACCAGGCTCTGCCCCACCCAGTGCACAAAGAAATTAGGCAAGTGATTATTCTGATCATATCACAATTTTATCCATAATTTCCAACTCCAACTTTGAATCCTTATTGGATTTAATCCATATCAGGTGATATGTATTTTTGGGTGTGGCCTAAGGAGATCAACACCATGAATCAAGGTGTGCATAATTATTAGACAGATTCTTCTCCTCAGAAAAAAATAAATAAATAAAAAAGGGCCAAAAAAGAAATTTAACTTACTCTGAAAAGTCAAATATTGATTAAAAAAAAAAAGTATTTTACAGGGATGCAGCACTCCAGAAATGTGATCAAAGAACCATCAAACGTTTTGTAGCAAATAGTCAACAGGGTCGCAAGAAACATGTCAAGAAGAAAAGACGCAAATTAACTGCCAAAAGTGAATCCATATTCCACAACTGCAACCGACCTGAGGTGTCAAGAAGTACGAGGTGTTCAGTTCTCAGAGACATGGCCAAGGTAAGAGAGGCTGAAACCCGACCACCTCTGAACAAGACACATAAGTTGAAGACACTTTCTTTAAGCAGTGGTACAGGACAAAGTCTGCATCTTTCAAGAAGACTTTGATTTTTGTGCAAGACAGCGCTCTATCACATGCATCAAAGTTCTCCACTGCTTGGCTGGACAGTAAAAGCCCTAATGACATGTCCTCCTTCTTCGCTAACGCTATTGAGAACTTAAGGGCCCTTCTTAAGCAGGAAATTTCTGGAGTGACGGAGGACGCATCCCAGTAACAATCAGGCGAGTGTATCTCTCCTGGCATTGTCCTAAAGTTACGTATTTTTTATTTCTTAAACATTGTCAACACTTTAACTGTGCACCACACCTCATTCATTGTTATTCTGGTTATATTTCTGCTAGAGTTTAGTACTAGAGTTGCTGCCGTTTTGTGAACAGGGCACTTCTCTTTGTGCTAGCTAACATGCTAGCGGGTTTTTAGCATTTGAATTAGCCTGATTATACCTTGATTGTTTATTTGTTACCATTGTTGTCTTACTGGGGGTTAATTTTGTTGTGTTTACAAAGTTTTTTGTTTAACTTGTGGTTAGTACTGCTGTGTGTGTGTGTGTGTGTGTGTTAGAATTTATCATTGTGAGTTGTGAACTGTTGGCTTGACTTAGCTGTACGTACACTAGCTTAGCTAAGCTATTCTTTTTTGTTGTTGCTTGTGGCAATGGTTTGCCATTCTTGTTCGGTATTACTAGATAGGTTGTCTCTATTAGAGAGACGTGTTTGTGAGTTAGAGCAGCTAGATCAGCATAGACAGGGTTTGGTTACTTTAGATGTGTCAGGGTTTCCTGATAGTATCAGATGCAGGTCTGATAGCAGTCCTGCTAGCGATAGCTCTAGTTGCGGCTCAACTGTCTCGGCAGTTGTTGCAAAGAGTAATATGTTTGAGCCAGTCCGGCGGCGCAGGCGTGCAGGCAGGGGGAAGCCTTCGGTTGTCCGCCCCTGTCCGCGGTCACCCATTCTGACCGCGAACCGGTTTTCGACGCTTTCAATTCCGCTTGTCCGCGCTGATCACCGGCCTGATTCCTCTGCCCTTGCCAACCTGAGCAAGCATTGCACTCTGGTGATAGGGGACTCCATTACTCGCAATGTTAGACTCGAGACGCCAGCCATTGTCCACTGTTTACCGGGGGCCAGGGCTTCCGACATAGAGGCTAATCTTAGGGTGCTGACATCACACAGGGAGGGAGAGTTTCCTCAGACACATACTGGCACTACATACAAGCAGATAGTTATTCATGTCGGCACCAATAATGTGAGAATGAGGCAGTCAGAGGTAACCAAAGATAGCCTAGCCAGGACTCTTGTATTAGAGAACAAGATGAGTCGGCATCGATTATTTGTCTCTGGCCCCCTCCCCGTAAGGGGTAGTGATGAACAGTATAGCAGATTAGTTTCCATGAACCGGTTGCTGGCCCGGCATTGTAATCAGAAAGGTTATGGTTTCGTGGACGACTGGCCTATCTTTCTGGGGCCGCCCAGGCCTGCTGAGGGCAGACGGCCTGCATCCTACTGGACATGGTGCTGCCATTTTGTCTAGTAATATAGACAGGTGCATTTGGTGCATTTGACACAAGGAATCTCAGCAGGTCGCAGGAATTAGAGAACCTGCTAGTCATGATAGTGCGGGTGTGGAACTGGATAATGTAGAAGCTTTTAGTTGTCCGGTTAGGCCGTGTTATCCTGATGTCTACTGCCTAAATCTATTAGATATGGTGAATTTATTTAGTCCTCAAACACACCTGAAAACTCACAGAGTCAGTGACCCAAAAGCATCCTGTCCTCATGTTATTATAACTCAGAGGCAATCTTTTAAACCAAGCAGAACTGTTTGTCAGCTCAACAGCTTGTACCTGTCACTATCTCTCCACTGGACCAGCTTTAAATGCAGGCTCTACATCAAGACTGAAGATCGGTCTCCTGAATGTGCGGTCTCTATCCTCCAAAGCACACTTAATTAATGATCTTATTGCTTCTCATAGCTTGGATATACTTTGTCTTCGTGAAACTGGCTTAGGCCCAATATTTTTCTGACACTAAATGAAGCCTCTCCCCCTGATTATGCGTATGCACAGGTAGGTCGCACGTCGAAACTGGGTGGTGGTGTTGCAGCCATTTATAAAGCTGCATTTTGCTTTACAGGTCCATCATCACAGCCAAAATTTAACTCATTCGAAGTGTTACACATCAAACATATTCCTTCTCAAATAAACAGAAGGAAGCCATTTTATTTAGCTGTAATCTTTCGCTCTCCGGGTCCCTACTCTTCTTTCTTGGACGAGTTTGGAGTTTTCCTCTCGGACTTAATAACCCACGCTGTCAGCGTCCGAGAGGAAACTAGTTGGAGACTTTAATATTCATCTAAATAAGGAGTGTGATCCTCTGGCCAGAGCATTTCAATCACTGCTTGCGACCATGTCTTTCAACCAGTTTGTTCATGAGCCCACACACATTAGTGGAAACTATCTTGATCTTGTTTTGGCTCGGGGAATAGATGTCTCCAATCTCTTTGTCTCCTCTCTTTCATCTGCTGTTTCAGATTACTCACTGGTGGAGTTCGAGATAAGTTACACATTTCCCTCAAATTCCGACAAATGCGTAGTGTCTACACGGAATTTTAGCGCGGCTGCAATGGAAATGATTGTGTTGTGTGCAAAAACTGACCTCTCAGTCTTTGGCACAATCGGATGGAATAAGTCATGAATGCACCAACATTTCAATGCCATAGAGTCTTTATTGTTCACAACCAACACAATAAATGACCCGAGTAGACACACCTGCTCTACTGAAGATTACACATTAGACCAAAGCTTTTATACAGTTTTCACATGACAATGTATTTATGTCTATTTCGTTAGGGCTTTGAGGACCCCTCCTCATCGGCATCTTCTTCCTTTGAAACCTGGTTTCTCCAGACTCTCTGTCCTGTCCAGTAAATTTTCCCTGTGTGTGTTTGCACAACCACCTTATCATGATTTAAAACATACATTGTTGACATCGTGTTTTCTCTTTTACCTTCCCATGGTCCTAGCTGTGTTATCATTACATATTCTTATCCATGCATAACTATAAATCCTAAGATAAGTAACATAAACCCCCCAGAAGTGAATAATAACCTAAGCACACAAAAACAAACCCTTCACATAGAAATATTTCACCACAATTGCCACACGGCTGACGTTCTTCCTGATTTAACTCCAACTGGAAACTCAGTAGAGGCCTACACAGAGGAGGTCCATGCTACCCTCTCAGCCATCACCAACTCAGTGCCACCCCTCAGGACAAAGCCCAGACCAACCAGACGACCTACGCCATGACATAACGAGGAAACCCGGGCTTTGAAACAGGCCTGCAGGAGTTTTGAATGCAAATGGTGCAAGTCAAAAACAAATCTTAAGGATATATATAGGATAATATTTTGTTTTTGTCTTCCTTGGCTCCGGGTCCCATTCACTTGGATCCACCAACCTCTGGTCTCTTAGTCTTAGATTCTGTTTCCCTCGATGAGCTGACAAAGGTGGTTTCTTTATGTAAAGCAACTACGTGTCTCAGCTTAAAGAACTGTGGCCCTATGTGGGGCAAATTATATTAAACATTATAAACTTGTCCCTGTCTACTGGCACCGTTCCTTCCCTTTTCAAACAGGCTGTGGTCAAACCCCTGCTCAAAAAACCTACTCTGGATCCTGGATGCCTAAATAATTTCCATCCTGTCTCCAATTTACCTTTTCTATCTAAAGTCCTCGAAAAAGTTACTCTCTATCTATAGGAAAATGACCTCCTCGAGCCGTTTCAGTCTGCATTTAGGGCCTCTTATTCCACTGAAACAGCTTTAGTTAAAGTAACAAATGATCTCCTCCTTCAGATGGACAAGGACTCATCGGCTCTACTGTTATTGCTGGATCTCAGTGCTGCATTTGATACGATTGATCATGCAGTGCTAATCAACAGACTTAAAGATGTTTTTGGCATCTCTGGTTCTGCTCTTGCTTGGTTAGAATCCTATCTGTGTGATAGGTCTCATTTTGTCTCGTTTAAATCCTTCTCCTCCACGGCACCAGTGAAATTCGGTGTGCCACAAGGGTCTGTGCTCGGTCCCATACTTTTTTCACTATATGTTACACCATTGGGACAAATCATCAGAAGTTATGGAGTAAACTTCCACTGTTATGCCGATGATACACAGCTGTATCTACCAATAAAAGCGAATAATACAACTGACATCATGCGTCTAGAGGCCTGCCTCGTTTCAATTAAAACATGGATGTCTCAAAACTTCCTCCATTTGAACGCGGATAAAACAGAGCTCTTGTTAGTTTGTCCTGCCAGTCATCGGCACAAGTTCAACAATCTTACTGTCTCAATCAACAACTGTGTGTTGGAGCACGGCAAAACTGCAAGGAACCTCGGTGTCATTTTTGACCCCACACTATCTCTGCAGCAGGACATTAGTGAGGTCACTAAAATGGGCTTCTTTCACTTTGAGGAATATCTCAAAAATTCGCTCCTGCCTCTCTTTAGCTGATGCTGAAATTCTCATTCATGCATTTGTCACATCCAGGCTGGACTACTGCAATACGTTATTCTCTGGACTGCCGAGGAAAAGTACTCACAGACTACAAATGGTCCAAAATACAGCCGCCAGACTTTTAACAAAGACCAGAAGGTTTGATCACATTACTCTGGACCTGGCTTCATTACACTGGCTTCCTATTCATGTTAGAGCTGATTTCAAAGTTCTCTTGTTAACATATAAAATCCTTTGTGGACGCACGCCCTCTTACCTATCTGACCTTATCACCTGGTATACTCCAGCTCGTACCCTTCGCTCTCAGGACGCTGGCCTCCTTCAACTTCCTCGAATAAAAAAGAAGTCTGCTGGCTACAGAGCCTTTTCTTATAGAGCCCCATTTTTGTGGAATGGGCTCCCGGTGGAAGTGCGGCGATCTGACTCTGTTGAGGCTTTCAAAAGCAAACTCAAAACATACTTATTTCACCAAACATATGGAGACTGATTGATCATAGGGTTAGGTTTACACTGGTTGTAGCTGTAGGTACACACTCAACTGCTCATATTATTATTACATCCCACCCCCCAGTGTGAGGACCCCCAGCTCATCTTTAATCTACCTTGATGTTGGCTGAGGTCCCATCCACCTTACACACACACACACACAGAGTGGAGACTGGACGCTGTCAACATAAATGTTTTTTGTGGATATGTTTTGTATTCATATGTATTTTTTCAACTGTCCTGGACACATTCTTGCACGGCCTGTCCGTCCTGGGAGTGGATCCCTCCTTCTGTGGTTCTCCCTGAGGTTTCTCTTTTTTCCCGGCTGGGTTTTTTTTTGGAGTTTTTACTCACCCTGATGGAGGGTCTAAGGACAGGGGATGTTGTCTAGTGCAGTCTGTTAAGCCCTTTGAGGCGGCTGTTGTTGTGATATTGGGCTATACAAAAATAAATGTCTTGTCTTGTCTTGTCTATTTACAGTGATGGTAAACAGTACACCTCTGAACAGTGTCTGGAAGGCTGTGGTTGCACTGCACAAAAAGTTGATTCTGACCAGATCAAGAAACTGACTGACTCCGTGAATGGAAGGCTTGTGACTGTTATCAAAAAGGTTGCCTATTTTTTTATTTTTTAAATTTCAGAAAGGTTTTTTTATAATTTTTTTTTTATTATTATTATTCTCACTTTAACAGGTGAAAACAAACAATTGAGATGGGGAAATCTTTGTTTTTCATTTAGTTGCATAATGATTCTGCACAATAATAGTGGTGAACCTAATAATGGTGTACATGGAGATATTCTCCTAATATAAGTGAAAACTTTACTTTTACTACCTAAATGTTTAGGTTTGAGGGTTTGTTAACATTTTGGATTGACAATAACAAAATTAAACCTCAAAAATACAACTTGCCTAATAATTGTGCACACAGTGTTTTTTATTGGTAAATAATGGGGGATAAGCTAAAGCAGACTGACAGAAGTAGTTTGTGATGTGTAACATTACTGCCTTATTTATGGAGAGCAACTCATAGAACATCTTCTCTGCTGTGACCGCGCACAGAGAAACACAGGGCGCCGAAACACAGAACAGGGAGATGTGCACACATGTGAATAAAGTAGAACAGAACTAATAAATTAAAAAAGAGGCAGGAAAGGTTTTAGCAGGTATATTAACCTGTTCAGAAAATGGCATGTTTTTGTAGCGAGCTAAAGCTAATAAAGCTTAACTGACCATTTATAGAAGTTTTGTAGCCCCTCCCTCTATTAGTAAGTAAATGATCTTTATGATAAATCATTTTAATATACCAAATATATATTTTTTTATCCAGTGGAAGAAGAGCCCTCTGTAAGGTCCTTTAGAAACTCTTCTCTGATCCTGGCACAAGAAGGTATGACCTGTACATGCTGGCCCAGGTATCCCCAGCACCACCTAGCAGCAAACAAGGTGTCTATAAAACAGCTGAAAGAGAGGTGTGCAAATGTGTAAGTGGAGGGTAAAAAAAATTATTTATAAAAATCTTGATTTCTTTTTCTGGAACTAATCTGTTTAAAAGTGTCTCACAAAAAAACTGAAGATAAGTGTAACACTACAATACAAGTGACAGCCTGTAACACATGGGTTTAGTGCTACTGCCTCAAAACCTGGATGGGCTGTTATGCAGCTCACTCACCAACCTGTCTCACCTGTGAAACACCTGTGCATTACCTACAACACGAGAAACAATGTTTATTACTACTTTGTTTTGATGTTAATATTGTAGTCTTTTGTAGTGTTTTGTACATATTACTTAATAAAGAATTATTTGCCAATGAGCACACTAATTTATTTATTTAGTTTTAGTTTTGGCAGTTTTGATCCTTCATACAGCTGCGTTACATAGCATTCATTGTATTGAGCAGAAGCATCAATATTGAGCCAATAAAATGAAAAAATAGAAAATAAATCAAATAAAATCCATTCTCACACTCACCGCTAGGCAGGAATGATATTCAAATTTTGTGTCACAAGTATTCTAACCACAGTAATTGTGATTAATAACTAATGAAAACAAGTTTGAAAATGTCATTAAAACATACTGGAATACTTTTTGTGTTTAAACAAAATTGCACTTTGTTGAAAGTAAAAATAAAATGAATCAAGGCTTGACGATAAGCACTTTTAAGCACTTTTCCCACAAGCTCTACCTGTCCAAAAATGTTGATTTTTTTATTTTTTTTTTGGATACCCAACTCTAAATCTGATTGGTTAGCATACGGTTTCATGTCCATTTATTTTAAACCTCAGTTGATTCTGAAGGCCTCAATGCAGATTTCATTCACCCTGGCAACATGGCTGAAATCTGATTGGATAAAAGCTCTGGCATGAACATACACTGCTGGAAGAAAAATTAAAACAATACACAATTGGGAATATTTTTTTTTGATTAACAAATTAATGGAAAAAACTATATTAGTCAGTGATTCCAAGATTGTTTAGGCCAGTAGAAAAGGCCTTGCTGGCACAACCCACCACTGTTCTATATGTAGCCTGACAGTTAGTTAGATCCAGATCAATCCCAGTGCCTTTTTGCTTTACTCAAAAGAATATATTAGCTCCAAGTTCAGAGGGAAACAACAGCCATCTCAGGTTTTTTTTTTTACTGAAAAACTGAATTTCAAATGAACTTCGACCAGTCTGTCTCCCAATGCAGCTCCCTAATAACAACGAGAGATGGGCATCATTAATTCATGAGTGGAGGGGGTGGCAGTTGAGGAGCGTTGATGTCTCAGAGGAGGGTAATTAAACAGATAAAGCTTATGGCATACGGCTCACACCACCGCACCACAGGAGGCTGGATGTGTCAGTTCAAACTCACAGGAAGCTGATGAATGAATACAACACTGGCACTCACATGTATGAAGAGTCTGGGGAACTTCAAAGAGAGTGGGTGGAGGCATGGGTCAAACAACGTTATCTTTATTGAAAGACCTCCTTTGCGAACAGCAAAGAGCGCATTAATTCTATTGTACATTTACTCCTTATTTCATCTTCATTTAAACATGAAGAAAGCAAGAGTGTTGCATTTAAGCAACACTGTGTAACTTTTGATCATAAAAAATGAAGCCAAAACAATTGTTAGAATATTACAGTGCAGTCTGTTGAGTGGATCAATAGGTAATCCTTATCCTAGCAAAAAAAATAAAATTAGAATTCCTAATAAGCTAGGATTGTTCTTGTGATAAACCGACAAAGGCAAATTGTAAATCTTACTAGAACAAACAAACATAGTGTTTATTAGCCACAACTGTGTCTGGTTTTAGATAGTTAGCAAATTGTGGCTCTAATTTTGTGAATTAAATCACCCTACTTAATGCCTAAATTGTCTTAAACATGTTTAAGAGTTCCAGAAACAATCTTCTTTATCTTTAAATTACAGCAGCGTACCCTGTCCCTTTTGTCTCACACCTGGCTCCTGCATGTGCTGACATGCATGCACAGGTAAATTGGTGAATCTAAATGTTCCATTGTGAATGAATGTGAGAGTGATTTTTGTCTGTTTTGTTTCTCGGTCAAGTGAAATTGGTATAAAATTGGTTTCTTTAATGTTACCTTACTAAACTGCTTTGACCACAGATACATTTTTATTTAAGCCTGCACCAATCACTAATAAATGCTTTTGGTCATAATAAAGAGTTTTTTTTAAAGGCCATTGTCATGTCCAGCCTTTAAGGTCATGTTTTGTTTTCACTTTTAGTCATTTCCTGTTTTATTTTGGTATTGACCTTGTCTCATTTCAGATCATTTCACTTCCTGGTCTATGTCTGCTTTCCGGCCTGTGTGAATGCCTGCCTTGCCCTAATGTATTTCACCTGTGTCTAATTGTCTCTCCTCCCTAGTGTGTGTATATATACTCACCTCCTTCCTATGTTTATCTGCCAGATTGTCTTGTCCACTCATTTGCTGTTTGATTAATCTTTGGACTTACCCGTGAGTCGAGCATTTTGAGACCTTTTTCCCTGTGTGCCTGATGATAGCTGTAATTTTTTATTATTTTTTTAAACATGTTCCCAGCATTCAGGGGAAATAGACACTTGTAGCTAAATGATGTTTTATCCTCAAATGTGCATATGCATGGCTCTTAAACAATTCTTTAGGAGCAGGTGTTTTGGAGTGCTGTGCTGCTAAGAACAGATTAAGTTCAGTGATGGAGAGACAGCAGAAAGTAATTAGTGCACAGTACAGAGACAAAGCTGCAAATGTCATGTTTCTACAATAATGAGCTGCATTGTCCTGGTCATTGTGGGTAAAAAGTGTTTAGGTTTTGTGGCAAAGTGACCACTATAGCAAACAGCACAGGTTTTTATGTAGCTGCGCTAACATTCTTTTCATTCTGAATACTAGACTGTGTACCTATAAAATAGCTCCCTGTAGCCATTACTCATAAAGGAGTTTAAAATTGCTCAGATTATTCATTGTGCAAAGAAAAAATATGATTTTCAAAACAGCCTAGTATCTTAATTTTGAGAGAAACGGAAACAAGTTTTGATGTAAACAAAAATCCGACTGTTGATAGGAGGTGGTTGGTGAGCTGGAGGTAATGTGAAAACTGTAAACTTCAGACAGAGATGTAAATTGAAAATATTGCTTTTTATATATTTATATATATATAGCGCCTTGGGGCACTATCCAGTGGGGGTTCTTCGGCAAGACCCTTCGCGCTACTGCCTACCTCATAAAACTGATGAGAGACAATAAATGCTATGAGAAGCCGGATCAGACGGCGACCGGCCAAACAAGGTCTGCGTCAGATTTCTGGGGAACCAGAGCACCTTGATGACAAATGGGCTACTGGAACAAGAACAAGAACAGGAACAGGAACAAGAACAACATGGAGATGGGCGAGATGCGATAACAAGGCTCTGTTGGAATGCTACTACTCCAGTAACCCTAGTCAGAGGGGTTACATGAAGAGGATGTGGGATGAATGGTTACTTCGAAACCCACAGTCCACGCTTACGTCGAAGCAACTAGTAGCTCAGTGTTCCAACATCCACAAGCGGCAACTGCTATCACAACTTGAGATTGATAAGATACAACACAAATGCTACGGCAAGGGGGAGCCAGGACGAGAGGTCAGAGGGGAGCCAACGGGGGCTCCGCAACCAGAGATTGGGTACAAAGCCCCAACAAGTGCATTAACGTTGAATGAGGCAGCGACTGACCTGAAAGAAGTGAAGTACCAACAGAAAGGCTCCTAGAAGATGTGAATGCTGCATTGAGTGCGATCCCTACCACAACCATCACTGAAACCAATGAGCTGATATACACCTCAGCAGCAGTGATCCTGGAGATGCTTGGCTATAAGAGCAACCATGAGAAACAATACACACCACAGAAACAAAGGCTGGAGGCTAAAATCAAGAAGGCACGGAGAGAAGGGAGCCAACTGACAGAGGCCAAGAAAGTGCAATGAGTAAAAAAAGTACCCAATAGGTACAACCAGATGCCAATACCTGAAGCACTTGAAACTGCCAAACAAAGGCTCCAAGCCTTGGCCAGCCGCCTAAAGAGGTACACAAGAGAGAATGAAGCCAGAAGAATAAACCGGCTGTTCGCAACTCAACCTGCGAAAGTGTATGCTCAGTGGCAGGGTAATAATAACAGCAGAGCCGACCCACCAAGACTGGAAACTGAACATAACTGGAAAAATATATGGGAGAGGGAGGCATCCCACAACAACGATGCACAGTGGCTGGTGGCTCTGAGAGAGGACCACAGCAACCTCCAACAGAATCCAGTTACCATCACAGCGGCAGACATCCAAGAAAGAGTTTCAGGTATGAAAAACTGGACATCAACGGGCCCTGACAGGATCCACACATACTGGCTAAAGAAGTTCACTGCACTCCACGAGCGCCTTGCAGCACAAATGAAGCAGCTGCTAAGGGATGGGACGCACCCTGAATGGCTTACCGAAGGGCGTACAATCCTGATCATGAAGGATCCCACAAAGGGTACAGTCCCATCCAACTATTGGCCAATAACCTGTCTCTCCACAACATGGAAGCTCTTGTCAGGCATCATTGCGGCTAAGATAAGTGGGTACATGGATCAATACATGAGCAAAGCACAGAAGGGCATCGGAAAAGTAACCAGAGGCGCCAAATACCAACTCCTGGTTGACAGAACAGTCACCCAAGACTGCAGAACCCGACACACCAACCTGTGCACTGCCTGGATTGATTACAAGAAAGCATATGACTCAGCTCTGACATTAGGATGTTATTCGGGCTTGAGAAGTGTAGTAGAATGGTGACAAAGAGAGGGAAGGTAGTCCACACAGAAGGGGTCTCACTACCAGAAGGAACAATAGCAGACATTGAGGATGGTTACAAGTACCTTGGAATACCACGGGCAAATGGCAACCTTGAAGAGGTAACAAGGAAAACAGCAACTGCCAAATACCTCCAACGAGTAAGACAAGTCCTAAGAAGTCAGCTCAACGGCAAGAACAAGGCACGGGCAATAAACAGCTACGCCCTGCCAGTGATCAGATACTCTGCGGGAATAATAAGGTGGCCAAAGGAAGAAATACAGACCACAGACGTTAAGACACGAAAGCTCCTCACCATGCATGGAGGGTTCCATCCCAAATCCAGCACCCTGAGACTGTACGCTAGCCGTAAGGAAGGCGGCCGTGGACTAGTGAGTGTGAGAGCCACTATCCAGGATGAAACATCCAAGATCCACAAGTACATCAAAGATAAGGCCCCAACAGATGACGTGCTTAGTGAATGTCTCAGGCAATGGGGAACGGAGAAAGAGGAGCTGGAGGAGGGACCATCAATGGGAGGACAAACCCCTACATGGGATGTACCACCGGAACATAACTGAAGTGGCTGATATCACGAAATACTACCAATGGCTAGAACGGGCCGGACTGAAGGACAGCACAGAGGCACTCACCATGGCTGCACAGGAACAAGCCCTGAGCACCAGAGCAATAGAGGCCCAGATCTACCACACCAGACAAGGCCCCTGAGACAATCCAACACTTAACTGCAGGGTGTAAGATGCTGGCAGGGAAAGCATACATGGAACGCCATAACCAAGTGGCTGGCATAGTGTACAGGAACATCTGCACGGTGTACGGACTGGAAACCCCAAGGTCAAAGTGGGAAACACCTCCAAAGGTGGTAGAGAATGACGGAGCCAAGATCCTGTGGGACTTCCAGATTCAGACTGACAGAATGGTAATGGCGAACCAACCAGACATTGTGGTGGTGGACAAACAGCAGAGGAAAGCCGTTGTGGTTGATGTGGCAATACCAAGTGATTGCAACATCAGGAAAAAGGAACATGAGAAACTAGAGAAATACCAAGGGCTCAGAGAAGAGCTAGAAAAGACTTGGAAGGTGAAGGTGACAGTGATGCCCGTGGTCATCGGAGCACTCAGGGCAGTGACCCCCAAACTGGAAGAGTGGCTACAGCAGATCCCTGAAAGAACACCAGACATCTCAATCCAGAAAAGTGCAGTACTAGGAACTGCGCAGAACCCTCAAGCTCCCAGGCCTCTAGGTAGAGGACTCCTATGTATTTAAATGTGTTTTCAGTTTGTATTCTTCCTACTGCGTCTGTGTGTTTTAATGCAGCCTGCTCCTGGGTAAAGTGTGTAGAGACGATGCTCTGCAGCCGAATGGTCGAATTGAGCATGTGATACCTCATTTGAATCTACAGCCCCAATAGAATCAAGGAAAACTGTTTGTATCCCGGTCATTTGAACCTGGCTCTGATGTCACATGATGGACTGGCACTAGAGCCAATCATAGTGTCTACCCCAGGTGTTACACACACTGTCCGACACCATGATAGAGGATTTTATGTTACGGATATACTTAAATGAAGGCAGAGACATGGAATCAGCCGTGTAGCTACGTGTCAGTCAGGCTCACCTAGTCAGTGGCTTCAGAAGATAGCCTAATGAGTTATTATCACAATACTTGACCTATAAATATAAATTGTATTGTTTCTTGAGTCTTGTTTGCCATAATGATGACAAAATGTCTCCGAACCACATCAAAGTCAGATTGCGAACAGCCCGTTGCCCCTACAACTTTTCAACACTAAACAGCAAGGTAAGGCTTAACTTGCTTGGCACCTTTGTAATGGTTAGCGCCTGCTGTTTTATTTCAGATCTGGCATGAGTTTGTTGGTTGAAGTTGTGCCCAGCTGTTTGCAAAAATGTAGCAACTGGGCTAGTCGGCGCACTTCACACCTTGACATGTTGCCTTTGTTTGCTTGCTGTTTGGTCTGTGTTTGAATTGGTGTATGTGGCATAAATGTGCGTTATGCAGAGATTCCACTGAGTAAGTTGATATGTGGCTTGCCCATATTAGGCTTGGGAGCCTGTAGTGTATTATTCTGCCTGTTTACGACGGCACATGGCCCCACAGGTGGAGGGCTCGCGGGCTCACAGGACAAGAATTGTTGAAAAAAATTTTTTTTATTATAAATGTGCAAGTTTTGGTTAAAAATAAATAAATAAATGCCTATATATATATATATATATATATATATATATATATATATATATATATATATATATATATATATATATATATATATATATATATATATATATATATATATATATATATTCCATCTGCTTTTATTTACACATCTATTCATTCATTCATTAATTACTTTATTTATTTATTCTTAATTTTTTTTCCGAATGCAATTGAGGTGGGGGGGCCTGCTTTCGCTCTTCAGACATGAACGATCAAATCCACACAGACACTCAGTTACGCATCAGTGCAGCAGATGCGTAATTCATGGGGCTAATTTTGAGGCTTTGCAACATGGCCGCACAGTCACAATGCTGTGTTTACATTACAACACAGTTGAATACTGCCCAACGCATCACAAGGACTCCACTTCCAGCCATACAATTCTGTTTATAGTAATTGCCGTTGTATTTTATGTTTATTACATATCTACCTTAAAATTACTTCTATAATATAATCTATTTCTGACTTCTGTTTATAGCTCACCATGTCCATCATCATACATACCCATTTTATTATTTTTGTTTATAGCAATAGCCTTCTGTATATTATTGTATAGTATGTACATATCCATCTGCAAATTACTTTCCAAACTAACTTATTTATTTAAGCAATACTGGACATCTTGCACTTGCTTCTATTGCACTTCTGGTTAGACCTAAACTGCATTTTGTTGCAATGTACTTGTACATGTGTAATGACAATAAAGTTGACTCTAATCTAATCTAATCTAAAGAGAGAAGACAAGCCACTTGTGGACTGACACGGTACTGTAATATATTCAAAAATAACATTTTGTGCAGATATTTGATATTTGTTAGCTTTTAGTTAGCCGTTTGCTTGTGTAGTAGGCTGAGGCTATATACTATAAGTATCGTGTTCATGTTGATTTGCAAATGCTTTACTTCTACTATATGTGTTATGGTTTGCGACCCCTAATGGGACTAAGCAGAAGTAAATGTGAATAAATGTATTTTTCTCCATTCATCGATCGTCTTTCAGTCTGTTGTGAAAAATGTAAGTTGTCTCTGTACTGTCTTTATTAGCCCCGGGTTAAAGAATAATTTCCCTAAGACATGCAATTTTTATTATTATATAGAATAAGCAATCTTTTCTGTCTGTAAAACATTACACGGTACATTTGACATTAAATCAGGCAGATAGTTTGTCCTCTTTATTTCTTATTATAGACTTTGGAGTTTTAGCTTGTTTGAAAAATTAATATTTGTTTCTTTCCAGTCTTCAACATTAGCTTCAACATTAGCTTCAGAGACAGGATTGGACACAACATTTTCCAGATGTTGGTTGTAGGCTGTGATTGTAGGAGTTCTCAAGGGCCCTTCACTCTTAAGCTGGATCAGGAGGTTAGGGAAGTAAATTCAAGGTTAATCCTAGGTTTTCAGTTTCAGAAGCTGATTCACTTTCTCTTGAGGAAGATCTTTGGAAGTCCACCTTTTTTCCCTTCTATTTATAAATGAACAGAGAAAAATTTCGATTATATATACTTTACACATCAACATCCAATTAAACTGAGGGCAACAGCCTTTGTACGTACTGTGTTTTTTCTCTAAAATCTAAAAATCAAGTTAGAAATATAGGGGTCATCATTAGATTAGATTAGATTAGATTAGATTAGATTCAACTTTATTGTCACTGCACATGTAAGGTACAAGGCAACAAAATGCAGTTAGCATCTAACCAGAATTGCAATAAGCAGTAAGTACAGAATATACAATGTCTATAATATGTACAATAACTATACAGATAAGTATTATGGACATAATTTACAGATTTTAAATACTATAAGCATGATATACAGGTAGGTGTACTATGAACATACTATACAGATGGATTATGCAGGAGAAGCAACTTAGCAGCAGAAGCCTACAGAACCGTGTAAGTGTATTTGATTCTTGTCATTTTTGAGCTTAGTGCCGTGTTATTGCTGAGAAAACCGCTCTGTGCATTACTACGACTTTGTCACGTGGTGCACCGGCGTTCACTCTCACCTACTCGCCGCCTGGTTTCGTTTGAGTTGTTTACGGCCTTTTGGAGGCGTGACCAAACGCCAGCAGCGCTCTGCTATTTAATCGGTGGTTTAGTCGAAGTCAGTAGGAGAAGCAACTTAGCAGCAGAAGCCTACAGAACCGTGTAAGTGTATTTGATTCTTGTCATTTTTGAGCTTAGTGCCGTGTTATTGCTGAGAAAACCGCTCTGTGCATTACTACGACTTTGTCACGTGGTGCACCGGCGTTCACTCTCACCTGCTCGCCGCCTGGTTTCGTTTGAGTTGTTTACGGCCTTTTGGAGGCGTGACCAACGCCAGCAGCGCTCTGCTATTTAATCCGTGGTTTAGTCGAAGTCAGTAGGAGAAGCAACTTAGCAGCAGAAGCCTACAGAACCGTGTAAGTGTATTTGATTCTTGTCATTTTTGAGCTTAGTGCCGTGTTATTGCTGAGAAAACCGCTCTGTGCATTACTACGACTTTGTCACGTGGTGCACCGGCGTTCACTCTCACCTGCTCGCCGCCTGGTTTCGTTTGAGTTGTTTACGACCTTTTGGAGGCGTGACCAAACGCCAGCAGCGCTCTGCTATTTAATCGGTGGTTTAGTCGAAGTCAGTAGGAGAAGCAACTTAGCAGCAGAAGCCTACAGAACCGTGTAAGTGTATTTGATTCTTGTCATTTTTGAGCTTAGTGCCGTGTTATTGCTGAGAAAACCGCTCTGTGCATTACTACGACTTTGTCACGTGGTGCACCGGCGTTCACTCTCACCTGCTCGCCGCCTGGTTTCGTTTGAGTTGTTTACGGCCTTTTGGAGGCGTGACCAAACGCCAGCAGCGCTCTGCTATTTAATCGGTGGTTTAGTCGAAGTCAGTAGGAGAAGCAACTTAGCAGCAGAAGCCTACAGAACCGTGTAAGTGTATTTGATTCTTGTCATTTTTGAGCTTAGTGCCGTGTTATTGCTGAGAAAACCGCTCTGTGCATTACTACGACTTTGTCACGTGGTGCACCGGCGTTCACTCTCACCTGCTCGCCGCCTGGTTTCGTTTGAGTTGTTTACGGCCTTTTGGAGGCGTGACCAAACGCCAGCAGCGCTCTGCTATTTAATCCGTGGTTTAGTCGAAGTCAGTAGGAGAAGCAACTTAGCAGCAGAAGCCTACAGAACCGTGTAAGTGTATTTGATTCTTGTCATTTTTGAGCTTAGTGCCGTGTTATTGCTGAGAAAACCGCTCTGTGCATTACTACGACTTTGTCACGTGGTGCACCGGCGTTCACTCTCACCTGCTCGCCGCCTGGTTTCGTTTGAGTTGTTTACGGCCTTTTGGAGGCGTGACCTGCTGAATTCAATTCTTGAATCAGACGGGTATATAAGTGGGAACCACCGCGGCAGCGGTCGCGGCAGCCCTATTCGCGTGAAGACCTAAGAGAGTAAAGACCATCGACTCTACCTGCACTCGACTCCACCGAGCAGGGCATTTGAGTATTGCACTTTTTGTACCTATTGTTTGCACTTAAAACTTACTATTTATACTTTACTCTCTACTGTCTATTGTTTTTTCTGCTCCTCTTCAATGTGTTTTCAAATTCCCACTGTCATTTCTCCACGGACATTTTCATCTGTTTTACGCAAAAGGAGATGCAACCATAACAATCTGCATGTTATATCACCATCCATAACTGCCTCTTCTACTTTCTCAATAGGCTTGTGGAACTGCCAGTCTGCTGTGAACAAAGCTGATTTCATTACCGCTTTTGTTCAACATTCTGGTCTTTCAGTTGTAGCACTTACAGAAACATGGATCAAACCAGAGGACTCTGCCACTCTCGCTGCCCTCTCCCATAATCACACTTTCTCCCACAGTCCTCGCCTCACAGGAAGGGGTGGAGGGACCGGATTACTTATCCCTACTGACTGGAAGTTCAAACAGCTAGCACCCTTGTGTGACAACAGCTCCTTCGAGTTCCATGCTGTTACCATCACCCACCCTGTTAAAAGTCACTTTGTAGTTATCTATCGACCCCAGGTCAGCTTGGACATTTCTTGGAGGAGTTGGATGTGCTTCTTTCATCCTTCCCTGAGGATGGTACTCCTCTGGTGGTATTAGGAGACTTCAACATCCACCTTGAAAAGCCACAGGCTGCTAACTTCAATAACCTGACTGCATCATTTGACCTCAAGCAGGTCTCCACACCAGCAACTCACAAGTCTGGTAACCAACTAGATCTCATCTACATAAGGTCCTGCTCCACTCGGCATACTCAGGTCACACCTCTGCACACGTCGGATCATTTCTTCGTAACTCTTGACCTCGATCTAACTTCTCCAGACACCGCAACAGTTTTACCGCTGGTCACTTTCCGACGTAACCTGCGTTCACTCAGTCCCTCCCGCTTTTCCTCTGCCGTCTCTTCTGCGCTTCCCCCTCTTGAGGAGCTCTCGCTTTTAAACACCAACACTGCCACTGACACTCTGTGCTCCACTCTTACATCCTGTCTGGACAACTTATGCCCTCTTATATCCAGACCAGCTCGTACATCCTCGTCTGCCCCCTGGTTATCCAATGTTCTACGTGAGCATCGCACCAGCCTCCGGTCAGCTGAGAGAAAATGGCGCAAGTCAAAAGATCTCACTGACCTCTCTATCTACCAGTCTCTCCTCTCTAATTTCTCTGCTGATGTCACTTCTGCAAAAACTGACTACTACCATTCTAAGTTAATCAACTCACCTGACTCACGCACTCTCTTTAAAACCTTCTCTGCCCTCCTTTGTCCGCCTGCTCCCCCTCCTTCATCAGAGTTAACAGCTGATGATTTTGCATCTTTCTTTGTAAAGAAAACAACCGCCATCAGCAGTCAGTTTTCTGCGCCAGCACCTGCTGAACTCTTTCACACCCCTGATACGTGTTTGCTCCCTTCTTTTTCTCCTCTAACTGAAGCGGACGTATCCAAGGTCATTAGTTCTAACCACCCAACCACCTGCCCGCTAGATCCCATCCCCACACATCTCCTTCAGGCCATCACTCCATCTGTCGTGCCTGCTCTCACCCACATCATCAACTCATCTCTCTCCACTGGGTCATTCCCCACAGCTTTCAAAGAGGCCCGCATCACACCACTACTTAAGAAACCCACTCTCAACCCTTCACTGTTAGAAAACTACTCCTTCCCTTTACTGCCAAAGCTCTGGAGCGAGTTGTGTTCAACCAGCTCTCCTCCTTTCTCACACGAAACAACCTCCTGGACCAGAACCAGTCTGGGTTCAAGAGCGGACATTCCACCGAAACTGCACTGCTCTCAGTCATCGAAGCCCTGAGACTGGCAAAGGCAACATCCAAGTCATCTGTACTCATCTTACTGGATCTGTCTGCTGCCTTTGACACCGTTAACCACCACATCCTCTTGTCTTCTCTCAGTGCGATGGGTGTCTCTGGAATGGCGTTGCAATGGTTCAAGTCTTACCTCTCAGGTAGGTCATTCAGAGTATCCTGGAGAGATGAGGTCTCTGAGTCCCAACATCTTAATACAGGGGTGCCACAGGGCTCAGTGCTTGGACCGCTACTCTTTTCCATATACATGACATCCCTTGGCTCTGTCATTCAGAAGCATGGCTTTTCCTATCACTGCTATGCGGATGACACTCAACTCCACTTGTCATTTCAACCTGATGATCCGACGGTCTCTGCTCGTGTCTCGGCGTGCCTGAGTGACATCTCACTTTGGATGCAGGACCATCACCTGCAGCTGAACCTTGGTAAAACAGAACTGCTAGTGATTCCTGCCAACCCAAAGACCCGCCACAACCTCTCCATTCAACTAGGCTCATCAACCATTACACCGTCCAGCACTGCCAGAAATCTGGGAGTGGTAATTGATGATCAACTAAACTTCACAAGTCATGTTGCCAGCACCACCAGGTCCTGTAGATTCATCCTCTACAACATTAGGAAAATTAGACCTTTCCTATCAGAGCACTCGACGCAAATCCTAGTTCAGACTCTTGTCTTGTCCAAACTGGATTATTGCAATGCTCTTCTGGCTGGACTCCCTGCCTGCACAACCAAACCTCTGCAGCTCATCCAGAATGCAGCAGCAAGAGTGGTCTTTAAAGAACCGAAGAGAGCGCATGTAACTCCTCTCCTCATTAGGTTACATTGGCTCCCGGTTGAGGCACGTATTAAGTTGAAAGCTATGCTCTTGGCCTACAAGACCACCACTGGCTCCGCCCCCTCATATCTTCACTCACTGATACAGACCTATGTTCCTACCAGATCCCTGCGATCTGCTAATGAACAACGTCTGGTTGCACCATCCCAAAAAGGAAAAAAATCCCTCTCACGTACTTTCCCTGGATCTGTTCCACATTGGTGGAATGATCTACCTGCTGCTACAAGATCAGCAGATTCTGTAGACATATTTAAAAAACGCTTGAAAACATATCTCTTTGTCAACACCTGACTGACAAACACTAAATTCTTAACTTCCTTTCTATCAATTCCTTCTTTAAAAAAAAAAAAAAAAAAAAAAAAAAAAATCTTTCCTATCCTTAGCTTTGTATGCTGTGCTAGGTTTTTAACTGACTAGTTTTTTGTGCACTTATGCTTTTTGTTACCTTGTGTTGTTGAAATTGCTTCCATTGTTTTCCTCACTTGTAAGTCGCTTTGGATAAAAGCGTCTGCTAAATGACTAAATGTAAATGTAAATGTAAATGTAAAAGTGTATGTACACTATAGACAGAACTATGAACATAATTTACACTAGTGCATGGACAGTACACTGCATAGAAAAATATTACAGTGTGCAAATAGATTACTGAGTGTTTCTGGATGAACAGACAGTAGTGCAAGTAATAACAGGTTTACTGTTTTTTGCTTGTTGTAAATAATAAATAAATCAGTCAGACGCAGTGGTGATGTGGGGGAGGAGTCTGTGTGTGTGGTGGTGTCAGAGGGCAGAGTTCAGTAAGGAGACAGCTGTAGGGAAAAAGCTGTTGTCCGGAGGCTCCTGAAGCGCCTCCCGGAGGGCAGGAGGTTAAACAGTCTGTGGTCAGGGTGAGATGAGTCCTTAAGAATGCTCCGAGCTCGACGTAGGCAGCGTTTCCTCTGGATGTCCTCAATAGCCGAGAGTGTTGTCCCTGTGATGCACTGGGCAGTTTTCACCACCCTCTGCAGTGCTTCGCGGTCAGCCACTGAGCAGTTTCCATACCAGACTGTGATGCAGCTGGTCAGGATGCTCTCGATCGCACACCGGTAGAAGTTCACCAGGATGGCTGAAGACAGCTGGTTCTTCTTCAGTGTCCTGAGGAAGAAGAGGCGCTGGTGAGCCTTCTTGACCAGGCTGGAGGCGTTTGTGGTCCAGGACAGTTCCTCCGAGATGGTGGTTCCCAGGAACTTGAAGCTGGAGACATGTTCAACAGAGTCACATTAAGTCAATTACATCATCTGCATTTTATCAACTTGTTCTTACTTCAACGTCCCGGTCCCGGGACGTTTACAGTTTCCACAGAGCATTTTAGCGTGCGCCTCCATCAGTGCAAACTCCTAAGTCATGCAAACCCCAAAATCTATACATCAAATTAAAGCTTAAAGTCTCCTCTTTCAGACTATATAAACCATTTTAAGACATTAAAACCACATATTTGACACCAAAGCCCGTTTTACAGACAAGCACAAAGATGGAGATTGGATTTGGTCTTACCTTTTACGGGTCTATAGAACTGGAACCGCTACAAAATCCCACAAACTGGGTCTCATTCTGCTCATAAAGGTCCAGGGAATAATATCCAGTAAAATAATTAGGTCCAAAAGATATGTTAGAGCCTCCAAGGCACAAAAACTGCCGAAAAGTATTCCCAACTTGAAGTCAGCTGTGACACTTTATGTCGTTTCTTTTGTAAATAAAAAACATAATTCCTTTTCTACCGCCGAAACAAGCTAATCTCGTGCTACCAGGAAGTGTTAGCATTAGATTGACACCTTGTTTGGCCAATTGAAAGGGGTTTTGGTCAGCCTTTGACCAATGAGAAGACTTGGAACTCCACAGATGGATGAACGACTACGCCCCCACTTCAACGGCTTTAGTTTGGGCTAGAAGCCTCACTGAGCGTCCTCAGTACTACAAATAGACAGCCAATGAGCTACGGTTTACGGAGATACCAAACACGACAACTTTTTTTTCAAAATTCAGGGTCTGGGGTTCCTCGCATCAGAGAAGAGGAGATGAGAGAGAGGCAGCTGCGTCAACACGCACTTGCATCTTTTGAGTTTTTTATGAGTAAAAACTATATTCTTTTTATATTTTAAATATTATAAGTAATAAATATAATCTGTTTTAGTTATTTTATGCATTTTAGACAGGCAGTTGAAGAAAAAAATAATAATGAGAAGTAGAGAGAGCCAGCCGCAGCAGGAGGGGGGGGTGGGGGGTGGTGGTGGTATTTGACACCTCTCTATTCTCTCCTTTTCCCCTTTTTAATGCTGTTGGAGCCTTGAAAACACTAAATTGCAGTGCTATGACCAATGCATATAGTGTGCAGTGTCAGTGTTGCAGTGTGTTTTTATTTGTGGATATTATTCAAAAATATATATTTTGTCCCAAAACACTCATTTTGACTATTTTCATATGTAAACATGCCAATCATTATGGAATATTAATTTTAATAACTAATATAGTTACATTGTGTGTAAATTCAGGTTCCTCTAGGTGTAAGCTTTCAGAAGAGCCCTCATTGAAGTCTGTGGGTTGAGGCATTCAGAACTTATTGCACTTTTTCCAAATGTGTTAGTTTGATAAAATGAATAAATCATTTTAGTGGAATAAAGCGCCTAGATTAACCAACATTAAAACTGCTGTAAAATACTCATTTTTACAGATATTCTTTTCAAATTTGAAATGTGAGTAGTCATCCAGTAATTCTTTTGGCCCACAGTGTGTTTTAGTCCTCAACTACATGCTGAAGCTTCAGACACTTTTATTTTCACTAAATTTTTTAGGCGAGCACACAAAAAGTAATTTTTTTTGTGTGTTCCAAAGTGTATAAAATTTTATCAGTAATACTTAGACAGATTCTGACTGCTCTGAGTGAAACTAGAGATTGTTACCTTTACAAAGAGCCCACACTTGTAATTAAATACCAGGGGGTTCAATAACAGCAATCATTTTAATTTGGAGAGGTCCCATTACACACAATACAGCCAAAATGACCCGAAAGTATGAACTGGTTAAAAACATTTCCAGAGTCAAAGGGATAATGTCTCAACCAGACTTAGAGAAACTTATTCATGCTTTTATCTCCAGCAGGTTAGATTACTGTAACGGCCTGCTCACTGGTCTCTCAAAACGAGGGTTAAGACAGCTGCAGCTTATTCAGAACGCTGCTGCTTGGGTTCTAACTAACACCAGGAAGTATGACCACATCAGTCCAGTTTTAAAATCTCTGCACTGGCTTCCTGTTGCTCAGAGAATAGACTTTAAAACAGCACTGCTGCTTTACAAGTCTCTTAATGGTTTAACACCAGAATATATTTCTGAAATGCTAATAGCTAGTAGTAGTCATTTTTTTCTTCTTCTTTTATATTGTGTTTAATTTTTCTTGTTTCTAAATCTAAATCTTGTAAATTGTCTTTTATTCCTGTAAAGCACTTTGAGTTACCCAGTGTATGAATTGTGCTATATAAATAAAATGGCCTTGCCTTGCCTACGTGTCACTGTATCTAATTCTAATATCAAATTATCTTGTCCTGTGTTTATAAACTTGAGCACAGCACTGACAGAAACTAAACTGAATGCGCTGATAGCTCTCATGTTGCTAATCAACAAGAGGCATCAGCTCAAATACATTATTACACACCTAAAATTGGTATTTTTCTTTAACACTCCCCTTTCAACTATTTGCCCAATTGCACAGCCTTAAGAGCGTGCATATCATGAATGCCGGGTCTTGTTTGTTTTCTGAGAATCTACTGCACCTACAGGTAACTTGTTTGCCACTTAGCAATAAAGAATATACTAAAAACCTGGATTATTCTGGTTAGTCACATTGTACTGCTATTATTTTGAACAGTACTGTATGTGTAAAATGCATGCATATAGAATGACTAAATGGATTAGTGATACACAATAAGATATAGTACCTCTTGTACTTTACAATCACAACACTGCTCATAATATACACTGATTGATGATATAAAAGGGCAGGACAAGTGTTTTCCTTACTGTGCACTCTGCCATACTTTAAAGGAATCTTTGTAGTTTAAAAAAGTTTAACAGGCTGCTAAAAAACCTTTGAAATAGACTATACATGGAGCTGCATACAGCAATATTTTTTTACATTCACACTTCAACAGGTCTTATACAATAAGGCACTTGCACAAAACATAGCAAAACTAATTTGAATGTATTTCAATTTGCTTTTGAAATGTTTTAGTGTTTAACTTTTGAATACATTTTTACCAGTAAAAACTCATCTTCTTAGCTTATCTCATTCTTCTTCTACCAGGTCTTAGTACATAATCGTATTCCCAGGTCACAGGGGCTGGAGCCTTGCTGGGCCTGACCCCAGTTCAAACCAAAAGCGTTCTGCGAGCATCACGTTACTTGCATCTGTTTTAAAAGCATATATTCAAAACAGGAGTGTCAGCGTCGCAGCTACTACTATGCGTGTGGATCTCCCACTCTTTTGCTGACTTTATCATATAGAAGTGAAGGAACAATTAAACTTTCATGTAAATAACTGAACAAGATGGACGGCACAGTGGGGCTTAACTGCGGCTGGAGAAAGAGCCTATGAAACTCCAGTGGGTAATTACTTACAGTCTAAACCCAAAGTTGTGGCTATTGTGCCTCCGGCTGTCAAGGAAATTGTATTAATTTGCTGAATACTCTCACTCCTGCTCCAGTTTATATGCTTATCCACATTCACTTGTTGTAGCTGTATCTCCTATTGGTGTCAGGCTAATCCAAACAAGAGAAAGACATCACTTTGTACTACATCTACTGTTCAGGGACACTCTGTTCTGTGCACTTAGTGCCATCCACATAAACTCAATTCCATCTATGACTGACACGTCAGCTCATTACACGTCAATCCACGGCCCTGGAGCTGAGAGGCGGTCTTAATGTACACCTATAAAAACCTCATGTACTGTAAACTTATTAAGCAAATTTGCTTAAAAAGCAAATATAATTGTTGCATGTTGTTTGATTTGTTTCATTCTTGCAAGAATTAAAATCGAATGAATTTCTGGGAGTTATACAACTCTGCAATTGATCTTGGAATCAAGCTGGAACCAAGCTCCAGAGAGTACGAGGATTCAATGCTCTCAGTTCAACATACAGTTGTGCTCATAGGTTTACTCACAGCCTGGCAGAATTTGTGACTGGCCATTTTTCAAGATAAATTACACAAACACCTTTTTATACTCATAGTGGTTGGGTGAAGCCTTATATTATTACAACAGTGTTTATTCTTTTTAAATCATAGTGACAACAGAAACTACCCGAATGACCCAAAAGTTTACATACCCCAATTTTTAATACTGTGTATTGGCACCTTTAACATCAATGACAACTTCATGCTCTTTGTTTTGGTGGCAGATGGTAAAGCTGCCCATTCTTCTTGGCAAAAATTTGAGAGCTCCCCAGAGTGGCTCAATGATGTTAAGATCAGGAGACTGAGATGGTCAGTCCAGAACCTTCACTTTCTGCTGCTGTAGCCTATAATAGAGTACCGGCACCTCTTTTGGTCCACTTAAAGCACTGACGTTACACAAAAAGTGAAAGGATATTTTGCGATTGAACTCTAGAGCACACAATATGATTCCGACAAAAATTAACTGAACTTTATTCAATTGCGGTTGTCGTGCCCCTGACAAGTTTGTTACTTGTGTTGGCTTTTTTACAGATGTCGCAGAACATTTTCCCTCCTTCATACCTCAACTACGTAAACTCCAGAACACGATACTCCCTCTTCTTCTCCTCCTTTTTCCTGCTTGATTGTCCCCTTTTTTCACTTTTATTAACAATATCAGAATTATTTAGCAGAAAAATCTGCTTTTTTTGCAACTAAATGCAATGTGACAGAGACGACATGATTCAAGATAATTGCCGATTGATATGAACATTCGCCACCAGCTGGTCAGGGGTAGGAATTACAATAAATCACCCTCAGAATAATACCTCAAATTGATGGATGGCATTCAGATTTTTCCGTCCTTGCTCAAAAAAACCTGTCAAAGACGGAAAATATTCAGTTAATGCGACCTCTGTTCTCACTGACCTTTTATACACACACACTGTTTACAAGCAAACAGATAACAGGTGAGGATAGTTACCTTTACTAGCTTTTCCAACATGTTTGTGTCACTTGTGCATGTTATCAGGCCAAAATCACCAGGGTATGTAACTTTTGATAAGAGTTATTTGGGTAGTTTCTGTTGTCATTAGGTTTTAAAAAGAGTAAACACAGTTGTTTGACAATAAATGGCTTCACCCAACAACTAATTATGAGTGAAAGAAAAATTTTTGTGTTATCATTCACTTTGAAAAATGGCCAAACAAAAATTTAAAAAATAAATGCTCCCCCTGAGTGCCTCAAATGTAACCTTTAGTCCTAATAAATGTTTTTTTTTCTTGTGGCTTACTCCAGGCAGTCACACAAAATAACTTGTGATTGTTTTAACAGGAATGACCCGCCATTTTTTATTGATTATTTTCTAGTCCGGATTTTGGTTTAATTCAGGTAAGACACCATCGAAGGCCTAGTTGTAAAATGCATGGCCATATATACACTCACCTAAAGGATTATTAGGAACACCTGTTCAATTTCTCATTAAAGCAAGAATCTAATCAACCAATCACATGGCAGTTTCTTTAGTGCATTTAGGGGTGTGGTCCTGGTCAAGACAATCTCCTGAACTCCAAACTGAATGTTTGAGTGGGAACCACTCATCTCCACTACAAATAGGAAAATGAGGCTACAATTTGCACGAGCTCACCAAAATTGGACAGCAGAAGACTGGAAAAATGTTGCCTGGTCTGATGAGTCTTGATTTCTGTTGAGACATTCAGATGGTAGTCAGAATTTGGCGTAAACAGAATGAGAACATGGATCCATCATGCCTTGTTTCCACTGTGCAGGCTGGTGGTGGTGGTGTAATGGTGTGGGGGGTGTTTTCTTGGCACACTTTAGGCCCCTTAGTGCCTCTTGGGCATTGTTTAAATGCCACGGCCTACCTGAGCATTGTTTCTGACCATGTCCATCCCTTTATGACCACCATGTACCCATCCTCTGATGGCTACGTCCAGCAGGATAATGCACCATGTCACATGGTTTCTTGAACATGACAATGAGTTCACTGTACTAAAATGACCCCCACAGTCACCAGATCTCAACCCAATAGAGCATCTTTGGGATGTGGTGGAACGGGAGCTTCGTGCCCTGGATGTGCATCCCACAAATCTCCATCAACTGAAGATGCTATCTTTCAATATGGGCCAACATTTTTAAAGAATGCTTTCAGCACAGTAATTCAACAACAAATCTAGACATTTTATGGCAATTTTCAGAAATTCTAATAACTCCCCTTTTTGAGTAAGGTGTATACAGCAGTTTAACACTCCGATTATAATCTACTATATTATTATATTATTATTATTATTATTATTATAATCGACTAAGGCAATAATTCGGTTTTCTGTGCCTGCATGAAAACGTACTGAATGATGTCCTGATGCTCTGCAAATCAAGGGGGCGTGGCTTCAAACCCCTCAATTACCATATTAGTTAAGTCACTTCTTAAGCCAGCTTTGTACAAGGCTGTGATTTATTTATTTTTTACTAATATAGACTGTTTAAATACAATCTCTAAGACCTCTCTGTCAACATCAGTCACTGACCTGTAACAAAAAGTGAGCAGAAACAGAGCCAACATGTTGATGGTTGCAAACACTCCTTTCTATTTGTTCCTATATTTAGTCAAACTATGAACAAATGATTTGTCATATTTGCAGCCCACAGTCTGTAAAAGCAAGCAAACATGACCTTTAGCTAAAAGATTGAAGACGCAGATAATTTGGAGCACAGTCTTTTTTCTGGGAGTTATAAAGGTCACAGCTAATATCCTTGCTACAAATTTTAAACTACTCTACTGCCTGCCATTCTAATGAAATTCACCAAAGTCTACTCCTCCAGTCAGGACTTCTAAGAGGTGAAAAAAAAATCCCATTGATCGGTGGAGTTTGGGGATTCGCCTGAGCTTTTTCACAGAACATTTCACCGTATCAGCATGGCCTCAGGGCATCATCGTGGAAGCAGCACTCTCTCGCCGAGCGGGGAGGAGGAACTTGATTCAGGTAAGGTGCATATAATGACTAGGTTTTGACACGCCACAAAGCGTTGAGTAGCTGAGTGTGGGGATGGCTTTGATCTGAGTTATTCACTCCTGATCCTATATGTAAGTGCTGCTAAGCGCAGGAGCAGTGCCGATGACGGCAAGAAGACACTGATTTACACCCATAAAACTATTTACGTGTTGGGAAATGTGGAAGAAATATTTTTGTTAAATGATTGCCACAATATTCCTCAGCAATACTTTTGGAATGCGGCAGCACCTCAGTGGGTAGAGCAGCCATCCTTTGACCGGTGGGTGGGTGGTTCGATCCCCGCTCGAAACATCCCAAAACATCATAACATCCAGCTCTCCCCCACATACTGTTGTTGTGTCCTTGGACAAGACACTTAACCCACCTTTTCCTCCAGTGGACAGCTGTAACACTGCTAAAGTGCTTTGAGTGCCTACTACGTGGAAAAGCGCTATATAATTATAAAAAATCAAAAGAGCTAATTTCTCTAATCTATACCCTTAAATTTGAAATACAAATGTTATTGAATATGAATATCAATTGCTAGATAGCGTCTTTTAAAAGGACCTGTACTCTGCATAATAAATTATAGTTACCTCATGTAACTACAGTTCTACGACTGTGTGCATAGCCCACCTCCAGGTAGGACACCCCCAGTAGCTGTCTGTGTGGCCGGGGAAAACGGGCGTAGAGGTTGGGGACTGGCAATAGAGAGCCGGAAGGAATGACCCAGAAGTTAGCTCATTTAATGAGAAGTAACGAGCCCTATGGCCTTAATTGACATAATTCTCTTTCGAGGAATTACAATGAGTGGATCTCTCCAGTCTGATCACTAAAACTAAACTGTATCCCTAGGTGTCTTACTCATTTGTCATTTGTGATTACAATTCTCCAGGTGAAATGTTTCAACAAAAAACACATTAACTTACTTTGATACAGTTAATTGTGACTTCATAATGATTAAATACATAATATATATATATATATTTTAGTAATTTATAGTAATTTTTTTAGTATTCAGTAGTTAAATTTATTTTCAACAAAGAGAAAACAATGTGCGCAGGTAGATCACAGGCCTGGCGGTGATCAAGACGGTGGTATATTTGCTATCATGTGATCAATGCAGCTACATCCTGCCCGTCTGCGGCTCTGCCAGCACCTTGAGGAGTGGTGGTTAAAAAAGTGAGGCATGGCATGGTGCATGCGGGTAAAACAGCTGAGAACAAACCAATGCAGGCATCATTAAATTCAGTTAGGACCTTAAGTTATTGCCATGCACATTCTTATCCTTATTGTTGTGCACATGCTCTGGTATAATAAAAAAAAATAAATGTACATTGTGTGCACAATTATTAGGCAAGGTGTATTTTTGAGATTAATTTTGCTATTGTACAGCGCTCTTGATCAATCCAAAGGTTTTGGCTTTCTTAAGAGAATATTTACATATACACCATTATTAGGCAACTATTAGTGTGCAGAATTATTATGATTAATTAAAAAAAAAAAAAAGATTTTCCCATCTCACTAGTTTATTTTCACCTGATAAAGTGAGAATAATAAACAAACTAAAAAATTACAAATACATATTTCTGAAAAAAGAAAAGAAAAGAAAAGAAAAAAAGACTCAGTGACCCATATAGCCACCCTACTTTTCGACTACAGTCACAACCCTTCCATTCACGGAGTCAGTCAATTTCTTGATCTGGTCAGACACTGTTCAGAGGTGTACTGTTTAACTTCACTGTAAATGTCCTGCTTAAAAAGAGCCCTAAAGTTCTCAATAGCGTTTAGGTCAGGTGAAGAAGGGGGCCATGTCATTATTTTGTCATCTTTAAGGCCTTTACTGGCCTTTCAGTGGAGAACTTTGTCCTGTACCACTGCTTGAAGAAAGTGTCTTCTAAAAATTGGCAGTTGGTCTGAGAGTTGATTTTGAGTCCATTTTCTATCCAAAAAGGTCCAACTAGCTCATCTTTAATAATACCTGCCCATACCAGTACCTCACCTCCAACCACGGGTCCATCCATCTGGTCTGTCAAGAGTCACTCTCATCTCATCAGTCCTCAGACCCTTTGAAAAATTTGTCTTCATTTCTTTCTTTCTTGACGACCTATTCTTGACGTTTCAACTTCTGTGTTATGTTCAGAGGCAGTCGGGTTTCAGCCTTTATTACCTTGGCCATGTCTCGTACTTCTTGACACTCCAGGTCGGTTGCAGTTGGGGAATATGGCAGCACTGGAGGATAATAGGTTCCTGGTAACTTCACTTTTGATTCTTCCCAAATCTTTGGCGGTTAATTTGTGTCTTTTCTTCCCGACACGTTTCTTACGACCCTGCTAACTATTTGCTACAAATTGTTTAATGGTTCTGTGATCACGTCCCAATATTTTAAATATTTCAAGAGTGCTGCATCCCTGTGAAATTGGCTTGTATCCTAAAACATTACTAACAATTAACTAATCTACTGACATTTTTTATTTTTTTTTACAACCACAGCTTTGTCAAAGCACAAAAGCACTGCTTTTAAAAAAAAATCCTAATAATCCACAATTTTACAAATGCAGCAGTTTCTAGAAAATACTCTTCTCCGGTGTTGATACCGAGCATGTTCAGATATTTAGCTGTAGGTGTTGTTTTGCCCAGCAGATGTGCACAATAAAAATGATTGAACAGAAAACTTGACATAACAATTCCACTTCTGCCAAAATTATGATTAAAATAATTTTTTATCTTGCCATAAGTGACTGTCATGGCTGCTCATCAGGACACCTGAGCAACCAGCCACTCCCAGCCATAACAATCAGGCAGGTATACAACCAGCAACACACAACTCCTGTTGCCGTTCAAGATGAACACAGCCAGCGGTACATGCGCCTGCTCACATAGTCCTGCTCACCCAATCCAAGTATCTGATCCTGCTACTTGTTCCTGAGAACCTGCTCTTGTTAACCTGGTACATGTTCCTGCTACCCTGTTCCCACTTACCTGCCACCTGTTCCTGCTTGCCTGGTATTGTCACCTGTTCCTGCTAAACTGATCCAGTTTCCGGATTCTACTATCTGGGTCGGCTAACCTGTTACGAGGTCCTTACCTCTTGTGCCAGCTTGTATTGCCGGCCATACTTCGGGTCTAACCGAACACGTCCAGTTAATCCACAACTCCTATGTTTGCTAGTGTTATCATTAAAGATTACACTGTAAAAAGTTTTAAGGCAGCTGAACTTAAAATATGTTCAGTTTATGCAAAACTTTTTTTTCCCTTCATATTATCATTCCTCAAATGCACTTATAAATTTTTATAGTGCATTTCACTTGGCCTCATCTGTGAGAACAGTTGGCATTCAACAGTATATTTATTTCGAAACAAATACAGCCTTTTTAACTTGCAGAGTGCCAATTTTACATGTTGAATAGGCCTGCTACACAACGTCTCTTAACACTTGCAGAGATAACTTTAAAATTTGCAAAGCCTAAACAGTGCTTCAAATTTGTCAACATATTTCTTGGCATTTGCCTTTAGTATTTTTGAAAAGTGCTATTTAGAAACACTTAAATAGGCCTTTCAACCCATATTCGTGTGCTATTTGGTGAAACAGGAGAGCAATCGAAAAAAAAAAAATCCCAGAAAGCATTCAATGCGTGGGTTACAATTTGTATCTTAAGATTTTATTGCGCAGTCCATGGATTCTGACAGCTGCTTGCTCTGGGTTTATGTGCATTACAACCTTCTGAAGAAATTCAGCATGGCAAAGGCACATCCCACACTTTTCTGGTTCTGCAGCACTATGGTTTCCTCAACCACAACAGCAACTTCAAAAACCTGCTTTGGGAGAGTATCCTGGTCACTTTCATAGGCCACAAGCAGTCCAAGTTCCATCCCTCTCATTGCTTCATCCAGATGGTCAATAGGACAGGTTCTGTTTACTGGCCTTGCTTCATTGTAAAGAAATTTTAATTAAAGCGGTACATTGCAAGTTTGGCAGTTTCTTCAGTTTACATTAGTGCTTCTGTAATATTCTCCTTTTTAAATCCACATGCATTTTAATCCAAATTTGGGGAAATAAAAAAATAGATAAAAAAATCTGTAAGTATTCTAGTACTAAGTATCCTAAGTAATCATGTTAATAATAAAACTAGTCAGTTTAAACCCAGCACAGTATACAAAGCTAAGGATTTTTGTTTGAAGTAAAGGAATCGATATAAAGGAAGTAGAAGTTAGTGTTTGTCAGTTAGGTGTTGACGGAAGAGATTTATTTTTTTTGGGGGGGATGATACCACCAGACTTTGTTCATTTGCAGAGCGCAAGGATCTAGTAGGAACATAGGTCTGTATTAGTGAGTGAAGATATGAGGGTGCAGAACCAATGGTGGTCTTGTAGGCCAAGAGCCTAGCTTTGAACTTAATGCGGGCGTCATGAAGCAGGGTAAGAAAGCAAGTGCCTTTCAGTAGTTACTAGCACTCTCAATGTCACTCAATATTAGGGCCCGACCGATTTATTGGTTGGCTGATTTAAATCGGTCAACTGGCGCCAATGATGATTATTGTGAGACGAGCTACAGGCTTTTCATTTGCAAATTATGTAATTGAGCCATTTGTCCAGCGGAGTGCACCTTTATTCCACAGACTTGTGCACTATCTGTCAGAGACCTGCGGAAGAGCTAGCCCCAGTGAGTCACTGCAATGCTCTGTTGCTAACTTGCTCTGCAGATCACTTAGATTTGGTTGATGGTAAGTTATACTGTGAATGAGAAATAAACAGTTAAACTTTATGTTTCCTTCTTCAAACCTATAAATGTGTGTAATTGTGCCTAGTGGGCACAATTTCTAGATGCTAAAATGAGGACTCCATTAATTTAGAATGCTTTGCTAACAACTTTATTGTTAATATCTACACCACACGGGGCAACTAGGACTACGTTCATACTGCAAGTATAATTTCCATTTTTTTAAATTTTTATATCTATAAGTTTTTGTTCAAATCCAATTTTGTGTAGTTATTCACATTATAAAACAATGTGTTTGAAATTTGTCTCTGATGTGAATGGAATGCAACTTGATGTGGCCCGTATGAGCACACACGAGACAACATTACACGCAACGTACTGTGTTTATGGAAGTAAACAAAGACTCAAGCCAAGAAGCATCTGAGGCCATAGGATTTTGTGCAACCGGGGAAAACATTTTACTGACCAAATACTTTTAAGAAGAAGGTTAAGATGGAAGAGGACAAGGATTTTGACTCCGGCAGTTTGTGGGGCACCTGCTGCTACGTCTGTAGAGAGCGTGAGGGCAGAGAGTCGAAGCAAGGAGTAGTCGGACATTGATGAGAGCCATTACACAGAATCCGACTTTTTAAATTTTAAAACAAATTTGGACATAATTTCATTTCCACCGAGGATGACTTTTACACGATGACGTTTCGGTGAGACAAAAGGGACCTGAGCGCTCAGACTGCAGTCGCATTCTAAAAGTCAGGATACATATTGGATTTATTTCCACATACAAAAGTAGCCTTGGTCGGATATAAAAAAAACGGAATTGTGCTGTCCACACTGTCGTGAATAAATTGCATACAGGTTGCATATGGGCAAAAAAAATCGTATTTGACCTGCATTCTGAATGTAGCCTAGCTTTTTTACAATTACCAACGTACAAGAAGGGTATTTTGATCTTTTGCTTATGTAGTATTTACTTTTTTAAATAACTACTTGGCTATCATTATGGTTTAGAAACAGAGTAAATAGACAGCCTTTTTATGCATTAATTGTGTGTCCTTTATATGAACATTTACACACTTCTTTATAAAAATTAAAAAACGTAAACATTGACTAATTAATTGTTAAATGGCATGTGTTTCCCTTTAAATCGGCATGGGTATCGACTCAAAAATATCCATATCGGTCAGGCCCTGGTCAATATATACACTTGATGTTTCCACAGATTTACACATGTATTTAAATGTGATCACTTTGCAGACAGTGTTAAAATGAAAACTGTACTGTACTCACATTACACATCCTGAGAACACTGGCTGGATCTTCTTTGATGTAATATGACAGTACAAACAGGGCAGCAGTTCTTCTCTTCTCATTTGAGTTATGGGGGGGTGCTAGCATCTCACAGAAAGGGGTAGTTTTCACTGGTTTGAGAACAAAACAAAAAGTGGATCTAAAACTGAGGTGGGTGCAGCTGCCCACTGTTCAAACTTTAAACTATGGGCAAAAGAAATGTGTTTTTGCCCCGGCCCTCTACCAGAGTCCCATCTTCTTCTTCTTCTTCTTCTTCACCCCTGCCAAAGGTGAAGGACGTATGCCCAAAAAATAAATAAATTTATTGAACCATAAGTGATAAAAAAGAGAGAGCATCCAAGCAATTCATTTTCAGGCAGAGTACATTTAGGACGGAGAGCTAAAGAGCTGCACAAAGGTGTGTACTTTCAAATTCTGGCACTTTCTTTCCCTAATTTCTGCCTGGATCTTGCCGCATCAGCAACACAGTCAGTTAGTAACAGCAACTGCAACAGGTTGGCATTGATTACTGCTGACTGTGCAGTTAACAGAAATGCTTGCTGACAAATTCAATGAGGCAAAGGTTAAATAAAACACTTTTGGTCCCAGAACTTGAGTGTGTGAAAACGCAGATGGGAGTGAACCTTTTCAATTTGATGCCCTCCTGGTTCCACAAACAGCAGCCTTATTCCAAGGAAAATCAATTACATCAGCATGATTAATCACGTCTTCGAATCGGCTTTGCTCAGTACTAACAATAAGAGCAGAACTCATGAGTATTCCTTGATAATGTATTTGTATCAAAACTACAACTCTACTTTTTCTTCTTAGGAATTGGCACCAGAAATGAAAAACAAAATCTGCGGCACAAATAAAATCTATACAGGTTGAAGAGCTACTGGGTGATTGTGTCGAGCTGTCTGTCATCCATATGGCAAATGCAGAGTCAAATTCTGCAAGAAGGGTATCCACGGCAGGATAAGCCACTGCTTACTAAAAAGAAAATTGCTGAACGCCTGAAGTTTGCAAAAGAGGACACTGACACTCCACAGCGATATTGGCAAAATGTTTTATGGACTGACAAAACTAAGATTTGGAAAAAACACACGGCGCTACATTTGGCATAGAAAGGGCACGACATATTGTAATTTAAAACATCATCCCAACTGTAAAGTATGGTGGAGGAAACATCTGAATTTGGGCCTGCTTTGCTGCATCAGAGCCAGGTCAGGTTGCAATCATCGAGGGGAAGATGAATTCCCAAGTATATCAGACAATTCTTCAGAATAATGTGAGGATGTTTGTTCGTCAGCTGAACCTGTGTAGAAGGTGGGTGATGCAAAAGGACGTTGACCCAAAACAAAATGGCTTCAAAAACAAAATGTCTTTTGGAGTGGCCAAGTCTGTCCAACCAGTTATTCATTTTAAGTGCTCATTTACTTTTTCCACTGCCATTTTGAATGTTGAATGAGTGTGTTCAATAAAGCCATTAAAGAGCAGAAATCTTTTTGTGTAATTATTTTTATACACATTATGTTTGTTAATACCCTTGACTTAGATGAAGACCAGATTACGTTTTAGAAATTTATTCAGAAAACCATGAAATTCCAAAAGGTTTACAAACTTTTTTTTGCCACTGTGTTGTACTGTTTGTATGAGTAACTCTGTCACATACATCTCTGTAATTGATTAAGTGCCGACTCAACCTGCTTCACATGAACACACTCTCAGCTCCAGAGAAACCCAGGGTAAACTCAATGAGTCGATAACCTACTTCGTGATCCCACTGATCCATACTGAGACTGTCAGCTTTTGTCTAACTGGTTAGGAGTGACATATCCGGACTAGGTTCAACTAGCTTTAAAGTACATGGTCCTCCTTTTATAGACTTTACGCATCCAATCAAACTGAGTGCAAAAGCCTGTGTATGTGTCATTGTATGTTACACTTTTTTTATAATGGCGTTGTTGTTTCTGTAAAAAATATTTGCACTGTTGGTCTAATTCTAAATAAAGCATTATCTTGTCCCATGTTCATAAACTTGAGCACAGCACTGACAGAAACTAAACTAAAAAGAGCACTTGTTCAGATCAACCAATAACTGTAACTAGATTGTTAGGTCACGCCCCCCTCATTTGCATTCAGTGACAGAAAACAAGAAAGAACGAAAGAAAGAAATGAAAGAAGTGTTAAATAAATACATAAATGTGGAAATAAATGCAGATAAAAAAAAAACAATATAGGCCTTTATTTTATTTAAAAAAAAAATTTTTTTACCATAAAATACACTTTTATTTTAGCAATTCTTGTCTTCTTTAAAACCAAACACTTTGAAGTGAATAGCTGAATAAATACATAAAAAAATTAAACGCATAAACACATATCATCCAAAATATTATACTACAATTGCAGAACTAACTTTAGTTTTCATTAGCTACTTAGTAAGTAAAGACTGACAATCATCCAATTCTCTTAATACCTAATTGATTTTAGATATTCCTTTAATTATTAATCACAGGCCCTGTTCGTGGGTAAAATTAAAGTCAAACAGCAATCAGAACAATTTAATTACAATTCCTAAAAATTACTTTATTAATAACTTTGAATCTCAGGATCCTCCTGATGTTTTTCTGAATTGTAAAGGGCTGCAAAGAATAATCTCATATCCTCATTTGAGTTCTCAGAAATTCTACTCTAGTCTTCTTTTTCAGTATAACTGAAGACCCACTGTACGGATTTAATATAGTTAATCTTATCACCTACAGGACCTCATTTGAAAAATCCAGATAAGTCAAATGTAATTTTTAATCCTAACTAATAAGCCTCATAATATACTAAATAGTGGTGTCTTCCCTAGAGATATGAGTGTTCACTGCCCAGTATTTTCCATCAGAGAGTAAAGGCAAAAAAATGATGCAGCCTCATATAATACATTTATATTTTGAAACGAGTCAAGCAGAGAACGCAAACACAATACACAGTTCAGAAAGGTAGATTTATTTATGCACAATTAGACTAGTTCAGACTTGTCTCCAGGGAGGGACAGAAACAACAGGAGTCGACTGAAGCGGGAATGGAGCTGGAACCGGAGACAGGACCTGTTGGTTCTGGAGCGGGACAAAAATACGTGAGTATACACAATCAGCGTAATTGAGTAAGTATTCAGAGAGCTAATCGTAGTACTGACGGGAGATAGTTTTATGATCTGGCACTGAGGGCTGAAACTGGGACAGTGGGCTAAGTCTATCAGTGCTCCCGCACACCTGTCCTCACTCAGTAAGCCGGCAGAAAGGGGGAGCTGGAGAAGGATTCTCCCGGAGTAGCAGGAGAGGGTTGGGCTGCAGCATGAGCCGTTGTGACAGTACCTTCCTCTCTATGGACGCCACCTGGCGGCCTACCACGCTTCTCCGGATGCCGATGGTAGAATACTTGGATCAGGGAGGGGTCGTGAATGTTTCTCCGGGGCACTTAACACCGTTCCTCTGGACCATAACCCTCCCAATCCACCAAAAACTGCATGCCATGACCCCGGCGCCGCACATCCATGATCCGCCGCACCGAGTAGGCTGTGTGGTCATCAATCAACCTGGGAGGAGGCGGGTGTGGACAGGGAGGGAGCAAAGGGCTGGACTGGACAGGCATGATCAGGGAGATATGGAACGTCAAACCAGATCAAACGGGCCGATGAACCTAGGTGACAATTTCTTCGACTTGAAGAAGTTGGCAGCTCCTCTGGAGCTGGCAGGCCCGTGGCGAAGACTCGGGACAAGACATATGGTTTTATATACTTCGAGCCTGGACAATATGTAAGGGTAAAATTAAAGCGGTTGAAAAACAATGTCCACCTGGCTTGCCTGGAGTTTACCCATCTCGCCGTCTGGATATACATCAGGTTCTTGTGGTCGGATCAGACGACAAACTGGTGGATGGCGCACTCAAGCCAGTTGCGCCTCTATCAAGGCTAACTTACCCACATATTTTTATATATTTTTCAAATTTAGAGTCTCTTATAATTTTAAAAGCACAGCCTTTTGAAATTTGAATCTCAAAAAAATATTTTTAAAAATAAAAAAACCTGGCACCTAAAGGGTTAAACATGAAAAATGTCTCCTGTCAAAGACATAACAGTATCAATGTTACATTATATAGAGCCAGATACCTCTAGAAGCATCTAATGGTAAATGGCATGCATTTATATAGCGCTTTCCTGCACCCTTCTCGGGCACCCAAAGCGCTTTACATCGTGCTTCCACTCACCCCATTCACACACATCCACTCCTGGGGCAGACAGAGAGGGGGGCTGCCATACACACACCTCCACAGTCACACACATTCATACACCAGTGCCATAGACACTGAAGGCAAGGTGGGTTAAGTGTCTTGCCCAAGGACACAACGACAGTATGAACTGTGGGGAGAGCGTAATCGAACCTACTACCTTCCGGTTGGAGGACGGCCGCTCTACCACAGAGCCACTGCCGCCCCTAAACACACATTATAAAGGCCTTGGCCACACCCACAGTGTTTGGCTTAAATGACGGCAAAGAGCCCCTGCAACCCGGTGAATAACTCTACTGACTGATGACTTATGAACGTGGAAAACATCTCCCACTACAGACTGGAAACTCCCAGTTGCAAACATAGATTGTAAATAAAAAAAAGAACCGAAGTGCTATAAGCAACTGTAACACAGAGGGTAGTGAGTAGTTGCGCTGGGTAATGATCAAGATCGCCTTCCAGTTTGTTATCGATCACAAATCTATATTCGCTAAGCATTTTTTCATCGCTAAGTTGGTCCAGAGGATTCTCCTTATCGCTGAAAGTTCACCTTGGCACATCTACATCTTCAACAGGATCAATAAACTCAGCCATTTTTTTATCATTAATGTTCGCACAACTCTTAAGGTAAAGTTTTCATAACCTTAAACTATACTTAGGAAAATGACAGTTAAGGGGCTTTATGCAACACTTAACGGTTTTAAGGGATTACTTTAGTGAAAAATAGACACTTAAGGATAATTCTAAGGGTTTATGATGTTAAGTGACACTTAAGGGTTATTTTCTGCAACACCTTTAAGTTTAAGGGAAACCTAAGGGTGATCTTAAGGAAAATTTTCACTTCAGGTGTTTTATGCAACCGGGCACTGCTGCCTCATGTGTCACATTATTCCTCTTTCCTGCTCACTGGACAAAATATCTACTTTAAAACATGTTTTTGACATGATACTTTCTAGTTTTTTGATTTGCTTTACTCAAACTTCTAAACTCCCCTGGGGTCTTTGTGCGCTGATGTCTCTTTTCTTCTGAGCAGCTCTGCTACTAGTGTCAGATACATGCATAAGCAACTTATACCCGTTTGATAAATATTTTCCCCAAAATTCTATAAAATAATATATATATATATATATATATATATATATATATATATATATATATATACACTATATACTATACTATATTTCAACTCAATACAATTGCTTTTTCTTCTTAGAGCAGAGAAAAGACATTAGCTAAGTCATTTTATTAGCTGCTGAATATATATGAATAAACTTGTATTTGCTGGCCCCAAGTAGTAATCTGTCCCATTCTGTAGCAGTAGACAGTGAGAGCTGAGGGGAAAACTCAGCTAAGTAGGCCAACTCCTAATATAATACTCTGATGCTTTTTTTTTTCCAGCTTTGATTTACTTAACTACTTCGGCAAACCCCTGCCACAATCCTGCACTGCTTTCCAGTTGTTAAAACTCTGCAAGGTCAAAACTACATCCCTCTCGTTGGTTTGGTACATGTATGCCAGGAAGCCACAGGAAGCAGCAACAACATGTATCCCAAAGCACAGAGTATTCAAGCCAAGGTCTAGTACGGTACCAGCCCGGGTTAAATTTATAAAAATAGAGGAGAAAGGACGTTTGGGATAACTACTTAACACTGGCTGCTGTGGCGCAATGCTATTTAGATCACTAATAGCAGGATCTGTAACTAAAACAATCAGAGGCTTGTTTTTTTTTTTATTTCAGGGTGGCAAAGAACATCGACAGAGCGGTGCCTTTGACACTGTCCTCTGAGACTGCAGCACTAGGCTTACTCATGGGCTTAAAAAAGTGATACATCATTGTTAAAAAAGACTTGTTAGTAGTGTGGAATGTGAAAAATGCATACGTGCACAAAAAACTATTCTTTTAAAACCCAGCACAGTGTTCAAAGCTAAGGATAGCTTTTTTTTTTTTTAATAAAAGGAAGAGATAGAAAGGAAGTAGAATTCAGTGTTTGTCAGTTAGGTGGAAGAGATGTGTTTTCATGCGTTTTTTTTTTTTTTTTATAGATGGCTACAGAATTTGCTGATCTTGTAGCAGCAGGTAGATCATTCCATTAATGTGGAACAGAGCCAGAGAAGGTACGTAAGAGTGATTTTTTTAACTTTTTGAGACGGTACCAATAGTTGTTGTTCATTTACAGAGCGCAGGGTTCTGGTAGGAACATGGGTCAGTATTAGCAAGTGAAGATATGAGGGGGCGGAGCCAGTGGTGGTCTTGTAGGACAAGAGCATAGCTTTGAACTTGTTGCACGCATCAACAGGAAGCCAGTGTAAGTTATGTGCTCTTTCTTTGGTTCATTGAAGGCCACTCTTGCCTGCATTCTGAATCAGCTGCAGAGGTTTGGTTGTGCAGGCAGGGAGACCAGCCAGTAGCGCTTTGCAATAATCCAGTTTGGACAAGACAAGAACCTGGACTAGGCTCCAATAACACTAGTACAATATTGACAGTGGCCTTCTAATCTGTGACCATTTACTTTTATATTTACACTATACAAAAGGTGGGACAAAAAAAAAAAAAAAAACTGCTAAAAATAAATATAATTAAAAACGGTTACAAACAGAGACACTTGTCCACATGCTTCAGACACATCTGTTGAGTCCAGTCTGTGACAGGGCCTCGTGCTGCAGAACCTGATGGTTTGACCTCTTTGTCAGAGCTGCCCACATCCAGAGGAGCATGCTGGCCTCTGCAGAGGTCCCACTCGGGTTGCTGTTGACGGGGTGCAGTACACCTCATCACCATACCCTGAAATATATGGAATTTAGTCTTGAGTTATTTTCTAAACCATGGGGAGAGTGGAAAACTGGTTTTGAGTTATTTGAGATTCCTATTTATTGCTGTATTTTGGTTTATGCTTCTTTGTGCTTATGCTTTAGTTAAAAACTAAATTATGAATTTGAATTAATTAATTACTGAATTAGACAGTAAACCTCTAACATTAGTGATTACTTATCTGCTACAGTATTGTTCAAAGTAATAGCAGCACAATGTGACTAACCAGAATAATCAGAATAATTAAGGCTGTGCAATTGGGCAATTAGTTGAAAGGGGCGTGTTAAAAAAATTGCAGTGTGGCATTTACTCTCTGAGGTCATCAATTTTGTGAAAAAACAGGTGTGAATCAGGTGGCCCCAATTTAAGGATGAAGCCACCAGCACATGTTAAACGATCATTTAAAAGACTGAGGGAAAAGGGTCTTTTAAGATATTGTTCAGAAGAACAGCGTACTTTGATTAAAAAGTTGATTGGAGTGGGGGAAAACCTATAAACAGGTGCAAAACATTATAGGCTGTTCTGCTAAAATAATCTCCAATGCTTTAAAATTGAGAGCAAAACCAGAGAGACGTGGAAAAAAACGGAAGACGACCATCAAAATGGATCAAAGAATAACCAAAATGGCAAAGGCTCAGCCAATGATCAGCTCCAGGATGATCAAAGACAGTGTGAAGTTACCTGTAAGTACTGTGACAGTTAGAAGACGCTAATCTATTTTCATGAATCCCCCGCAAAGTCCCTCTGTTTAAAAAAAAGGTCATGTGCAGAACAGGTTACAATTTGCCAAAGAACACATCAACTGGCCTGAAGAGAAATGGAGGAACATTTAGTGGACTGATGAGAGTAAAATCGTTCTTTTTGGGTCCAAGGGCCACAGACAGCTTGTGAGACGACCCCCAAACTCTGAATTCAAGCCACAGTTCACAGTGAAGACAGTGAAACAAGCATCATAATATGGGCATGTTTCTCCTACTATGGTGTTGGGCCTATTTATCACATACCAGGGAACATAGGTCAGTTTGTATATGTCAAAATACTTGAAGAGGTCATGTTGCCTTATGCTGAAGAGGATATACCCTTGAAATGTTTGTTTCAATAAGACACTAACCCTTGGTTCCAAACCCACAAAATTAATGTTATGGAGTGACCAACCCAATCCCTGGACCAATCAAGAAGCTGTTTCTGAAGCAAAACCAAGAAATGTAAATGAATTGTGGACTGTTGTTAATTACACAAGTTGGTGCAACACAGATGTGAAGCAGTTTTAAAAAATTGAGGTCATACAACTAAATATTAGTTTAGTGATTTACAGGATGGCTAAATCCTAGAAACAAAAACGTTTGTATTTTGAGTTTGTACAGTCAACGGCAGACATTGCTATTTTTTTTAACACACAAGCATGCAAATCATGAATGCTGGGTCTTGTTTGTTTTCTGAGAATATCTGCACCTACTGGTAACTTGTTTGCCACTTACCAATAAAAAAATATACTAAAAACCTGGATTATTCTGGTTAGTCACATTGTACTGCTATTATTTTAAACAATGCTGGACATCTTGAAGGATTAGTACTTACCTGGGGGTGTTCCTTTGCCTGCATTTTTATGTGTTTTTAACCTTGACTGATTTCCTGATATCCCCAACTGTCTCCTTTGTTTGCTCGTCTTTGTGTCTAAAGGGCTCTGACTTCCCACATTTGGTCTGGAAGTCCAAACTATCATCAAGATAGCCAGCAGCATTACCTCTTTTAGTCACATCCAAATTGCACTTGTTTGATCCGAACTATGGTCCGCTGGCTCTTTCACACCTGAAGATTTGGTTTGGACCAAACAATGCAGGGACATTCTGAAAGATACCAACATTTCTCCCAATATAAAGCACAATACAAAGCTCAATAAAGACCAGAAGAATGTCCCCAACCCACTGGTGGTCTTGGCCACACCATTTTTTTAACACTGTTGTTTACTAGTCTTGGATTAAAACTTAAATTGAAATGTGAGGCTAGAAGTGATGATTGCAGTTAATAATTCCTGTGAGTTGTCAGGGGAACTGTTAGAAACTGCTCAATTAAAAAAGCATGAGAAGTCAAAATTATGTCTAATCCCACTTGGTCTGACAGTTAATTGTTTTGCAAATAGAGCAATAATATTCACAGCTTGGTGGAACCATTAACACAAGTATTTTTGCTCACGCAGACAAAAAGAGAATGCAGTAGAAGTTTATTAGTGTGCCTGTGATGCTTCAATAAAGAAATCAAACAGCGATGCTTGTGATGATTTAAGTAAAGACGTGGCTGCCCCTCGAAGGGGTAATTACAGAATAGAACACGTGTTATCTAATATGACTCTATATTACAGACACATATATTAATACATTGAACAAATGTTTAAATGCAACACTTTAGGTTTTGCCCACATTTTTCATTTGAGCTGAAGATCTAAGAACTTTTTCTATGAAAACAAAAGGCCTTTTTCTCTCAAATAATGTTCACAAATCTGTCCAGCTCTGTGTTAGTGAGCACTTCTCCATCAGAGGTTATGGAGTGAACTCCGACTGTTATGCCGATGATACACAGCTGTTTCTACCAATAAAAGCGAACAATACTACTGACATTATGCGTCTAGAGGCCTGCCTCATTTCAATTAAAACATGGATATTTGAAAACTTCCGCCATCTGAACTCAGATAAAACAGAGCTCTTGTTAATTGGTCCTGCCAGTCATCGGCACAAGTTCAACAGTCTTGCTGTCTCGATCAACAACTGTGTGTTGGAGCACAACACCACTGCAAGGAACCTCGATGTCATTTTTGACCCCACACTATCTCTGCAGCAGCACATCAGTGAGGTCACTAAATTGGGCTTTTTCACTTGAGGAATATCTAGGAATATCTATTCTAAAATTTGCTCCTGCCTCTCTTTAGCTGATGCTGAAATTCTCTTGTATGCATTTGTCACATCCAGGCTGGACTACTGCAATGTGTTATAAGAAAAGTAATCACAGACTACAGATGGTCCAAAATACAGCCGCCAGACTTTTAACAAAGACCAGGAAGTTTGATCACATTACTCTGGTCCTGGCTTCAATACACTTCATTCATGTTAGAGCTGATTTCAAAGTTCTCTTGTTAACATATAAAATCCTTTGTGGATGCGCGCCCTCTTAACTATCTGACCTTATCACCTGGTATACTCCAGCTCGTACCCTTCGCTCTCAGGACGCTGGCCTCCTTCAACTTCCCCGAATAAAGAAGAAGTCTGCTGGCTTCAGAGCCTTTTCTTATAGAGCCCCATTTTTGTGGAATGGGCTCCCGGTGGAAGTGCGGCGATCTGACTCTGATGAGGTTTTTAAAAGCAAACTCAAAACATACTTATTTTGCCAAACGTATGGAGACTGATTGATCATAGGTATATTTTTATACTGGTTGTAGCTGTAGGTACACATTCATAATGTATCTGTAGGTACACACTTAACCCCTCATTCTATTATAACACCTGCAAACCTCAAAGATAATTTTTTTTCTATTCTTTTATACATCTGCCCTGACTCCTCTTCAACCGTGGAAGCCCAACGGGCCTTCAATCTACAATGAGGGTACATTTCTCAGGATATAACTGGTGGTGGTTCCCAGCTTCATCTTCACCAATCAATTTCATATTTCTTCTGTCCCCTTACATTTCTTCCCTGCATCTAGCTTGCTGCCTCAGCACTTCCGGCCATTGCTATCTTCATTCATGCAGCATTTCATGCTGAAACGGCTGCCTGTATTCCCCTTCAACACAGCACAATTCGTCTGACAATCGCTGTCAGCCCCTCTATGTAATCTACAGTAACTGTCTCTCTTTCTATTTGCAGGCTAGGCAGGGCCTGTCTCTCATTCTTTCCAATCTATCTCCCCGTGCAAGGCATTACTGCATGCCCATTCTTCTGGGGGAAGATTTGTAATTTAACTACTCTGCTCTTCTCCCATCATGCATCAAATGGCATCTTAACACCTGCCAGGAAAATAAACGCCAAAGATTGCCAGGGTCTAATCTTTGGCGTTTAATGGTTAAGGCTTTTCTTGGTGATAGGCCTTTTCGCAGTGATTCACTTTTCTCAGCAAATTACCGCTAAGCTTCTTATATTTAAGAACTCTTTTGACAACATCATCCAGCTGTTCAAGCTTGTGTTGCAATTCTCCTTTACCCCATCACTAGAGGTGGGTAGAGTAGCCTAAAATTTTACATTTACATTTATTTATTTAGCCGACACTTTTATCCAGAGCGACTTAAATTGAGATTCTAATTATCAGTGTTACAGCCACTGGAGGCAAGGTGGATTAAGTGTCTTGCCAAAGGACACAACGACAGTATAAACTGTGGGGAGAATGGAAATCAAACCGCCTACCTTCCGGTTGAAGGACGATCACTCTACCACTGAGCCACTGCGCCCCCATTTTACTCAAGTAAGAGTAGCGTTATTTGAAAATAATTTTACTCAAGAAAAAAGTAGTCCTCTAAAACATTGCTCAAGTAAGAGTAAAAAAGTATTTGGTTAAAAGACTACTTAAGTATTGAGTAACTGATCAATGATGTTTGATTTATAAAAAAATATATATCACAACATAGAATTTAGACATAAATCCCTACAATAGTTCTGTGTGTGAGCAAAGTAAGGCCAGGGTTGTTCATCCTCTTCAGTTTAAGCTACTAGTTACTCTACGTTAAAATAAACTTCAACATCAGGGCAAAAATCTAGCCTTTATTTGTATTTATTTTTTTATATTAAACCAGCTGCATTCCAAGTCAATGCTATCAATGTTCAATTAAACTGTTTATTTAAAATTACACATGTTCAAAGCAAGGTAGTATTTATTTTTATATCATCTTCCAGTGTTAAATCCATTTGTAGAAAAAAAAAATGAGCAAGTGTGTCATTACTGCCAACTACTCTGCTCTTAATAATAATAATACATTTTAGCCTACGGCTTTTCCGACCAACACCAAGTACATTCACTAAACATTCTTACACATTCATACAAGGCAAGGTGGGTTAAGTGTCCAAGGACTCAATGACAGTATGAACTGTGGGGAGAACGGGAACCGCCTACCTTTCGGTTGAAGGCTCTACCACTGAGCCACTGCTGCCCCACATATCTTTGGCAAGCTATCCAGGGGGGAGTTAAACAGAATACAATGTCAATTTTTTCATATATTCTTGACTTTAAATGGACATATTCAAGAAATGTGGCATTAAGGTTCCTTACGCTGTTTTGATAGAAGACGTTACAAAAACAGAAACTGATGGAGAGGTTGTTTCAAAACAATACAGTTCTATTTCTAAAATGGTTTTCATTGATGAACCTTCACTGTTCATTAATTGTTGAAATCAGTTCTGGCACTAGCTGGGTTAAACTGCGACCGCTCTTGTCGTACACTTACATTTGCAACTCCAAAAAACAACGTTTAGCATTTTGGATTTCTACACCATGTGCGCCAAAGAAGTCGGTAAAATGGAGACTGAAACCTACCTGCCCGAATTGTAAAAAGTGTCCAAGGTGACAGGCCAAGATTTTGCTGTGCCTTAACTTGTTCCCCATGGTTCAGCGTACTCAATCTAAAATCTGAAATTTCCAGATCGAAATGGCTCAAGAGGATAAACCCTAGACAGCATTTATAACAACAATTAGATTTTAGGAATTCAGAGGGTAATGCACCTAGTACATTTTCAAAGTTTAATGGAGAAATGCAAGGGGAATCTTTATTTAAAAGAATTTCTTGTCTTTCTTGACAATCTGAATGTTTTTTTTTTCAAGCTCATTGGAGGAACAGCTGCTGCGGGTACTCCTTTGCCTAAAAGAATTTGGTCTCAAACTCTTTCCCAAGAAGTGCAAATTTTTCCAGAAATTGATCCGTTACCTGGGAAAGGTATGACCCAAAGTATATGAGTGAATAAAATGTATGCCTCTAATTTGCATATAATTTACATACCATGGCATTATATATTGGCGGTTATGATATTTACAGTACATACAGACTAATGAACATATTATAAGACATTTTATTATTATTTTTCTGTAAAAGCAACAATACCAAAATAAAGAATAACTACAACTTCTAATATACCATAACTAGTAAACATATAAAAATAGATCTGAGAAATATACATGTACTGTAGGTGTTTGGTTGCAGTAGCTTTATCTGTTCTCATCCATCCAAATGGATTAGTTAGTAGTTTTTTAGAGTGTGGGACCTCTCATAGGGCACAGCACACAGCCACAACTTTCATTACTATCGCTGCTTTGATTAGTGCATCCGTGCTGACTCTGTGTACCCCTGCCTCTCCCTCCTCTACTGGGTAAAGTTGGGATGAACAACACGTATTTGTCCCAAACAGCTGTCAACAGAAGCCGAATTATTCCCAACCTCCCTGTCACTACCACGGCCACGGCTAGTACACTCGCCCCGGCTCCTGTCACCTGTGCTAAAGGTAAGGCATACGTATTCCCTTCCCAACCTCCCCATCACTACTGTGGCCAGAGCGACTAGTTTCATCCCGTTTCTTTCACTGACGTTGGGCAAAATGTGGGAAAAACAGCGTGTGCTTTATGTACTGACAAAGGCACGAGCATCCGCGCCACTGTCCACTGTAGTGATGTCTTCGTACCAGGAACTAACACTTCTCAGAGATTCAAAGGATTTACACCTCTGAACTTTTAAAGACCTTCTTTCCTTTGTTTATTTAGACTGAGGAAAACCAGGAGGTTTGATTAGCAGCACCTTGCTAATCTGGACCAGATGCTCGATGTTGCTTTAAGAAGGTTCATGGAAAAGTGAAATTAAATTAACGACTTTGTTTTCAAAACACTTCAAAGGACATGTAGTCGCTATCTCTTGGCAAACCAGACTTTGTGGTGCCTCTCTTGACACTGTGATCCTTTGAAATACAACCTACGATAACACCGTCTTAATTGCCCACGGACTGTGTCTCTTTGTTTCAGAATTCTATAAGTTATTGAACATTGCCCTCCTTTGGTTGAACAGAGTAATGACTGCTTCGAAACTAAAGACAATTCTCCGTTCTGGTCCATTTGAGTGTATATTAAAGACTGTCATTAAATGTGCAAACCTCACCATTTTTCCTTTACAGGATCCAGAGTGATAACGATATAAATGAATACTTTCTTCTTCATCCTTACAGCTGGCTGTGTAATAAAATGAATTATTCTGTTTTCAGGTCAAACAACGAATAATGTAAATGTGTTTAGTCTTTAAAGATTTGTAGAGACATTTCCCGTGCACTTATGATACAATGCAGAAGCAATATGGGTTGTAAATGAGTTTTAAAATCCTTGATTTGATGGGACAAAGAAAAGTTTATTTAAAACCGAAACTTTCGTAACACCTCCCCTATTCCCCAAACGTGTGTAAACACGCCCTTTTTGCGTCTCTTACAAAAGAGTCGGCAAAGCGGAAATCGCTCTCTCTTGAATTCTTTTCCAGCTCTTCAAGCTCTCTCTCAATTCTCTTTCCGCAACGCTTTGCACACTCTTGTTCGCGTAATCTTGTCTACTTTTCTACTAAGTTTTTGTAGTTATCGCTTCGTAACTTTTAAGCTTAAAACCACGTAACACAGCCTGTGTTAAAGTGACTTTATTTTGGAAGATCCAACACATTTGATTTTTGTTTGATAAACTTCTTATCCACGGAGTTACATCACTTCCTCGCGGAAGAAACTTTTTGTAGTTTTGAAAGGCTTTTTGACGCTACGAAAGAAAGTCTTTGTTAAATCCAAAAGACATCTTTTCGTCTTGTAGCGGACTTCAGTTTTAAAGACTTTAGTCTCAACTGCTGGTAAAGTCTACTTTACCCTCAAGGACAATCACAGGACGCCGCTTTGTTGCTAAGGCGCCGCCTTAAGCCAGCTCAACGCGTGGACACGTGCCGCTTTCTGTTGCCGGAAACCAGCAGCGACCCCGGGAATCTCGAAGCCTCCCTTTGGGACTGATCGGAACCGCACTGCTGGTACTGAGCCCTCCGCGACACGAGAAAGCTTGGCGTTATAAACCTGTGTGATTAAGTCCAACAGTACCTCTTTCCACAATCTTCAAATAGCCGTCAATAGTCCCCTTTCTGTTAAGCCATTTAACTGCCCCTTTGCTCCGTAACCACTCCGATTAAATCGCTTAAAATTAAAAAGAATTAAACTTACCTTGTTCCACCAAAGGTATAACCAGTAAACCACTGTCTCATTGTCAATCAACGTTTTATGTTCATTATTCTCATCCTCTGTCAATAATCTTGTTTTATTTTATGTTATTATTCATATTTTAACCTTGCATAATCTTTAATAAAATCCCATAAAGACATTCTTGCTTCATTGTTTAATTTAGATTTGGATCGAAAACGAGCAGAACTTCCTTCCTTCGAGATTGAGACTTATCAAACATAATTAGTTTCCTTAGAACTGTTAAAACTAAGGTGGTGCCCCGAAAGAAATTAATATTTTCATAAACAAAATATGAATTATTAATTTTCATTATTCATATTAATATTAATTATTCATTAATGAGACCATATTCACTACATATTATTTTTGGTGCCCGCGTGTGAGGCTCGAAAGATCCAGTCTTATTAAACACTGAAATAAGTTAACACCTTAAACCCTTTTACATAAATCTCTGTCCAACTGAAGAGCTAAGTTTTATCCAAAACTAATCAATGTGTTGAGAAATGTGTGTTGTGTTGCTGATATTAAGCGCTTGTGAAATTGTCTATGATTTGAAAAATACCAGCTGGTCTGATGTTTTGATAATTCTGAGATATGCTTTGTAACTTGGTTAATATTGTACGTACATTTCTGCCAGCTTGCTAAGTGTTCAGTGAAAGGCTGAAGCTTAGTGGAGTTTGTGAACAAAGGCCAGAGAGCCGGATTGATTAAATGCATTTGTGACACGTTTAAGGACGTGTAATTTTTATAAGGCCTAACAACTGCGGATTCTAAGATGTTCTAGAATCTTAGCATAAAGTTGTTTAAATAACGCATTTTGCAAGTTAATAAAAACGGTTTGCGATGCTCCAACGTTTTATATAAACTTGTTAAACCAAGTAATTTATCTGTCATATTGTGTCAGACGAATCAAAAAACTTGGTTGGGAGAACTCTGAACGGATTAGCTACCCGCGTCAGAACTCCAGTTAATACACAGCCAACGGACCTGTTTGCATTGTGCAACAAGTGTATATACAAAGTCTTGGCCCACGTGGCCGCATAGTGCTTTGTGGGAAACGTCTTGCCCACAGCATTGCTGTGTTGGAAAGTTGCGCTTTTCAGAGCGCTGCTGTGTTGTAAAGTGGCTGTGTAGGAGCGGTTCTGCCCCTCCAGAGTTCACAGCTGAACTGAAGCTAACAAGCTATTGCCACTCCGTGTCTTGGAAGGGGCGTGACACTGACGTCACCCAGAAAACAAACTCACTGTAGTTCCAACGGCCCCCTAGCGGAAAGAAGTGGTAAAAACAGACTTAAGAGAGTCTACTGCCCCTAGCGGAAAGAAGTGGTAAACCACGGACTCCAGAAAGTCTACTGCCCCTAGCGGAAGGAGGTGGTATAAACCACGGACTCCAGAAAGTCTACTTACCCTAGCGGAAGAGAAGTGCGAAACTTCTAAAAATCTCTGAGAGAAGCTCTACGTCTCTCTCTGGTGGTCACTCAACGGAATTACACTTTTTCCTTAAAACAGTGACTAATTCAAGTTTAGAACTTAACAACTGAATAATTTAAGCTTTCATTGACACTGAAAAGCCTGATTGAATTAACATAAAAAGTGAATTACTCTGCTTTATTAACAATTACTGAACTACTATCAAGTTTCACTTCTGTTAATACATGTGTCTTTTTAAATACACAAATTTGCAATGCAATACTGCTTTGGAAAATAACCGCCTGTGTTTAATAAACCTTGAATGCACAATAGGAGTTAACTAACAGTTGTGACATTTTTAATTAACACTGCATCTGCTTTTTGGAAATCTTTGATGCTAACCTTGCATTTAATTTGATTAATTTGGCTTGATTAACAATTTAAGACTTGTTTTGTGACTTTCCTATCTACACAGGATTTGTCAATTTGGAATGCTAACGCTAACAGCTTACTAACACTACGACAACACTGCTGTTGCGTCTGAACAGACTTAACCCTGCACGAATTTTGTCATAGCTGTAATTTAAAAGCTGATTACCTGCATGAATTGTTAGATTAAACCCACTGATTCTGCACTGTTAATTTTACAAATTAGCACAGCAGCATCCCAGCACTGTTAACCCTCATTAACATTCACACCACCAGGCTATTGCTACATAGTCACTGCTTAATACTAGCATAAGGTCACTTCAATCACAAGTAGACTTTATACTAACCTACACTTCAACAATTCCTTCTTTTATTACTTTCAATCTGACTTATTTGCCTTAATACCCCCTCTTATTTTTAATTTAATTGGAATTTTATTTTATTTTAAATAAAATAAAAAAATTTAATTTTATTCCTTCATTAATTTTTTTTTTTTACACTTTTACTCAAATTTTCAAAATTCTTTTACAGTCTGCTTGAGTTTTACGCTCCTTCTTCGTAACACTCTACAAGTAGTAACCCTCTCCTTGCAGTAAAAACTTAATCTAACAATAGCTCACTTTCTCAGAGAAACCCCAATTCTCAACATGTCTACTCCACAGTCCACAGGCTCGGATAGTCCCATCAAGCTTCTGGATCACTTAGACTCAGCTCTAAATGATCTAACAGAACAGGTGCTACCCCAATATGTGGATGAGATTCAGACCACAAACCCCAACGAGCTAGATTTAGTTCTTAGCTCCTTGATTAGCATTGCGCTAACCTCTAAGCCAAAAGACAAGGACCTAACTAAGCTGTTAGGTCAAATAGCTATTGTTATGCGCGCACAGCAGAAACAAGCCGAGGATCTCCTGGCACGCAGCCACGAGAAAATCCAGGTCCAGAAACAGGACCTCGCCCGCTCCCAACGCGAGATCAAGGCGTTGAGTCAGGAACTCCAGCTGACCAAAGGAGTCCTGGAGAATTCTGAAAAACAGAACCAAGAGTTAAAAAACTCTTGCACAAACACTCCAAAAGGCAGACCCTGACTTTAAGGAGTTACACACCAAACTCCAGATCACTGAGGGGACCCTCAGTGACCTAAAGAACGAGCTGAGCGAAACAAGGTCTGCTCGTGACCTAGCAGAACTGCAGCTCAGTGACCAACGCAATGAGCACGACACTATGCGAGAGGAGCTCATCAAAGCAGGCAAAAGTGCACAGCTGTCCGCGAATATGCTGGCACATGAAGCTCGGCGGAGAGAGTCCCTGAGTGCACGGGTAGAGGCCCTCATTCAACAAGGTGGCTTAGACCGCCAGCTTATTGAACAACTTCATGCGCGCCTGACAGAGGACGCCCAAACACGACCTAGTAAGAAACTGGAGTTCAAAGGTACTCCAGACCTAGAACCAGTTACTCCATTATACCAACCCAGTAGGTTTGAGGACTCCCAGAACTAATCCAATTTTGCGACCACTACCGCGCCTGGACGCAACGGAAAGAGGACCAACCGGAGCCGAGAGCCCGGCCGTCTTTCCGCGAGCTTCCACAGGTAGGCATTCGGATTACTTCGCACTACCAACAGGCAGGCAGTCGGACTTTGTCCAACAACCAGCTCCAACACGGAGACATCTGGACTACGGTCCCACTGACAGAGACTTTGACAAAATCGCGCGTCATATCACTCGCTTCGAGCCCCATCAAGGATCGGCTCATGACACTAGCACGTACCTTAGAGACATTGAGTTCTACCTCCAGAGAATACCCAATGCTACCGTTGAGGACAAAATCTTTTTGATAAAACTAACATCAAGCAGAGATGTTAGTAGCTTCATCGAACGTCAACCCCCTGAGGTCCAAGCTGACTTCGATCTCCTTAGTCAGTCCCTCATGGAGGAATTCTCAGACGTTACAACGAATGTGGGACTGACAGCCGCCCTAACAATCAAACAGGCACGGCAAGAGTCACCACAGATATATTATCATCAGCTACGCAAAGCCTACTTTGGTCCACTCAATGAACCAAACATGGAGGAGGATAAAAATTTCAAAACACTCTTTGTGCAAAACCTCCATCCAACTACCAACCATCATCTTGGCGTCGCTGCCTGCCCGCTGACTCAAACCAGCCGCCAACTCCGCGAATTGGCAATAAGGGCATTTACCAAACAGAAGCTGACTCATACTAAACCGCAAGAGTCAGCCGCTCTGTATACTGTTGATTAGAGTCTAGCGCTCGAAGGAGCACCTACCTCCAAGCCAAGCGGCCCAGGAGCCTCACGCTTTCCAGACAGGAAAGAGGGACCTCGGCCACACAAAGGAGAGCCGGGTCAACACCCGACCTGGCCTGAACGTAAGTTCAAAGACCAGGGCCCTCAATGGAGACCTCGGTTCGAAAATAAATTTCGAACCAATCCAAACCGTAACCAAGGGGGGTCCTATCAAAACCGCGACGACAGGAGAAACCATTATCGTCGATCCCAAGACCAACGATCATCAGGTAGCCCACCTGTCGAACGACGAAGTCATGCGAGGGACCGAGCCCCTGAAACTCAGACTAATCGCGTGGGAAACCCCACGAGCGATAGGAGTCTGACTAAAGAGGAGGCTCGGGCCATAGAACGCATACTCAAACGAATGCGCGAAAAGTCCAAGGACAAGGCTGATCTGTATACGCTGGAGGCCTCTAAGGCCCCAATTCAGAAACAGTCACAACCGATCCAAGTCGACTTAACACGCAACAAAAATACAGAGTCTACTGAAGGGAATGAACATCTCCCAGACCTGTACTTAGGCTCTGACGAACTAGAGCCACTCAATGACATTGTCCAGGACCTAACACGGACAACATGGAGGGAAGTGACACAGATCACAAAGACACCACTCCGTCTAGCGCCGTCCTAGTGGTCCAAGCAAATCCTAATGTCGGGCTGTGCCATGACCACGCCACGACTATTGAATGTGAAACACCCTTTCACCAATTTCTACGCCACCTAATTGAAAAGGGAGCAGCTCGGAAGCTTTATCTCTCTGTCTTGTTAGAAGACCACTTGACGCACGAAGCACTTCTCGACACAACCGCTGACATCAGCCTAATTTCAGGCAACCTGTTCAGATCACTCCAGGCTATAGCGAGAAGATCCCACAGGGACTTGAAGTCCCACCCGTGCTCTCTAGAAATAAGGCCTTACTCTGATGATCGGATGATCATCAACGAGGTAGCCTTAGTTCAACTGACCATCGGACCCATGACACTGATACACCCAGTGTACGTGTCCCACCTTGACAATGTCCCACTTCTGATTGGAAAAGACATCCTCAATCGCTTCAAACCACTGATCGACTTCAAGCAGCTGAAGATTTGGGCCCAAGTGCGAGAACCACTTCCAATCTTACTGAATGAATCTCAGTGCTATGCGATTGACAGGGAATCACCAATCGACAGGGTAGCCACCAACACTGCTGATACAACAACCATGCAACCTCGGTGCGAACTAAACCCCTTCACATTGCGTGACAACTCCATATGCACGCTGAAGGACCCATTAGCGACAACACCCGAGATCATCACTATATTCCGAATAAACCCGAGTCTGACCTTCGTAAAGAAGCGCACTCGGTTCCCTGCTAACCCCACACCGACTCATGTGTTAACCACCGTAGGTCTATGCTCTGCCATAGTACGATGGAACAAAAGAGGAACGACCCACACTTTTAGTGTCATCTCTGAGCTGTCACATTCAATGTACATTGGGGCTGACATGCTAGTAAAACTCTAGTACGATTGACCCCTTCCCACCCAACCCACCCGTTCTGTCTGTCTGGTTACCCGGTCTAAAGCAACCGCAACCGATGCCTCGGTTCCGGCCCCTGCAGACCCTTCTACTTCGTCTCTCTCTTTCACTGGTTCCGACCTCGTTGCCCTTCAAGCAGCGGCCTCGACAATCCACAACTTATTCTTTACCTTTCAGACCCGGTGTCTAACCCCATCGTAGACACTGACCTTTCCTCCGACGCATATCTTAAGAAGCTATGGGCGGTACGCGCTCGACTCCACCTGCGTCATGGCTTGCATGTCTACGTCTCTGACACCCTCACTTCACCTGCGTTCGTAGTGCCTCAGAGCCTAAGGGAGGTCATGCTAACGCACGCACATGACGCTCCTTTAGCAGGCCACAGAGGTGTTCGCGCAACACATCAGGCACTACAACAAGTGGCATACTGGCCACATATGCAAATGGACGTGGCAGAATACATCAAAGGCTGCCTAGTATGCTGCCAACTTCAACCGACAAGACCACTCCACAGTGCACCCTTACAAAGAAGGGGCATCTCTTTTCCGTGGTCTGACCTCCAAATCAATTAGATGGGATCTACAAGGGACGCTTCCAAGTAGTCTCAAACAGATCCCTTAACTTGCAGTAACCACTAATCATTAACCTCTAACTCTGATCTCCTAACACTTTTCATTTCTCTTTTTCAGTGGTAACTGTGAGTAATTCAACAACTGTAACTGATAACTCCGGTATTTGCTGTCAATGAAACACTTGCTAAAAAGTCCTCTCTCTCTCACCAGGATGATGTGGACGATACTCCTCCTGATCACCAGCCTTATGGGCATGGGATCACCAGATGGTATAGAGCCCGGACCAACAGCCGGGATCGTTTTAAAGGACCAACCCGGACTGTTGATCACAAACTGTTGCCTGCATACCCAAAGGGTTTTTGTCAGGTTAAACCCAAACGACGTGTATCGGAAACACGTCCGAGCCACTCAAGGGCTCACCAGTTGGGCCGGCGCTAGCTGGACCACCTCTATTCTTAACCACGCTGAAACTGATATTTCCCACATGCTTAACCAGCTCGAGAAATTTACAATTACTCAGGCTGAACTCACTGGAGCTAACCAAAGGTCTAAACGGTTTATAAGAGGACTTCTTGTTGCAGCAGCTGCTGTGGGTACCTTGTTTAACCTCGGGTTGTCCACAGTCAATACGGTTAGCATTTCCACGGTAAAGAGACATGTCTCAGAATTACAGGCTGAAATCCCTGACATCAGAGCGCAGATCATTCAGCAACAACAGCAACTTCAAACGGTAGGGAAAACGTTAAAGGACACTGTGTTGGTGGTAAACACACACAGTGAAGCTCTAAACAAAACCCACCGAGCTGTAGAGTTACTTATGACCCTCTTCCAGGTTGACTACATACAAGCACAAGTAGTCACCGCATTAATGGATGACATGCTCCGAGACATAAGCTCTTCAGTAGACAGCTTAGCCATGGGCAGAATTCCACCCTACCTTATCCCTCTGTCACTAGTACAATCCCTCCTTGGAACCGCCACTAGAGATCTTGTAACCCCACTTCAGGCCCATTTAGCGTACACTTTAGGTAGTGCCGTACCCATTTACGTCAACCCAGAGTTCCGAGAAATGGCTTTTATTCTAAATCTGCCTATCATTGAATCCCAGAACATCTATTGTCTTAAAGACGTCGTAAACGTCGGGTCCTGGCACGGAGACACGCACGTTAAAGTGCACACTCCTTCAGTAGTGGCATACCATGATGCCAATCCAGATTTGTACCTGGCCCCTAATTTACGCATGTGCACCCTAACCAAGGACATACACTACCTATGTCCCAGTAAACCCTTTGTTCGGGACAACACTGACGGGATCTGCGGCCTTAAGCCCATGAGCCCTCAAGGCAGATGTCCAACGACAATCACGGCTCGCCACCAAGTTACCCCGTCACTCAAGCAGAGATCATCGGTAACCGCTGCCTAGTAAACACCCCTCTTCCAGAAGGAATGCTGACTTACGATCAGCACGACACCTCATCCCGTGTTAACTTGCCCGACCAAACTTTCTGGGTAGATGTACCCCCAAATGCAATCCTTCACATTGGGGACGTCGCCTTGTACCACCTTGACGCTGACCAATACGAGAGTGAAATAGAAATATCAGATTTCTTTTCAACCCATCCTCTCGAATTACACCCTGCTACACTCAATCAAATCCAGTTTGAAGGTAGTAGAACCATTGACATTGCACCCCTTGATAATGTGTTAAAGGAAATAGAGCAAAAACAACAAGCCCCTATCCAACCCATTATGTATGCCTGGTCAACTCCCGACACTGTTCTTGCAGCCACAGTAGGAATAGGTTACTTCATGGTCATCATTATCACCATCGTGCTTCTTAGAAGTGTAAAACGTCTTAAAACCCGTTTAAACCGCTGTACTCTGGGCGTTGCACAAATCGTGCGTCGCCGTCCTGGGAATAGAGAAAACGTTGCAGGTAGTCCATTACCCCCTGAAGCCGATGCATTTAACCAAGATCTCTTTGTTTCCGAAGAATCTGAACCAACCCCAGCCATACTGAGGTTGACAGATTCAGTATAATGTGCTGTGTTGTTATGTATGTTCAATATAACCAATATATACCTCATGTAACTTTTATGACTACCCCTACCCCTAAAATGCATGCAGTGTCCCTTTAAAGTTATTATTATTTAATGTGTGTTCTTTTATTATTATCAACAATTTAATAAACTCTAAACCCATTTAAAATGAAATAACTCGACTGTTCCTTTATTTCCATTGAGTCCATCTTCTAAATGATAAACTCAATCTACCTCCCTTAGCAGATGACTTAATGACGCCCAAGTAAAAACCCCTTTTACTCTTAAATACACTTGTCTTCCCTAACTACGCTCCCATTATTACACATGTTATAACGCCAAACTCTGTGTCTTTAACGTGTTACTTGCTTCCTGGTCCTGGTACTTCAAGGATGGAGTCGGTACAAGACATTGGAACCTGCCTTCTGCCGAAAGGGGGGACTGTAGTGATGTCTTCGTACCAGGAACTAACACTTCTCAGAGATTCAAAGGATTTACACTTCTGAACTTTTAAAGACCTTCTTTCCTTTGTTTATTTAGACTGAGGAAAACCAGGAGGTTTGATTAGCAGCACCTTGCTAATCTGGACCAGATGCTCGATGTTACTTTAAGAAGGTTCATGGAAAAGTGAAATTAAATTAACGACTTTGTTTTCAAAACACTTCAAAGGACATGTAGTCGCTATCTCTTGGCAAACCAGACTTTGTGGTGCCTCTCTTGACACTGTGATCCTTTGAAATAGAAACCTACGATAACACCGTCTTAATTGCCCACGGACTGTGTCTCTTTGTTTCAGAATTCTATAAGTTATTGAACATTGCCCTCCTTTGGTTGAACAGAGTAATGACTGCTTCGAAACTAAAGACAATTCTCCGTTCTGGTCCATTTGAGTGTATATTAAAGACTGTCATTAAATGTGCAAACCTCACCATTTTTCCTTTACAGGATAACGATATAAATGAATACTTTCTTCTTCATCCTTACAGCTGGCTGTGTAATAAAATGAATTATTCTGTTTTCAGGTCAAACAACGAATAATGTAAATGTGTTTAGTCTTTAAAGATTTGTAGAGACATTTCCCGTGCACTTATGATACAATGCAGAAGCAATATGGGTTGTAAATGTGTTTTAAAATCCTTGATTTGATGGGACAAAGAAAAGTTTATTTAAAACCGAAACTTTCGTAACACCTCCCCTATTCCCCAAACGTGTGTAAACACGCCCTTTTTGCATCTCTTACAAAAGAGTCGGCAAAGCGGAAATCGCACTCTCTCAAGCTCTTGAACTCTCTTGAATCCTTTTCCAGCTCTTCAAGCTCTCTCTCAATTCTCTTTCCGCAACGCTTTGCACACTCTTGTTCGCGTAATCTTGTCTACTTTTCTACTAAGTTTTTGTAGTTATCGCTTCGTAACTTTTAAGCTTAAAACCACGTAACACAGTCTGTGTTAAAGTGACTTTATTTTGGAAGATCCAACACATTTGATTTTTGTTTGAAAAACTTCTTATCCACGGAGTTACATCACTTCCTCGCGGAAGAAACTTTTTGTAGTTTTGAAAGGCTTTTTGACGCTACAAAAGAAAGTCTTTGTTAAATCCAAAAGACATCTTTTCGTCTTGTAGCGGACTTCAGTTTTAAAGACTTTAGTCTCAACTGCTGGTAAAGTCTACTTTACCCTCAAGGACAATCACAGGACACCGCTTTGTTGCTAAGGCGCCGCCTTAAGCCAGCTCAACGCGTGGACACGTGCCGCCTTTGTTGCCGGAAACCAGCAGCGATCCCGGGAATCTCGAAGCCTCCCTTTGGGACTGATCGGAACCGCACTGCTGGTACTGACCCCTCCAGATCAGAGTGAGTTGAGCACGCGACACGAGAAAGCTTGGCGTTATAAACCTGTGTGATTAAGTCCAACACTACCTCTTTCCACAATCTTCAAAGTCAGACATTACTTCAAAAGCTTCAACACAGGTGTATTTTTTTTTTTGTCATTTTTGCGTTTACCAGCTTGCATGTAGAGAATGAGGCTTCTATTGAGCCGGTCCTGACACTTTCATAGAGACGCTAGTTTGAAGTCTTCTTCTACGATATTTTTTAATGGCAACACATCGTAATAGTAGACTAGAAACAAAGTGCAGGGTGTCTGACATCTGGTGGAAGGGAGTAGAAACATAATTTAGCACATAAACCGGAAGTAGTGGCTGTTTTTAACAGTTAAGTTGCTTGTCGCAATTTTGCAACTTTGACACTTAGAGGGTTAAATGACCTTACTCATGGCTATACATTTCTATGTTAAATTGTATTTGTTGTGGTGACCGATAACAATCCACTCACCTACATGTTGACATCTGCAAAATTTAATGCAGTCACTGATGGTCTGTCCACTGTAACTTTCAAGCTGCAATATAGAGCTGGATAGCAGAACCTCAACACTAAAGCTCTATCTCTGAGTGGGATCTGATCCACAAGTTCACCCAAGAGTATAAATCTGAATCTGGTTAAGTGGAGGAGGTCGATCCTGATGTAATTTACGCCATCTGCTGTTCCTGTTTTCTGAGGCTCAGTAAGCCCAGCAGTCCGACAGAGAGTCACATCAATTTGGTTGTGTCCCTGAGCATGACAGCCGCTGTTATCCCCGACTGTTATGCCAGTGAGTTCCTCCCTGTTACACCTTGACCTCAAGTAAAAGCGGCGAGCTGACAGAGGGACACAAAAGGTCATTATTCAAATGGAGACAGGGGAGAAAGTCTCTTCAGACATGAGCTTCCAGACCTTGGACTTGCAGAGGAAGTTAAAATGCCACGAGTTACAAGAGGAACTCTTGTATAGAAGAATGCAAGAAGGAGAAAACGTCTCGTTCCTGTTGGTTTTGCCTGAGGAGTTGAGAGCCCTTGTTTTAATAAGCTTACATGACGGCCTAGGCAACATGGACATTGAACGGACTCTAGGTCTTGTGCATTCCATATGCATGTATTTTGATATATATGGATACTACAATTTCCGAAGTGGTAAGAATACTCTTATTTTGAATAAAACGGTAAACTGACTCCAGCTGCGCTCTCACTAACTTGACTGCAGTGCAGCTTGCTTTCTCATAAATAGCGTTGGTTATAGAAAGATGGCGTGTGCGGGACCTTGGCGACAGGCATTGGTTGACAAATAGCAGAGCTTTTTGGAACTATTTTAGAAAAAAAAAGAAGCCTCTTGTCTCTGTGAGTATTGTTTCTACTTTCACTTTCAATGACTTTAAGGATTTTTGGGCCTGTGTTCACAGTCTGTGTGCACTAATGAATCACCTTGAATAGAGACTGATATCTATCAATCATTTAAATGTGGTTATAGTTATTTACTAACATTACAAAACAACCAGTACATTTCATTAATATGTATTAATCAACAATAACATAACAGTTAATAAGCACAACTGTTCATATTAGCTCTTGTCAGAAAAACTAAATAGATAAAGCTTTTGATTTTAATTAGTAAATGTTGAAATTAGCTTCAAACTAAGATAAATAAATGTGTAAGTATTTTTTAATGATAATCATTTTTTAATAATTCTTTTTAGTATTAGAACATTTTTGTATTGTTACAATTTATTTAGGTTCTAATATTAGTTACCTAAATAATTTTAAAGATCTGATTTAAAAAAATAAAAATAAATAAAAGCTTAGAAGACCCAACTTGCAACAAAAACTAAACCCTCACAGTCTAAACTACCAGCTCTATTTGAACAACAACCAAAGTATGATGAAAACTCAAATTATGCTAAGAGACTTGACAGAGTTTTGGTTTATGTGAAAAAGCCCTATTATTGACTTGTTATATATAGAGAGAGTATTAAAATATATATTTTTAAGGTGTTGTATCGAAGTTTAAAATTCAAGTTTTGTGAGAACACTAGTAGAGATGCAAGAATGGAGTCAGTCGATGGTTCAATGGACCTCGTTTTTTGCTCGTAGTTTTTGGTTCGGTTTGTTTCAGTAGAATTTATAGTGCCGTTATTAAATTATTTCATATGATATTAAACTAGGTGTAGACATTGTGGGGGGATTTTAAAGAAACAAAGGCTGTTGTATTTTTAAATCGGTCTTCATTTTACTAATAAAGCATATGACACAAAAAGTGCTTATAAAAAAATCTTTAAAGTAGCCTAGATACAATATTTAACTATTTCAGTGTATTGAGGTTCTCTGTGAAAACACAAGCTTATAAGTGTGTTGCACTTAGAATATCTCCTACAGTTGAGGGTGTCTAATGATTATTTATATTTAATAACAATTTTGTTATTGCACAGCTTCAAAAACCATTGACATACAGGCACAACATTTATAAACCAACAATTATACGAGGACCTGATATAATTCACAAAGGACCGGATTTAAAACAGACTCATGTTTTAATCAAGCCTCAATAGTGTCTCAGCTGATGTACTTGTAATGAAATAAGTAATGTCTCAAAATGTAGTCACTTTGCTAAAAGGATTATCTCTTCAACTTTCTGCAGGTACTGGGCAGTCTCAGAGGCAGCTCTCTTTAACTCTGCTCTGAACAGACTAGACTCCAGGTAAAGCCAGTGTTTACAGCGAGACATTACAGAGCAAGTTGGTTTCACTTTTACCGCGGTGCACCGTAACACAGCAGGCTTGAGTAGAGCACGTTCATTTGGAGCCCAAGTTGCTGTTGAGGTGCTAGATATTAGTTTAATCAAGTGGGTTTTTGCTATTCATTGCGAGGGTCAGGTTTTGGCAAGGCAGCCGCGCCATCTAAACCGTAGAGCATTGGGGGAAACACCGGCGTTCATATAGTTTGTTGTCATTAGCTCATTGTGTTAGAGTGTTGTGATTGGTTGTTCACTCACAGAGGCATTCCCTAATCCCAAATAATTTTGCTGCATAAAAAGACAAGAACTATTCATTTTACACAATAACAAACAAACACAAACTGAAATTTACCAAGGGCATTAAACCGTGAAGGCGTACCGAATGTTTAATACTGCATTGAGAATTGTTGCATCCCTACTCGTTCCAGACAGAAGAGCAGTGGCTGCAGAGCATCAGGACTGAGCCCCACACAGCTGTAGTAGTATTATCAAACAAGCAAACAATAATTTTGTTTGCCAGTTGAAATAAGCTCTAATAATAAATGTTACAAACATGAGCTCTCTGCCATTTTCATTTTGAAAAAGTGGACCCCTGCGTTAGACATATAGATGGGTCTTTAGTTGAGAACTACTTCAACTTACCAAGCATTCAACTGTTCGGCTGCACAGACTGCATCTGTACACACTCCAACTGAGCTGTGTTTCCAGGTTGGAACAACAGATGGGCTCTATTTGTCAATTGTCTAATAATATGTCATCTGTGCTGTGTGAGTAGAAATCCTTTATAATATATATATAATATAATATATAAAAATATAACGTTTTGGACAGTTCGGAAACATAAGAATTTGTCAGTTCTAAAGTAGACTGGTCTGTGAGATGAGTTTATCTGTCCCAGAGGGAGTGGTTTAACTAACCTGGTGTCTAACACTCAGTTAGTGGCTAGATGTTAAAATAAGAATTAAGTTGCTTTTAGAATTATAAACATACTTGTCACAGAGTTTAGGGGTATGGTAGTTAGATAAAAATAAAAAAGCAGGAAAAAATTGGAAATGAGTAACATTACAAATCCATTGCAATAATCACACCATAAGCAGCATTCTTTTGTACTGTAATAGGGTTGGGAAATGTTTTCCTGGCAATATCCATTACCATTCAAAACCAATACTGTTGAAAAACACTACACTTGAAAATGACGCAAGTGAACAGCATTTAACCATGGGCTAAAAAAAAACAGCATGCTCTCTGTCAGAAATAACAATCACAATTAGTACATACATGGCCCCTGGAGAGCAGCGAGCAAATTAACATATTAAAATGGCACACATTGATCTGCTAAATGGAAATGTATTCAGAATAAAAGTCTTTTCAGACTGCTTTATTCTAAAAAGTCAACACTCATTCCTTGATTGAAATAGTATGTTCAACTGACAAGCTTTAGGGTTTGCCACTGCATAAAACAGACAAAACACAAGATCACATACTGCAACATGTACAAAGTCTGTCTCCAAACTCAAATACTAATTGTAATAATTCATTATCTGTTCAATATAATTAATCTAGCCACAGGAGGTGACAAGACAGTGTACTTTTTGGGCCGGTCTTAAGCCCGGATAAATAGAGAGGGTTGTGTCAGGAAGGGCATTCTATGTCAAACCTTTGCCAAATTAAATATGCAAATCACTAACATGAGTTCCATTCTGGATCATTTGAGGCCAGGGCAATGACTGCCATTGGTGCTGTTGACCTACAGGGTACGGGAGGAAATTGGGCTACTGTTAGAAAGAAAGGAGGAACGTGTGTTTGAGAAGAAAGATGTGTTCGAGAGAATGGGAAAGGCAGGAGTTTAGGACTAAAAGTAGGGACTTTGAATTTTGGTCTAACATTTGACCAACATTTGATGACGATGACAAAAGTAAAGGTAGAGAGCTGGGATAATGCAGAAATAGAAAGTTGACCTTCTGTGTGTCCAGGAGACCATGTGGAAAGGTTGCAAGGCTAGAAGCATTGGAGCAAGGTTTAAACTGTTCTATCATGGTGTGGAGCATGGAGATGACTTTGGGATGTGAACCTTTTTGAATTTCTTGATTTATTGAATAGATTTGTCTTAAAATGTGATCTGAGCTTCATCTAAGTCAAAGGTATTGACAAACATAATGTGTCTAAAAATAATTACACCAAAAATGTTGATCTTTCATGTCTTTATTCAGAACATCCAAAAAACCCCATAGTGCTTCTGGAAAAAATATATATGTGAACCCTTGAGTTAATGACCTGAAAAAAGCTAATTATAGTCATGTTTTAGAACACCTGGAGTCTTGTTAAGAATATACGTTTGGAGGTCTGGACTACAGCTAGTTTGACTGAAACCCCTCAAACCTTTGGAGTTTGTTCTGCACAAGAGGAACACGCTTATGTGAGCCATGCCTTGACAAAAACATCTTTCAAAAGAGCTATATTCAAGAATTGTTGCTTCACAATAAGCTGGGCAGGGTTACAAAGTTATTTCAAAGAAATTAAGAAATTCACCAGTCTACAGTTAGGCAAACAATCTACAAATGGAAATGCTTTGGGACTGTTGCTACTCCCTGTTGCGCCCAGTCAAAATGACATCAAGAGCACAACAAAGACTCATCAATGAGGTAAAGAAACAACTCTGAATGAAAGCCAAAGATTTGAAGGCATCACTGGAACTTGCTAACATCTCTGTTCATGGGTCTACAATACGTAAAACACTGAACAATGGCAGGACACTACGAAGGAAACCACTGCTCCACAGGAGTATAGGCAAAATGTTTTGTGGACTGATGAAACTAAGATTTAACTATTTGGAAAAAAACACAGCGCTACAGCTGGCGTAGAAAGTGCACGGCATATCATCATGAAAACATCATTCCAACTGTAAAGAATGGTGGAGAAAACATCATGATTTGGGCCTGCTTTGCTGCATCAGGGTCAGCTTACAATCATTGAGGGGAAGATGAATTCCCAAGTATATCAGACAATTCTTCAGGATGTCTAATGTGTAATGTGAGGATGTCTGTACAGCTGAACCTGTGTAGAAGGTGGATGATGCAACAGAACAATGACCCAAACCATCTGTTTTGGAGCAAGTCCACAACAGAATGACTTCAAAAAAACAAAATCCTCCTTGTGGAGTGGCCAAGTCAGAACCCAGACTTCACCCCAATAGCTATGGATTGAATTGAAGAAGGCCATCCACTGGTGGTGAGATGTCCAAAGAATATGACAAAGCTAAAGCTATTCTGCCAGAAAGAATGGGCTAAAATTTCTCCTCAACAATGTGCAGGTCTGATCCACAGCTACAGGAGGCGCCTGGTTGATGATTATTGCTACCAAGAGGGTCATTTTGAATGTTGCGCGTGTTCAACAAAGACACAAAAGATCAGAATTTTTTGTTTTATTAGTTTTAGACAAATTAATGTTTGTCAATACCCTTGACTTAGACTAAAATCAGATCACGTTTTAAGACAAATTTATTTAGCAAACCATGAAATTCAAACCATGGGGTGCACGTGGCAGAGTGGTTAGCACTCCTGCCTTACAGCAAGAAGGTCGTGAGTTCAAAACCCGGCCGACCCAAAAACAGTCGGCCGACTCCGGTCTTTCTGTGAGGAGTCTGCATGTCCTCCACGTGTTACCGTGGGTTCTCTCCGGGTACTCCGGCTTCCTCCCACCGTCCAAAGACATGCATGTACAGGTTAATCGGCAACTCTAAAGTGTCCCTAGTGAATGAATGTGAGAGTGAACGGTTGTCTGTCAATGTCTGTCTCTATTTGTCAGCCCTGCGACTAACTGGCCACTGTCCAGGGTGTACCCCGCCTCAGGCCCAAAGCTGCTGGGATAGGCTCCAGTCACCCGCGACCCCTAACGGGACAAAGCGGTAGAAAATGAATGAATGAATGAATGAAATTCCAAAAAGTCAAATACACATAATTTTTCACTGTATATAAGAGTATAAAAGAGTGGTGGCAGGAACAAACAGGTGGAATATATCTTATGTAGAAGCTATAATCTGATGGAGATCAGCAAAATTGGAAGATTGGAAATTGCAAAGGAGTGGTAGGAGACAGTGTAGCTAGACGGCATAGGATGGGGATGTGTAGGATGACTCTGGTGTTGAGGAAGACGAAGAGCGCAGAAGACAAAGTTATAGAAGTTAGAAAAGGAAGAGTGCTTTGTGGTTTTCAGGAAGGAGCTGAAACATGCACAATTACAGCCAAGGTGATCAGAGAGACAGGTAGGAAAATGCTAGGTGTATCATCTGGAAGAAGGAAAAAAGACAATACTTGATGGCAGAATGAGGACTGAGGACTATCTAGTGGAAGAGGTTAGCTAGGAAAAATTAGGACAGTGAGAGGACTGAGGAAAGTAGACAGGAATATAGGGAGATGCAGCTTGATGTTAAGATAGAGGTGACAAAGACCAAACAGAAAGCTTATGAGAACATGTACAGTATTGTTCAAAATAATAGCAGTACAATGTGATTAACCAGAATAATCCAGGTTTTCAGTATATTTTCTATTGCTAAGTGGCAAACAAGTTACCAGTAGATGCAGTAGATCCTCAGAAAACAAACAAGACTCAGTATTCATGATATGCACACTCTTAAGGCTGTGCAATTGGGCAATTAGTTGAAAGTGAGGTGTTTCAAAAAAGTATTAGTGTCTGCCATTGACTTTAGAAACTCAAAACTATTTTGTACAACATTTTTGTTTTCTAGGATTTAGCAATCCTGTGAATCACTAAAGTAATATTTAATTGTATGACCACAGTTTTTTAAAACTGCTTCACATCTGTGTGACACGAACTTGCAGCACCTCTCAGCTGTTATTCCGCTCTATGATTCTTTAACAACATTCCACAATTCATTTACATTTCTTGGTTTTGCTTCAGAAACAGCTTCTTGATTGGATTAAGGTCTGGGGATTTGGCTGGCCACTCCATAACATTAATTTTGTTGGATTGGAACAAAGACTTTGCTCGTTTTCTAGTGTGTTTGGGGTAGTGATGCTCCGATTGATCGGCCACCGATCATGATCGGCCGATATTGACTAAAAATAGCTTGATCGGAGATCCCCAAAAGCACCGATCAACAGTTAATTTAGAGCTAGTTTGATTCCTACAAATGGTGCAAACTCTACATGAGCATCTCTAGTTTGGGGTCATTGTCTTGTTGAAACAAACATTTTGAGGGCATGTCCTCTTCAAGTATTTTGACATAAAAATAGAAAAAAAACAAAAAGAACAATTTTACTGTCATCAGTCCACAAAATGTTCCTCCATTTCTCTTTAGACCAGTTGATGTGTTATTTGGCAAATTGTAACCTCTTCTACACCTCTTTTTTTTTTTTTAACAGAGGGACTTTGCGGGGGATTCTTGAAAATAAATTTCGCCACACTGTCTTTGATCATCCTGGAGCTTATCATTGGCTGAGCCTTTGCCATTTTGGTTATTCTTTGATCCATTTTGATGATTGTCTTCTGTTTTCTTCCATGTCTTTCTGGTTTTGCTCTCCATTTTAAGGTATTGGAGATCATTTTACCTGAACAGCTTATAATGTTTTGCACCTCTTTATAGGTTTTCCCCCACTTCAATCAACTTTTTAATCAAAGTAAGCTGTTCTTCTGAACAATGTCTTAAACAACCCATTTTCCTCTGGCTTTCAAATGCATGTTGAAACAACTTTTTTTCTCTAGCTAGTCGGTAGATCTTTATCCAGTTTTGTTCGGCAGAAGTCAGCTCCCGCTGACTAATACCGATTTTTTACCTAGCGTTGCTGGGCCTGATAGTCAGCTCCCGCAAACTTAATTTTTATCCAGCATCAATGTCAGCATCCCGCTGACTGATGATATCATATTCAGAATATCATCCGTAACCTGCTCTGCTATGTCAGCTCTAGAATCTGATGGTTACAGGCAATACAGTATGCTTAAAAAAACGCTCTGATCAGATGGAGAAAGACAAGAGGCAACACACTGGTTTTGTGGTTCAGTCAGCGCTCTCTCTTTTTCTCAAAGCTTTATTTTAAGGATCAAATTAATTAATGGTACAGTTACCAATCACAGAATGCATTCAGAATGTAACCAAAGAAGGGGAAGGCTCAAATGTGTTTTATGCAACAGAGCAGCATGTCCTTCTATGGGACATAGCAATGTACAGTTTACTTAAATGGATACATCTAAATATAACCCTTATGACTGGACCCACAGTCAAGTCAGAGGCAAGAAGTGCATTCCAAATCATCTACTTCAGAAGACATGTTTAAGGATTTAACCTTACAAACTAAACTAAAATATTATTCTTCCAAAATATAATTAAAATAACATTTTCTTACAGCACATGTTCAACAAGTGCTGGTGGCGTCATCCTTAAATAGGGGCCACCTGATTCCCAACTTTTCACAAAATGAATGTCCACAGTGATTGAATGCCACTGCTATTTTTTTAAACACACCCCTTTCAACTAATTGCCCAATTGCACAGCCTTTAGAGTGTGCAAATCATGGCTGCTGGGTCTTGTTTGTTTTCTGAGAATCTACTGCACCTACTGGTAACTTAGCAATAAAAATATATATTAAATACCTGGATTTTTCTGATTAGTCACATTGTACTACTATTATTTTGAACAATATTGTATGCAAGGTTTGATAGTGAAGAAAGAGTGATGCATTTGTATCAGTTGGAGAGGCAGAGGGCTAGAGATGGAAAGGATGTGCAGTAGGTTAGAGTGATTGAAAATAGAGATGGAAATTTGTTGACAGGTGACAGGAGGTTGAAGGAAAGATGGAAGGAGTACTTTGAGGAATGAATAAGCAAAATTCCAGTGAGAAAAGAGTAGTAGAAGCAACTGTTGTTGAACAGGAAGTAGAAAGGATTAACAAGGTGAAGTTAGGAGGGCTTTGAAGAGGATAAAGTAAGGAAAAGCAGTTGGTCCTGATGACATAACAGTGGAGGTATGGAAGTGTCTAGGAGAGCTGGCAGTAGTTTTTAACTAGGTTGTTCAACAGACTTCTTAGCGGGATAAGGACGCCTGGGGAATGGGGGACAAGTGTTTTGGTGCCGATTTTTAAGAACAAGGGAGATGTGCAGAATTGTGGAAACTACAGAGGGATTAGGCTGGTGAGTCATACAATGAGTAGCGGGAAAGAGTAGTGGAAGCTAGGCTAAGTTGAGAAGTGAGTAGTTGTGAGTAGCAGTATGGTTTCATGACAAAAAATGGCACTACAGATGCAAAATTTGCTTTGAGAATGTTGATGGAGAAGTACAGAGATGGTCAGAAATAGCTGCTTTTTAGATTTAGAGAAAGCATATGACAGTGTGCAGAGAGAAGAGTTGTGGTATTATATATGGGTCTGCGGTGGCAGAGATGTTAGAGTGGTGCAGGATATGTATGAGAGAAGTAGGACAGTGGTGAGGTGTGGGGTAGTTGTGACAGAGGAGTTCAAGGTGAAGTTGGGACTGCAGCAAGGATTGGCTCTGAGCACATTCTTGTTTGCGGTGGTGACAGATGAGGTCAGACAGGAATCTCCATGAACTATGATGTTTGTTAATAATATTGTAATCAGTATTGGGAGCAGGAAGCAGGTGAAGGAAAGTCTAGAGAGGTGGAGGTTTGCTCTGAAGAGAACACAAATACATAAGACAGGATACATGTCTGTGAATGAGAGGGATCCATGTGGAATGGTGAGGTTACACACAGAAGAGGTAAAGAAGGTGCAGGATTTCAACTACTTAGGGAGTGTGGAAAAGAGGTAAAGAAGTGTGTGCAGCAGATTGGAATAGTGGGTGAATAGTGTCAGGTGGGTTGTGTGATAAATAGAGTACCAGCAAGAATGAAAGGAAAGATGTACAGGGCAGTATTGAGAGCAGATGTGTTGCATGTTTTGGAGACAGTGACTCTGAGGAAAAGATGAAGAAGATGTCGATGGGAGTAACAAGGATAGATATGATCAGTACATCAGAGGGACAGTTCATGTGAAATGTTTTGGAGACAAAGTTTGTCAAGGCCAGGTTGAGATGGTTTGGACATGTTTAGAGGAGGGAGAGTGACTATATCGGTCAAAGGATGCTAAGGTTAGAGCTGCTGAGAGAAAGACCAAAGAGAGGGTTTATGGATGTTGAAACAAACAGGTTTGAATAGCTTCTAAAGGTAAACATTGTCACCTTTGATCCGTTTGCTTGAAATCAGTGTGTGTGTGTATAAAAGGTCAGTGAGTTTCTGTGCCCCTGACAGACCGATGCAAAGGTAGGTTAGGTAGACCAACAAAGATTTCAACCACAAGTGCCAGGACAATTGTTTGGGATGTAAAGAAAATAAACACAAATAGCTTCAGCTGAAATAAAGGACTCTGAGACAAAGTGGTGTGGCTATTTCAAGATGCACAATAAGGAGGCACTTAAACAAAAATACTGGAGGAAATTTGGACTCATCACCCCGAAAGCTTCACATGGAACATACTTGGACGTTCCAAAAAGTTAATAATCCAAAACACAAGGCCAAGTCAAAATGTCATTGGCTACAGCAGCATTAAGTGAAGTTTCTGGACTGGCCATCTCAGTCTCCTGACCTCAATGTCATTGAGCCAATCTGGGTAAATCTCATACGTGCAGTTCTTGCAAGACAGCCCAAGAATTTACATAAACTGGCTTCAACTGTCATTGATGTTAAAAGGTGGCAATACACAGCATTAAGAACTGGTGTATGTAAACTTTTGATAGGAGTCATTTGGGTCGTTTCTGTTGTCAATATGATTTAAAAAGAGTAGCACTACTAGTGAGAAGGTTTTTAGTAAACGTGCAAATCCGAGTGAGGTTTGTTTTAGGATGCCTGCTTGAATATTAGCAGAAGGGATAAAATTGTCTTTTTAATTATGAGGTCTTTAAATTATTATAATTATCACTTTTATTAACTTATTTATATTCTCAAGAGGAAATCTAATCAATAGTATACATTTCATACTGTTGTTGTTTCCTTGGGCAAGACACTTAACCAACCTTGCCTCCAGTGGTGCTCCATCTGTAACACTGGTAATTAGAAACTTAATGTAAGTTGCTTTGAATAAAAGCGTTAGCTAAAAATGTAGAAATGTAAAATGTAAATGTAACAAAATGTAAATGTAATGTGAATTAAAGCTTTATGTAAGTCGCTTTGGATAAAAGTGTCTGCTAAATGACTAAATGTAATGTAATGTACTTGCAGTGTTTGAGCAGGGTCCATGAGACCATTATGCACAGCCACAAAAGGCACATCAGAACGTAAATATTAATCTTGACCATGATTATGTGGAAAGCACCTTGTTTACAAACAGCAGAGGCTGTTAATATTGCTAAAAGCTTAAAGAAATCACACAAATTTCTCTTGTCTCATCATTCACACATATCCAAGGCAGTGTCAACCGTTGCCAACTAGAGGATAAGTGTCTTGTCCAAAACACTATTACAGTATGAACCAGGAAGAGCAGTAATCAAACGGCCAACCTTCCAGTTATAGGACGACCTATCTACCCCTGAACCTGGGTGATTGAAAAATACTGTAGACCTAGCATTGATAAAACCCAACTGTCAACTTACAGCTGCCATCTATCTTCTGAATCTTAGCGGTAGCTTCTGTCTGCCCAGAGACATCTGTCTGAGGATAAGACCAACTGATTTTAGGTTGCTCCTCTCTCACTCTTTTACCCACTGATTTGAAGCGCAAACTGAGCTAAACGCGAACAGAAACAGGTATAAACCAACTACACGCTGTGTACCAGCTGAGATCAGAGAGATGTGGACAGGTGTTAGCTCAATAAAAACTAAAGCAGTTGTGCCTTGAGGTGCTGATGACTAATATTTAGAGCTGTTATGTTAAACCTTTGTCTGATGCTAGAAGCTAATCATTGTCACAAAAGAAAATAAACCATGTGAAAAGATTGGTCCTTTCGGGTGTTAGTTTTTGCAATTGACAATATCCATCCATCTATCCATCTTCTACCGTTTATCCGGGGACGGGGTGCGGGTGCAGCAGTCCAAGCAGAGACGCCCAGACTTTCCGCTCCCCAGACACTTCCTCCAGCTCTTCCGGGAAGATGCCGAGGCATTCCCAGGCCAGCCGAGAGACATAGTCCCTCCAGCGTGTCCTAGGTCTTCCCTGGGGTCTCCTCCTGGTGGGACATGCCCGAAACACCTCCCTAGGGAGGCGTCCAGGAGGCATCCGAAACAGATGCTCGAGCCACCTCAGCTGGCTCCTCTCGATGTGGAGGAGCAGTGATCTGTCAATCTCACGTTCCTTCTTTCCCTCACTCATGAACAAGACCCCAAGACACCTCCACTTGAGGCAGGATCTCTCCACCAACCTGAAGGGGACAAGACACCCTTTTCCGACTGAGAACCATGGTCTCGGACTTGGAGTTGCTGATCCTCATCCCAGCCGCTTCACACTCAGCTGCAAACCGTCCCAGTGCACACTGAAGGTCCTGGCTTGGTGGAGCCAACAGAACAACATCATCTGCAAAAAGCAGAGACGAGATCCTGTGGTCCCTAAACCAGACTCCCTCCGGCCCCTGGCTGCGCCTAGAAATCCTGTCCATAAAGATAATGAACAGGACCGGTGACAAAGGGCAGCCCTGCCGGAGTCCAACATGCACTGGGAACAGGTCTGACTTACTGCCGGCAATGCAATCCAAGCTCCTGCTCCGGTCGTACAGGGACCGGACAGCCCTTAGCAAAGGGCCCCGGACCCCTTACTCCCAGAGCACCCCCCACAGGGCGCCAAGAGGGACACAGTCAAATGCCTTTTCCAGATCCACAAAACACATGTGGACTGGTTAGCCAAACTCCCATAAACCCTCCAGCACCTTGGAGAGGTGCACCTTAGAGAGCTGGTCCAGTGTTCCACGGCCGGGACGAAAACCACATTGTTCCTCCTGAATCTGAGGTTCAACTATCGACCGCATTCTCCTCTCCAGTACCCTGGCATAGACTTTCCCGGGGAGGCTGAGGAGTGTGATCCAACAATGTCCCCATTTGAAGTCAGCAGATTCCCACCTCCACTGTAAACATTGTTAGCAGGGCACTGCTTCCCCCTCCTGAGGCGCCGGGCATTTTGCCAGAAATAGTCCTTCTCCATGGCCTCACCGAACTCTTCCCAGACCCGAGTTTTAGCCTCCACAACCACCCGGGCTGCAGTCCGCTTGGCCTGCCGGTACCTATCAGCTGCCTCAGGAGTCCCACGAGCCAACCAGGCTCAGTAGATCTCCTTCTTCAGCTTGACGGTATCCCTTACTTCCGGTGTCCACCACCGGGTTCGGGGGGAGACAGGCACCGGAGACTTTACGGCCACAGCTTCGAGTGGCCGCATCGACATTGGAGGTGGAGAACATGGTCCACTCGGACTTAATGTCTCCAACCTCCCTCGGGATCTGGTCGAAACTCTGCCGGAGGTGAGAGTTAAAGATCTTATTGACAGGGGGCTCTGCCAAACGTTCCCAACAGACCCTCACAGTACGTTTGGGCCTGGCGAGTCTGTCCAGCTTTCTCCCCTGCCATCGGATCCAACTCACCACCAGGTGGTGATCAGTTGACAGCTCCGCCCCTCTCTTCACCCAAGTGTCCAACACATACAGCCGGAGATCGATGATCGAATTTGTAGTTGTTTCATCTGACCTCCGGCCTAAGGTGTCCTGGTGCCACGTGCACTGATGGACATCCTTATGCTTGAACATGGTGTTCGTTATGGACAAACTGGGACTAGCACAGAAGTCCAATAACAGAACACCACTCGGGTTCAGATCCGGGGGGCCGTTCCTCCCCATCACGCCCCTCCAGGTGTCACTGTCACTGCCCACGTGAGCCTTGAAGTCCTCCAGTAGAACGACGGAGTCCCCGGTCGGAACACTTTCCAGCACCTCTCCCAGAGACTCCAAGAAGGCCGGGTACTCTGCACTGCCATTTGGCCCTTAAACACAAACAACAGTGAGAGACCTATCCTCGACCCGATGGCGCAGGGAAGCGACCCTCTCGTTCACTGGGGTGAACTCCAACACATGGCGGCTGAGCTTAGGGGGCTATGAGCAAGCCTACACCAGCCCGCTGCCTCTCACCACAGGCAACTCCAGAGTAGTGGAGAGTCAAGCCTCTCTCGAGGATTTGGGTTCCAGAGCCCAAGCTGTGCATGGAGGTGAGCCCGACTATCTCTAGTCGGTATCTCTCAACCTCCTGCACAAGCTCAGACATTCCATGTCCCTAGCGCCAGATTCCGTGTCCGGGGATTGGGTCATCGAGGCCTCAGCCTTCGACTGCCACCCAATCCACTTTGCACCGGCCCCTTACGTTCCTCCCACAGGTGGTGGGCCCACGGGAGGTCGGCTCAACCCCGCTCCTTCAGGCTGAGCCTGGCCGGGCCACGTGGGGAAAGACCCGGCCACCAGACGCGCGCATGCGAGCCCCAACCCCGGGCCTGGCTCCAGGGTGGGGCCCCAGTTGCGCCATACCGAGCGACGTAATTGTCCTTGGCATTAACTTATCCATAAGGGGGATTTAACCGCTTTTTGTCTGGCCCGTCACCTAGGACCTGTTTGCCTTGGGAGACCCTACCAGGGGCATATAGCCCCCGACAACAAAGCTCCTAGGATCATTCAGGCACTCAAACCCCTCCACCATGATAAGGTTGCGGTTCAATGTGGGGCAATTGACAATATATATAGATTAAGTAAAAATTTATAAATAATGACCAAAGATTGAGTCAGACAGGTTTTAGGAGACACCGAATAGTAATCTGAAAACTTATTGAAAAATATTTTTGATGAAATAATAGTAAAAAATTAAATAAAAATATTTATAATATTAATATTTATAATTTATAATCTACACTTTCAGATTTAAAAAAAATAATACAAATTATTTAAACAATCTTTGTTAAATTTGTTTACTATTTTTTTTTTTCTTAATTAAAGAAAAAAATTATATTGTTTGCTCTCTGGGAAAAATATCTCAAGATTTACTACACTATGGTGTTCCATTTAGGAACACCATACAAAAATTCTGTGTTTGACCCACTTTAGCCTTCTGAACTAACTAATTCTACATGGCATTGATTTAACAATAAAGCATTCTTTAGAAATGTTGGCCCATATTGATAGGATAGCAGCTTGCAGTTGATGGAGATTTGTGGGATGCACATCCAGGGCACAAAGCTCCCGTTCCACCACATCCCAAAGATGCTTTATTGGGTTGAGATCTGGTGACACTGCGAGCCATTTTAGTACAGTGTCATGTTCAAGAAACCAATTTGAAATGATTGGAGCTTTGTGACATGGTGCATTATCCTGCTGGAAGTGGCCATCAGAGGATGGGTACATGGTGGTCATAAAGCATCTTAGTTTAGTTATCGCCTACCGAGACCCAGGCCCCCATCTCGCTCTTTTGCTTGTTTTGTGAGTACATTTGTTTTAAAAAAAATAGTTTTAAGCACTCCTGCCGTGTGTCCCTCTCATTACTTAGACCTCACAACGGGGACTATTTCTGTCTTTGTCATGTTTGTACAAGTATAAGCAGCTCTAGAGTAATGCAGACTGCAAATCATGTGTTTCTATGGCATATTTCTTTAACACAAATTACCAAACAAAATGTAATTCACCTGGTATAGGACTTGGTGAAGATTAGAAACCAGACAGGTTGTAGCAGTTCAATTATTTTAAAAAGACTATGGCCCAGGTGTCACTACTTGGTCTGATTAGCCACCTGGTTATTGAAGGAAAATTTGTGAAATGGGGTTGAGGGGGTCACATGGCCTTCTGCTTCTGTCAGCACCATTTAATAATTTTATAGATTACTAAAAACTAAGCCTCTCTCATGGAACCTTTATTAAGAGCCTTGATTAAGGTCGCCACCATACATTGATATACCTCCATATACCAGGGGGCAGGAGAAGGAGAAATCCAATGGCGACTTTACAAGTGTAAAAATCATGTTTACAACCTGGTACAAAAAGTTTTTACTACGTGACAACTCTGGAGGGGAGAATTTTGGATTAATACATCTGTTTATACTATCTGAAAACTATTGTTTTACTATGCAGTAACAGCAGACAAGTCTGGATGTAACTGCCATTTTATTGCCCTGTGGTAAGGCCAATATCAGTGAATTGGGGAGCAATGAGCTTGCTCTATCCACTATATACACAATCATTGTTATAAAATTAGTCCATGCACACAGCTAAAGTGTACCACATATCAAGTGTCAAAAACAAAACTAGCATTTTTGTCATTGTCTATCCAAAATGCTGCATGAATTATATAACCTTGGAAGAATATTGAATTGCCATATTATTTGGCTCTATGGAAAACTGAGACTAACTTGTAATATTAAATTCAAACTCTGTAGCCAGTGATAAAGTGGTACATTTATTTCTATTGCAGACAGTGATGCAGCACTCATTGAGAGCACACTGCTAGCCATTTTGGAGCCAAATGTACTGTACATTAAGGATGGATGCTTAAAGAAAAAAACAAAGAACATTTCCCACAAACTGCCACTAAATGAATGTGTCTGAGCAGAAAGCCCAAATGGACAGTGTGGGATAGAGTCTCATTAGGTCGGCTGTCCGTAGACGTGAGCTGGTGGATCCTGGTTAGTCATTGTGTATCAGAGTGTTTTTGCTCTAATAGGCCACTTTTTCCGCTGAATTATTGTACTAATGCAAAACCAATCTGGACCCTGTACTCCATCTCGTCTAATGTTATTGCTGAGACAGGCACTGATTTAAGGCTTGAACCCAAGTGGCTTTCTTTGTACCTTACCTTTACCTCGTAGGCCTTCTGTGGAGGAAGCTTAAGTAAAATCAAGCTGCTCTTCTAAAGTCAAAATCTATATGTATCTGCCAGGTCTTAAAAATCATTTATTGTGAGCACCTTCAACTCTTTACTCTTTACTTTATACTATTTGTTAAGATACCTGTTAGCTTTCACTAAAGCCATTAAACACACAGAGAATACAAACATTGTCCACTAATATAGAGTTAAAACAGAATGTGCTACTCAGTGGAAACACTCCATTAAGATGTTAGCATCTCAACCATAATCAATGTTTTGAATTTTGACTGTCAAAAGAAAATGAGAAACAAGAATCCCATTTTCCTACACAAGAAAGAATTGGGTATAACATATTAGATTTAAACCATGCAGTTAGAGTGAAGTAGCTTATTCTCAATGATAATATTTTTAAAGGTCTCTGATTATCATCACTACAAATGAGATGACACCTCAAAACAAAACAGTGTGCTGTATTGTTTTAAAATGGTTTCAAAATAAAATAAAATGTGGAACAAGTATGTGAACCCTTGAGTTAATGACCTCAAAAATGCTAATTGGAGTCAGGTTTTAGCACAACTGGAGTCTTGTTACGATAATACGTTTGGAGGTGTGGACTACAGCTACTTTAACTGTTAAAAACCCCTCAAATCTTTGGCGTTTGCTCTGCACAAGAAGATCACGCTTAGGTGAGCCATGCTTTGCCAAAAAGAACTTTCAGTGGAGCTACGATCAAGAATTGTGGCTTTACATAAGGCTATAGAGGGTTACAAAGTTATTTCAAAGACTTTCAGCAGTCTACAGTTAGGCAAACAATCAACAAAAGAAGACACTTTGGGACTGCTACTCTAAAAAGAAGTGGGTGCCAAGTCAAAATAACAGCAAGAGCACAACAAAGACTCATTAATGAGATAAACATAAAGAAACGCTACATGTGGCGTAGAAAGGGCACGGCATATGTATAAAAGTATCATCCCAACTATAAAGTATGGTGGAGAAAACATCATGATTTGGGCCTGCTTTGCTGCATCAGGGCCTGGTCAGCTTACAATCATTGAGGGGAAGATGAATTCCCAAGTATATCAGACAATTCTTCAGGATAATGTGAAGATAGCTGTACGTCAGCTGAAACTGTGTAGAAGGTGGATGATGCAACAGAACAACAACCTAAAACAAACAACAACAAGCAAGTTGACAACAGAATGGCTTAAGAAAAAAACTAAATCCACCTAAAAGACCTCAACCCACTATAGATGCTATAGATTGTAGTGGTGTTGGTTTCCCCTACACAAAATAAAAAGAATAAACAATGATATGCATGGTTTACTTCACAAAAAAGTAGTTAAATTGTTGCACTGGGATTAACAGTAATGCTGTGTAAAACGGCTTTAATGAAAGTTGTGAGGAAAACTGAACAAAGATTGCGCTGCCCACAATGCCTGAGTGCATAAGGTCAATAGACCAACTATGACAGAGGAAGTGGGGTCCATCTTTTCAGGTCTTTTTTATGTTGCCTGTGAGAGATTTAAAATTTGCCTTAAACTTTTGGGTAAACAGGGGGTAATCTGAATGCCAAGATAGACAAAACCTGACATGGATCAAATCTTCCATATTTATCTTTAATGCAAGACTGTAATTTAAAAGTCTTTCAAGTTCAAATTCAAGAGCATAACTACCCCTCTGCTACTGGAGAGAGGAAAACATGTGCTTGTCCAATCAATCCATGAATAAGGCTATGGTGCTCACTATCATTGAGGTTTGTCTCCTGTAATAAAGCCACCTCTATCTTTTGTCTCTTCAACAAAGAAAAAAAAAGTATAATGCCTTCTCTTAGACTGTAAGAGAAAGATGTTACTGAAACGTCCATCTTGCACTTTTCATTTGTCCCATCATCAAGATGAAGTAGCAGCATGTCCTAAATAAACATTCTGTATTTAGTCTCGTCCATATAATGTAAATCCTGTAAAATCACAGCTTGAATTGGTATGTATGTATTTACCTTCAATTCTGCGTGTTGAGAAAGTCTTCTGCTGAATGCTTTCTTAAATCTATCAATTGGCAATTTTCCTTTGAGACATAATTTTCCTTTATGCTGAAAACTTTAAGTTAACTGTGACACTCCATTCTAGCTAGAAGGCACAAACAGAGCTGTTCCTCGACCTCTGACCCATAGTGAGGAGTGTTGGGGAAAACTGCTGATTGCCTTATGGAGACAATTGGATCTGAGGCAAAGATAGACTGAAAGACACAACTGTATGACTTAAAGCAGGAGAGATTTATTTCACCACCAAAGCAGGCCTGGAGACAGAGAACAATCAATACCAATTGGTGGCATTGGATGTTCAAGTCTGTCATTGTTAGATAGAAACAATCATAATCAACTATTAATCAAGCAACAGTCCATTTCTTCACATTGAGATTCACACAGATTCACAGAAATTTAGTTCCAAACTACGGCTGTATGTGGACCATATTCTCAACCAGCATGGTAGAAGAATAAGACTGAGGAGGACAATTTCTTTTCCGCCAATTTTACTGCAGTTACTTTGCACTAAACTAAATTGCATCCGATAATTAAATTTGACTTCAGTATAGAGCTGCACATATATAATCCTTATGTGTGTTGTTAAATTAAAGCTTTGTGGTAGGGATTGGGTGTTAACCTCATTTGTGACAAATATAGCAATTGCATCATAGCTTTTGTTATGAAACAACTCAAGTGGATAGATTGGTGAGTAGCAATCATCTGCATGATCTGCCAGACGGGTGCCTAGGTTGTTAGAGTTGTACATCTCATAGTCTGTCTTGCTAAAAGGAATAGGGAGCGCATAGGAGAGTGAGTGTATTTAGGCATATGTTGACATAACCAGCCCTTACTAAGTTTTTGCTCTCTAGCATAATCAACCATAAGTCCGATAGCTGTATTAGCTTTGATGGCTTAGAATGGCTGTCTGTGGTGTTTCCATGCTTCTTCATTTCCAAATGAATTTATTTGATTTCTTTACCTTTGACAATATTGTCATTGCCTGTTAGTAGTGTCTCTTTTTCTAGACGACAGTTAAATTCCCACTTGATGCAGATAGGCTGTTTATAGCACACCACGTGCACTTTTGTCCGTCATCCATGTCCATTCCCCTTTCTGGGTTATCCTCCTTTGGGAAATGACACACCTCTAATATTTGCATCTCGAGCTAGGACAGGTGAAAACAATAGTGTTCACAGCTCTCCTTTCCCTTGGCAGTCCTAGAATTGAAGCTCCATTATTCTGTTCAATATTTCATATTTGTTATCATACCTTTTAATTCTGCTGCAGAAAGGGGATGACTGGACATTAGGGACTCTGCTGTGAGAGCCTAACACAAACTTTCTGGACTGATATGGAACTCTTTCCACATTCAGCTTATATTGGACTGATTTACCCAACAGGGGAAGACAGAGGGCCAGTATTACTGCCTCAATGTGGAAGTTTAAGGTCAATCCTCTTTTGTGGAAATATCTGCACCTGCTTGGTCTTCATTTCCCTCCTCTGGAACATCCTCTGGCTTGAGCACCTTTTGGCACCTGGTCGCGTAAATCAATTCTACTTTTCCCTCCACCTTAACTGTAGTTTGCGTCATCAGCAGCACCTGGTACGGTCCTTTCCACCTTGAAGATAAAGATTATTGCATTAATGGTAGACAAATCATGAACAAACTGCCAGTCACCAGACCGGCCAGGTTTTTAATGAGGTAAGATAGGATTGTTGGAGGGACTTGTGGACTTAACTAGTACACCCTGCTTTACAAGTGATTGAAAAACTTTTGGCCCATTGCCACAGTGCCAACCATGGCCCTGTGCCTAATTAGGGACACTGCTCTATCAAACTCCTCCGGGGCAACCACTTCCAAATGGTTTGCACTGTGACCCCTGCAAGCACCACTCTTAAATCCATGGAATCCTGGTAGAAAAGTGCCTCTTTGGTGCGGGCGAATCTTGCTATAGGGTGATGCACATATTGCTGCGTGGAAGTCCCAGCCACCTATGGAGGTAGCTGCTTACTCCATAGTTTCCACGGTTGACATTGCTATTTTATACATCAGTAGTAGCATAGGGATACGAGGTAGAATGCCGTGCTGGTAAATTCAGGCCGTGTATTAGCCTGGTAGGCCAGACCTGTCGTTGGTAAACTGCCCTGTGTCAAGCTTCTTGATGGTGGCTTGGATGCCACCATCAAGACACCATTGGATCCCTGGGGCTGCAGTTAAAGATCTTGCCAAGGCTAACTGGTTTCTCGGTTTTGATGGGATCGCCATGATGGGATCGCCATGATGGGATCGCCATGCCATCCACAAAAAAGCAAAATTGGTCCTTCTTCCTCTTCAATATCATAGACCTGGACTTGATTGATTGAAAACTAATCTCAGTTCCCAGTTCAACTCAGTTCTTTATACAGTCTGTTTAGAGCATTCATTATAGACAAGAAAAGACATTTATTTTTGTATAGCCCAATATCACAACAACAGCCGCCTCAAAGGGCTTAACAGACTGCGCTAGACAACATCCCCTGTCCTTAGACCCTCCATCAGGGTGAGGAAAAACTCCCAAAAAACCCAGCCAGGAAAAAAGAGAAACCTCAGGGAGAACCACAGAAGGAGGGATCCACTCCCAGGACGGACAGGCCGTGCAAGAATGTGTCCAGGAAAGTTGAAAAAAAAAAATATATATATATATATATATAAAATCATATAAATACAAAAACATTTGTGTTGACAGCGTCCAGTGTCCACTCTGTGTGTGTGTGTGTGTGTGTGTGTGTGTAAGGTGGATGGGACCTCAGCCAACATCAAGGTAGATGAAAGATGAGCTGGGGGTCCTCACACTGGAGCAGAGTCGGGGAGTACACATCACCCAGCAGAACAGAGGTATGTAATAATAATATGAGCGGTTGAGTGTGTACCTACAGCTACAACCAGTGTAAACCTAACCCTATGATCAATCAGTCTCCATACATTTGGTGAAATAAGTATGTTTTGAGTTTGCTTTTGAAAGCCTCAACAGAGTCAGATCGCCGCACTTCCACTGGGAGCCCATTCCACAAAAATGGGGCTCTATAAGAAAAGGCTCTGTAGCCAGCAGACTTCTTTTTTATTCGAGGAAGTTGAAGGAGGCCAGCGTCCTGAGAGCGAAGGGTACGAGCTGGAGTATACCAGGTGATAAGGTCAGATAGTTAAGAGGGTGCGCGTCCACAAAGGATTTTATATGTTAACAAGAGAACTTTGAAATCAGCTCTAACATGAATAGGAAGCCAGTGTAATGAAGCCAGGACCGGAGTAATGTGATCGAACTTCTTGGTCTTTGTTAAAAGTCTGGCGGCTGTATTTTGGACCATTTGTAGTCTGTGAGTACTTTTCTTCGGCAGTCCAGAGAATAACGCATTACAGTAGTCCAGCCTGGATGTGACAAATGCATGAATGAGAATTTCAGCATCAGCTAAAGAGAGGCAGGAGCGAATTTTTGAGATATTCCACAAGTGAAAAAAGCCCAATTTAGTGACCTCACTAATGTCCTGCTGCAGAGATAGTGTGGGGTCAAAAATGACACCGAGGTTCCTTGCAGTTTTGCCGTGCTCCAACACACAGTTGTTGATTGAGACAGTAAGATTGTTGAACTTGTGCCGATGACTGGCAGGACAAACTAACAAGAGCTCTGTTTTATCCGCGTTCAAATGGAGGAAGTTTTGAGACATCCATGTTTTAATTGAAACGAGGCAGGCCTCTAGACGCATGATGTCAGTAGTATTATTTGCTTTTATTGGTAGATACAGCTGTGTATCATCGGCATAACAGTGGAAGTTTACTCCATAACTTCTGATGATTTGTCCCAATGGTGTAACATATAGTGAAAAAAGTATGGGACCGAGCACAGACCCTTGTGGCACACCGAACTTCACTGGTGCCGTGGAGGAGAAGGATTTATTAAAAGAGACAAAATGAGACCTATCACACAGATAGGATTCTAACCAAGAAAGAGCAGAGCCAGAGATGCCAAAAACATCTTTAAGTCTGTTGATTAGCACTGCATGATCAATCGTATCAAATGCAGCACTGAGATCCAGCAATAACAGTAGAGCCGATGAGTCCTTGTCCATCTGAAGGAGAAGATCATTTGTCACTTTAACTAAAGCTGTTTCAGTGGAATAAGAGGCCCTAAATGCAGACTGAAACGGCTCGAAGAGGTCATTTTAATAAGTAAGTTGTTTTAGCACAACTTTTTCGAGGGCTTTAGATAGAAAAGGTAAATTGGAGACAGGATGGAAATTATTTAGGCATCCAGGATCCAGAGTAGGTTTTTTGAGCAGGGGTTTGACCACAGCCTGTTTGAAAAGGGAAGGAACGGTGCCAGTAGACAGGGACAAGTTTATAATGTTTAATATAATTTGCCCCACATAGGGCCACAGTTCTTTAAGCTGTTTTGCTGGCAGGATATCCAGGAGACACGTAGTTGCTTTACATGAAGAAACCACCTTTGTCAGTTCATCGAAGGATACAGGATCTCTAAGACTGAGAGGTCAGTGGATCCAAGTGAATGGGACCCGGAGTCAAGGAAGACAAAAACAAAATATTATCCCTAATATCTTCAATTTTATGATTAAAGAAATCTAAAAAGTCTTGTGCACTAAAGGGAGAGGAGTCTTCATTATCCTTACATACATAGCTACCACAGCAGCCACAAGTGGACTAAGAGTTCTGAGGTGTGAACTCAAAGTAACCACATTTTATTTCTTGAGCTACTGAGTTAGTGTTTGTTTATCTCTGAAGCAGCTGCATTGCTAGGGCAGACTGATTAAGGCAACTTCACTCCATACACTGTCACATATGTTCTATATAGGACTACCTCATTCACATAGTTCTGTGCAGTGTAAATTCACTTAAATTTTCATTAAATGTGCCTTCATACGGCCACAGTCAAAGTGTCTCCTTATACATCATAGCAGTAAATGGAAATACAATGTGCCATCCTCTTGAATCAATTGTTATATCCAGAAGCTTATCAGTCTATTTTATTTTACGTTATTTTATTGATTCATTTTAATTCATTAGCAGATTCTAGAGTAACTAAGGTGTTAGCAAGAGACACAATATGTTTGATTACCCTTTGGATTTGTACTTACAAGAATTTCTTGTCTGCATTTTCAGTGCAAATTCCAGCCATTCCCAACAAGGGTACTCTGGCTTCTGCTCAGCTGCACCCCACACCGGAATCTCTACTTGGCTCAGCGCTCACCTACAAACTACCATTCAACTAAGAAATAATAAACTGTTTGTACTACTCACCTAAATCCAGCGTTTGTGATCTGCAAATACGTTTACGTAGTGGATGTTTAAGTCTGCCATGCTTCTGGAACTGTACGGCATATGTAGCTATGTATTGTGTCATTGTTTAGGCAAGGTTGTTATAACCTTGCACTTTTTTGTGCTAAATGGGGACAGAGCTACAGAGATACAGATACTGTAATCACAGCTTCAGTGTGAAGAGGCATTATAAGACATTCTGACCAGAACACACAATTCTAACAGAGATAGTCACGGATTAACGTGTACAGATCTTAAATTGGATGAAGGAAATTATATATGACTAATTTACCAACAATGTAGGCAGAGAATACAGAGCGGGCCCAACCTTAGTGGGATCAACGCTTTGACGTTTGTCATTGGCATTCACCAAAGACTAAGTCTTGTTTGTCTGGACTTTTATCACTTGGTGTAATTCTCTTTTAACAAAATATTTGCTATACCCTAGATAAAAACACCACACCACTCTGAGGTTTAATATAACTTTGCAACAGCCCAAATGAATGGCCTTTATTAATATCACTTGTTATATTTAAAATACTCTTAAATTAGGAAATGTTCTAAATTCTGTCTGAAAGTTATTTTAATTGATCTGCATGTAATGGCATAAACTTGTGGTTTCACAAACTAAAGAAGAAAGGATTTTTTTTTTTAAACAAGTATAATAAACTTTCACATTCTTCTGTTGAATAGAGTATTATCCTCAAATCAAGAACAGATTTTACAACTATAGATTTAAGATGCTAAATATATGTTACCTTGAAATTTTGCAGTGTGGGCTTCATCTTTCATTTCATTTTATTATGCAAATCATAATTTTAGGTCTAATTAACTTCAGTCAAATGTAGTCCAGGCCAGGTGTGCTATTCATTTTAATTTCTAATGTCAATCCTAATCTCTTCTTCTGTGCCCAACAGCCTGTGCTGATGAAAATAACTTCCTAGTAACAAAGAGTTCCTTCCTTCCTTTAATTCTTTCTTCAGCTGGATATAATATTACAGTGTTGGCAAAAATTCCTAATATACAACCCACTCACGTCACATCATGGAAAAACCTAATTAATCTATTTTAGCGGCTTAAATAAGGTTTAAATCAGGGATTTTTATGGATATATTTTTACCATTTTCTAAAAAACTAAAGCTTGTACAATATTTTTTAAACAAATGTAGGAACTTCCATGTAAAGTACAGAGGGCAGTTTGTAGCGGTCAAAAACAAGTATGACAAAATCTGTATTCAAGTCCTTAGCAACAGCAACTTTGTTTTGAAGCACCACAGTGAGAAAATATGATGGATGCAGCGAGAACCAAGTCACAGATTACAGTGGGCAGTGATTTTAGAAGATTGTGTTTTTGGACACACTGCTTCGAGAGGGAAGCTTTTGATGGGCCCGAGAGAGTGTGCCGGAGATTGAGAAGGGACCTTGCAGACTGATATGAGAGTTATTTGAGAAAATATATTTGAAAGAAATGAAAAATGACTTTGGGACTTTGTTGAGAATGTGTACAATTCTCTGTTTAACAAGAAGGGACAAAAAAAAACAAGTCACCAAGAGATAGTACATATGACATGTGTTATTACACAACAATCTGTAATAACTTTGGATACATAAATCCTGTGTTCCTAACATTTTGACTTTTTTAAATCCATTATCTTTGTTTGAAAAAAAAAAACTAGATCTGAGTATTTCTACTGTCAACTCCTGAATCCATCAGTTTGACGGCCCAATTAAAAACACAATATTTTTTTTTCCTACGGATAAGAACTTGCATCACTGTTGCCTAGCAACCAGCATTCTAGCATTAGTGCCAAACTCAGAAGAAATATAGTTTCAAATGGATTTTAGAAGAAAACTGAGTGTAACAGAAGCATTAGAAATGCTTCAGAACATAGAATATAGTGATTCTGGTGGAGAAGTTTTTATATGGCAGTGACCCCCCCACAGTCTTTAGCTGAGGGAGAAATTTGACTAAAACTAACTTCCTCAAAAAGTCATGAATTAGGAAAGGATGGGACTCTATGGACTTTTGTTAAGTCAGAAACTAGAGGGAGATGACAAAACCAGAACATCTTGACCGAGGGACCTACTGCCCACTCCAAGCACAACGTACAAGATGCCCTCACTGCCTCTGTTTAGTGGAAACAGACATGCTGAAACACCAATGGGACAGCACAGTGTCAGAGGCCGAAGCAAGAGTAATGGGAATATCTCCTTGGACATCCCTGTGGATGAGCTAAAGGCTTTCATTGCAATAAAGTGTAGTGAATATCTTATTAATTAATAATTAATAAGAATATTAATTATGTAAATTATTAAATTAATATTTTGATATCAAAATATTCTCTTGTTAGGGGCACCATCTAGATTCATACTTCTGGGAACTAATTATGTTAATAAGTCTCAATCTAAAGAAAGCAAATTCTCTCTAGTTTTCGAACAGTTCTTAATATAAACAAAGAAACATTTAATGTCTTTCAGGGGTTTTATTAAAAATTATACAAGGTTATACAGTGAATAATGACAGGGGAAATTACACAAAGGTATATTTAGGGACAAATGATGAGGGTAATTAACACAGGACAATGATTGACATGGAACAATGGTTACTTGTTAGAACTTTGGTGGAGTAAAGTAAGTTTAACCATTGTTTTATGCTATTTACTGGAGTTATTACGGAGGGTAAAGGGGACGGTTAGACGGCTTAATTAAAGGACTATTGACGACTATTTGAAGATCATATGGGAAAAGGTTTTGCTGGGCCTACTGTAAATGACAATGTACAGTTTTATAACGCCAAACAACCAGTGTCACGGGTTCAACTCACTCTGACTCAGCTGTCCAAGAGGAGAGGTCCAAAGTTCTTCTTTAGAACTTTCCGCGCGGGTCCAACAGCTGATGGTTTCCAAGCACCAGAGGGCGTCACGTGATATGACTGATCCCGAGAGGGGCCGTGAAGCTCCGTAGCCGGGAAAGAAAGGCGTTCTGTTATTGTCTTTGAGTGAAAGGCGTCTTTGACAAAAAGGTTCACTGAAGAGGCTTAAAAATTGTCTTTCCTGGATTAACAAGGGCTATCTTTGTTTAGCGTACTCGTTTTCAAGAATAAGGACTACAAAAATTCACTTCCGTCTCAGGAATTTGACATCGTCCAGCAGGAAAGTTTTTCAAAACAAAATCAATGCGTTTGCACGGTGTGTTTCGCGGGCGAGAAAACTTGAAAGTTACGAAAGTAAAATAAGTAGCAGGGATTTCAAAGAGCGTACAAAGAGAGGGTACAAAGAGAGACCAAGCAGAAAGAAAAACCAAGAAGCGCGACTTCCGGGCTGCAGGGCGTCGCGAAGAGGGCGTGTTTACACAAGTTTGGTCAAAAGGGGAGTTTGGGTTTTGGGAATAACTTCTCTTTGTTCCACCAAGTAAAAGAAATTAAACACATTTTAACACTATATTGCTTTTGCGTGGTAGCATAAAGGCATAGGAAATGTTTTTACGATTTTGTAAATACCAAACACATATTATTTGCTTCTTGACCTTAAAACAGAATAATTAATTTTATTACACAGCCAGCTGTAAGGGTGATGAAAAAGGAAGTCTCTTATGTTGTTATCACTCAAGATCCTGTAAGGAACAATATGAAGAGTAAACATCCAACACGATATACTTTGATACACATTTTAAATGGAACAGGGCATCTCATTGTCTTTTAGTTTCGAAGCAGAGTCGTTACTCTACTTAACCAAAGAGGGCAGTGTTCAATCATTCTAGAGAAATACATCAAAGGAATTCTTCTGAGGTTTGGCGCGTCTCATCAATTGACGCTGTATATCAAAAGATTACTGTGTCAACCTTGGTGCTATTCCGTCTGGTCTCTGGAAAGATAGCACCTACTTTGTCCTTTGAAGTGGTGAAAAACAAGGTTGTTAATAAGGGTTACTCCTTGTTGCTGTCTGTTAACACAACACCATGAACATCTGCTGCAGATTAGCAAAGAGTTGCTAATCAAATCTCCTTCAGTTTTCCTCAGTCTGAATAAACAGTTGTAAGGATCTGAAAAGGGTCGGTAAAAGTCAGATGTATAAATCTTTAATCCTTTGAAGGCTGTTGGTTCCAGGTACGAAAGGGTTCAGTACAAATGTATGTCCGTTAAGCACAGGGGAATAAAAAACTTGGAGCTGTTTAGCTTTTGGTTTTGCTGATTGGGGATTCCCTTATTTCAAAGAAACAATGTCCAAACACTGCTTCCATAATATCACGCATTTCACACTTCTGCAAGTGTCTTGATTCGCTCTGATACACAAAGTATGGGAATGTTTTGTGAGTAATTGTATTTTATGTTATAGGCCTACAAATCCATCGGAACCTGAACGGAGGAAGACAAGTGTGTAAAAAATGTTTGAAAAACTGGTCAAAAGATGATTGTCATCAGTGCAAGAAAGTAGTGAGTGGGAAATGGGCAGGGACGGTGACAGTCACATGCATTAACTGTAAATAGGCATAAGTAGTTTTAATCTTTCGTTGTTGGTAATCCCATTGTGTGTTCTTATGTTATTGTTGTACAGCTTGTGACTGGTTTGCAAGGTAAATAATATATTATATGCTTCCAATTAATAAAGTATATTTTTATAAAATAAACTGGACGCCTCCCTGGAGAGGTGTTCCGGGCATGTCAAAATGTGTAACTATCCCTTTAACCAACTCTTTTGCAAGTGTGTCCATCTAATGACTGCAGTGACTATAGCTGCTGACAAATGCTGAATGGCAGCACAACCCCAACACTAGAGGCTGATAGCACCAACAAAACTCCATCTGACGCTTCAATGGCTTCAGATGAGTAATGCAGCCAACATACAGTTATAGCCAATAAAGACCATAAAGAACATTTGAATAAAAGAAGAAAGTCCACTAAAGACTTATCAGACTTGTGTATAAGGCCATAAAAACACAGCCAGAGGGAGAAAACTCTAGTAGCGAGGTTATTTGAAGATAACAACTGGCAAAGGTCTGAAAACAACAGAGAAAAAAAAGCTGCAAAAACAGCCCGTTCATTGATCAGGGCCTCTCGAAAAGTCAAAGATACAATCTCCTCAAGTCCAGAGATACAGTGCCAACCAAGGCAATGCCAAAATACAGGGTGTGAGGGGTCAGGAGGTCAAGCTGGTGAAAAGAAAAGGCCAGCGGGCAGAAATCAAACAGCCTCGGGCTACTGTCAAGAGCAAATGCTGGAAGTGGCTGCAAACAGCACTTGACAGGTTTCATGAAAAAAGTGAAAGCAAAAGGCAATAAAATGGAGGATGAGGCAGGATGTTATATGAGGTACAACTTTGCAGAACGAAGGTGGACAGTTCACTGCAGAGGAAGAGGGGAGTGTCTGAGGTAAATACTGGTAAAAGGCAAGTAAGAGCTGTGGCTTTGTGTAACAGGCTAAAAGTCAATGAATAGCATGCCAATATTATGCACAAATAAAAATTATCTGATAATAGAAATAATAAGAGAAATGAAAACAGAACGTAAACTAAGACAAGCTACGCTAAAATCTGATTTGATGTTGTATTCCTTCTTTAATTACTTATCTCTGCCTACAGCTAAAGGTTATTTTATGCTCTACGCACACATTCGAATATTGAGTGTTTTGTCTGTCCTCTGCATTAATTCATGAACTTTTTGAATAGCAACTGTGCAAATTGGTGAGAGGTAAATAGTTGGCATATAAATATTTTATTATTTTTGTATTTTGTATTTCATGTTAAATGTTCACTTTCATGTACTGTAAATTATTGACATGGTTTAAATCACCACTTTATTTAATGGAGTTAATATAAATAATTTTGTTTATATAAGCTCAAAGTGTACAGCAGGCTTTTTTGTTTTTGCACTATTTTGGAATTAAACTGAAATTTAAGCACATGATTAACAACATATAAGTTTTAAAGTACATACAGTAAATATAACTACATTATATAAGAACAATAATTAGTAAACTAACCTGAATTCTTCATTACGGACAAAAAAAAGGGGGGCTGGTAATGTCGATACCAAGCAGGGTAGCTGGGGGTAGAAGATTGAGCATTTCCTGCATCAGCTGTGATCCAAATTGGGTCCTTGAGAATACCCCAGCATCACTGTCCCTTACAATATCTCCAATATCCAGATGACTAAAGTTGTATTCAGCATCATAAGCCGTCATTAAACTAAACTTCTATATAGACTGACACACATCTCTGACAATCATGCTCATAGTTGCCGTACCCAGCTTGAAACACCAGCTTGACACTTATGGCCAAAGCTTCCTGGCTGAACCCTGTCGCAAGATAGCTGATGGTTTACAGCTAAACACTCACGGGTGAACTATGTTTACATGGTGAAAAGTGTGGGGCCACATGGCAGAGCAAGTTATCCAAAGCCCAGTGGACATCCACATATATTGAAAATGACATTCAATATCCTGGATTTGCATGATGAGAAAAGTTTAAAATATTTTATTGCAGATGATGTTGCAACGAACTCGGTCTGTCACTACAAGGAAAAACAACCACAGTTTTCAAGTCAGCAAGTAAAGTGGCTGCATTCAAAGCCAAACTGGAAATGGGGGAATGGCGCTTATCCGTATTTAACATGTTTCTTTCATAAGCAAAGATTCTCTTTTTTCTCATTCTTGTTGTTTCTGTTTTCATTGGTTTAAAATATACTTCAGTTTCCAGGGTACCATAGTTACTGAACTCTAGTCCTTTGAAAACTATAGTGTCCATGAAATTCACATGGGCGTTATGAGTCAATGTTTCCACCCATAAATCAAGGGATGATGACCATGTAGGCATTTAGAATAGTAAAAAAATAGTTGGAATTCTTCCTCCAAAGGGGCTCATACTCCAAAGATGGAGGCATTTCCCCATCAGTAGTCTCAGGCACAGTTCTTGCTCATTTCACTCCTCTTAACTTGCAGGTAATATTGATTATCAAATTCAAAATTATTCCTGGTTAGGCTTAGATTGAGAAGCTTGAGGATGTACATGTCTGGGAAATCCTCTACTGGCTGTCTGTCTTTTAAGCAATTCTTTCATTGCTGCCATACCGTGGGGGATGTCAATGTTTGGATATAGACTGGTGTCCCTGTTGAAACTTAGGTGTTGATATACAATTGGGGACAGGAAGTGATGCAGGTAGTCTGCTATATTGTAGTCACTTTTGCAGTCTAAAACAATGGGTTGTCCAGCTGATATTTTATGTAGAATTATGAAGAAAAACAATGGTTTGAAGGTGAAAACGTTTCATTCATCATCTAGGAACATTTTTAATTCTGAGTTCACGAGATACGAGAGATGAGCTTATTTCTCTCAGAAAGAAGGGTTAAACCTGACACGTCTTCACCTTCAAACCTACGTCCTCCATATGCCTTTGATTTAACCTTTTCTTCATTGTGTCCTGGATGACTGAAAACTTCCACAGATAAGTGCAATGATTTATTTTTCCAGTGATTTGTAAATCTTTGGTAAAAGTACTTGTTCAATAAGTTTTGTAGTTTGTGGAAATAAAGCTTCTGGCAGTATTTTCTAGCTATGTTATTCTAATAATTAAATAGGTTAAATCAGTACAAAAGTAATACTAGCTCAACTAAACTCTATGAGTAGAACTGTGCAATACCTGACCTATGTGGTCAATTCAATATTATTTTATGTCCATCCCGAACCATTTTGTAATTTTTCTGCACCGTTGACTTCCTTCCATTAGCTTAGCCTGTGAAAAAGATAGATGTCATTGTTTTTTTTGTCCGTGTCTTATATGTTTCACTTATCTATTGTATGTCTATTTGCTCTCATGAATCAACAAACAAAATGCTTGGCTCATACTGAATGTGGGCTGAACTTGGTTTTGGATCTAAATTATGTTCATTAGTTTCTTGGTCATAGTGCATTCATATGTAACTGGTGATTTTAGACTCAGAAACAGCCCCCCTCTAATGGAATACAAGTTACCCATAACTTTAAATACTCCGATCTTCTGAGTCTTGAAAAAAGCTAATGAATTTTCAAAGGATCTGCAGGAAAAAGTAATTGAACTGTATAAAACAGGAAAGTGAAATAAAAAAAATATATCCAAGGAATTCAGAATGCCAATCAACTGTGTTTAAACTCGAATTAAGAAGTAGAAAATAAAATAAATAAATTTTCAGCCACAACTGCCAGAAAAAATAGTTTGGGATGCAAACTTTAGCTGAAATACAAGACTCTCTGAAAAAAGAAATACACAATAAAGAGATACTTGAGGAAAAAGGGCTTCAAGGTTGAGTCTCCAGAAGAAACCCATTACAATGCAAATGCCACAAAGCATCTTGCTAACAATACACCAAACAGCACAGAGACAAGCCTCAAAACATCTGGAACAAAGTCACTTGGAGTGATAAGACAAAATCTGAACTCTTTGCCCACAACCATAAACATTACATTTTGAGAGGAGTTAACAAGGCCTTTAAAGAAAGGTACACCATTTCTACTGTAAAACATGGAGGTGGCTCTGATGTTTTGGGGATGTTTGAGCTACAAAAGCACAGGAAATGATGAATGCAGCATGTTATAGGAAAATACTGGAGGGATACTTGCACTAACATCTGGAAGCTGCGCATGGGACATACTTTTGCGTTCCAACATGACAACAATCCAAAGCACAAGACAAGTCGACCTGTCATTGGCTACAGCAACATAAAGTGAAGGTTCTGGACTGGCCTCAGTCTCCTGACCTCAATATCATTGAGCCACTCTGGGGAGATCTCAAACGTGCAGTTCATGCAAGACAGCCCAAGAATTTACAGGAACTGGAGGCTTTTTGCCAAGAAGAATGTGCAGTTTTAACATCTGAGAAAATAAAGAGCCTCATCCACAACTACCACAAAAGACTTCAAGCTGTCATTGATGTTGAAGGTGGTAAACTTTTTTCAGGGTCATATAGGTAGTTTCTGTTGTCATTATGATTTAAAAAGTGTCACTCACTGTCTTCATTTTCTGAATGGATTTTCCTAACATGATGCTGTTGTTGCTTTCCATGAACAAGTTCTTTTTGTAAGAAAAAAAATACATTTGTATTTAATAAAATAACATAATATCATGATTATCATGATTAAGAATCATATAAGTATCCCTTATCACACATTGTTGCCTTTGGACAACAAAACAAAATTAGAAATTTCTGATCATCACACATTTTTTATTACAAAATTAAACATTTATACATGCAAACATACTGTTTTGCCTTTTGCTTTATTAAAATAAGATTAATATAGCAAAGACTCTTACCGCCTGCTCAGACACACAAATCCCATATTCCACCCACAAATCAAGCAAGATGCTGACTCCAGCACCTCCTTGGTTTCAATGACATTGTATTTAGAATTTTGATTGGTTGAACTAATATCCACATAGTGGATCTGATGTCCTCAGAAACATTCTGTTGCCTAAAGTCAACGCTATGCAGTAGAGCAGCGTTTCTTAAATGAAGGTATGCGTTCATCCAGGGGGTACACGAGATGAAAGAAAAAGTATAACCTCCATGCAAAAATGATGTTTATACATAAATTTAAACTTAATGATTCCTCCATAGCGATGCTTTATCACGCATGGGGTGGCAGCAGGGAATTTCTGTGTGCCTCACAGAGCACCAAACTAGGAGACAGCTCTAGGAAAACACGGGAAAACACGAGCGCATCAATGCACACACAGGTTCATTGCAGTTTTAAACACAATGATGCTTCTCTTTCTGAGAATTTTGTGAAGAAGTGGTCTGGACAGGGCTGTAACTTTGTAAGAACTATCTCCGTCACTGGCTGCAGCTATAATAATACTCTTCACTCACAGATCAACATAAAGTCCGCTGCTGGGTCCTCAGTAAGAGGAAAAGCCACGTGATTTTCATGATGCTGCGTTCAAGTGCACTTAGTAAAATCTAGTGCTATTATTATAGACATTGTTTAGTTACAAAATATACCCATAATGTAGCCTTCATAGCAAAAACCTTTCATGACTTCCCTTTCTGTACTCTTGGCAAAAAAATTTACTCAAATAAATTCAGTGTTTTACAGATTGAGATTTACAGTTTTGTGTTTGGTCTGATCTCTGTATTCAGTTTAAATTCCACATTTTAGAGCTAAGGGAAAAATATACCATAAATGTAGTTATGGCTTAATATAATTTATAATAAGTTTAAAATGTTTTGAAATTTTGAAATTTGAAAGTGTCAAAATTATACACTGATGTTACAGCATCGTATTCAAACTCTCTTTCCTATTGGAAAACACTTTGTGCTGGTAGGGGATCCTTGGGCGTAAAAAGAATTTCCTTGTGGGCATGTCGCTAAAAAATGTATTTGAACCCCTGCAGTAGAGGGTTAGGAGAGGCAAAAAGTGAGGTTACAAGGCAACAAGTTACAAGGATGTAATTAAGATCGACAAACCTATAATAATGCTGTGTATGCTGCAGTAGCTTTCCCAATAGAAATTGTCAGTTAGAATATTTACAACCAACGAACCTCTGGATAGTGGCAGTAGATTGGAAGGTTGACTGAGCAGCAACTGCTTGCAATCACAGTTTTCTACTTAGCAATGGGAGACCTAATATTAGTAACACTGTGTTAGTAACACTTTGCTTTTTTTTAGCCCAGCCCTGTGAGCTGGCCGCAGATAAGTGGTGTCATTCGAAGCTTGGTTTAACTCAGGAGGTGCCCAGTGACTTCAATCACAGTAGAATCACCGTGTACAGTTTGAGGATCATCTAGCAGCCACTGACTCCTGTAAACTAACAGAGGGGCTCATATTAACAGAGCTAATGAGAAGTGACAATGCTTTTACTGTCAAGACTTGGCACTGTACTATCCTTGTTAAAAAAAAAAAAAAATCAGCATTTGATCTGAAATTTAACACCAGAAGAGTTTTTATATGAGTCCAATTTTCAACACCCACAGTGTGGATTTAACACTGGAGATTTTGTTGTGTGTTTATTGATTCCTTTCCTTGGAAATTATTTTTATATCCCTTTCCTGTTTTATACAGTTCATTACCTTTTCCCACAAATCCTTTGACAATTATGTTGCTTTCTCCATGACTCAGACAGAAACATCAGTGCAGCACTGGATGAAAGATGCAAGGGTCTGTCAGGAGTCTAAGAAACTTACTGACCTACACACACTGATTACAAGCAAACAGGTGAGGGTTACCTTTAGTAGCCTTTCAATCCTGTTTGTGTAAACGTGTGTGCATGTTATCAGGCCAAAATCACAAGTATGTAACATCAGGGTCATTTGTGTAGTTTCTGTTGTCAAACACAGTTGTAGTAAAAAAAATATAGTGTTATTATTCATATTCTCTTAAAAATGGCCAAAAAACACAGATTCTCCCAGGGTAACTGAGCACAACTGTAGTTTTGGAGTTTTTGTGTAAACATTTGCCACAATGACTTCACAGATGGGGTGAGGGGGTCAAGATGGGTTAGCGGGAATGGGACATCCTAGCTTTTTGGGAAATCAATGATATATGAAAAGTGGAATTTGTGTTTAAAAAATTGTATTAGACTTTACGTGGAGCTTTTTCTTACGTTAATTACTCATGCTCAGTAATGTAAAGTTAATACAGATATTGATGGCCTATCACAATATGAATGGACAATTTAAATCTGTGCTTACAGTTTTTTTTCTCAAAACATAAAATGTTTATACACCTCATAATAAACGTAATTTCTACTGGAATGTTATGGTCAGCATAAGTCAGTTTCCATTCAAAATGGATATGAGACCTCAAAAAGTGTGCTCTACTACTCTGGTCACCCCACAGCTTCTGTTCTGTCATTGGGGTATCTAAAGGGTGGAGCAAAACACTGCAGATGATTAGATGACATAGAATCACAACAAGCAAAAGGAAAAACACAAAATAGCTGTGTTTCTTCAAATGAAGCTTGTGTTATTCTTGTGATGACGAATAACATCACACTAGAAAAAAATCCCATCACACTACAAAAAAATTATAAATGTACTGTTTAAAAACAATACATTGTGGTTTTAAAAGGAGTCAGCATCTTAAGGTTCTTACTTTGTGAATTCAAAAAGCTTGTAGTCCAAAAAGGTTAATCTATTCATTCACAGAGGTTGCACCAAATTGTGCTGTAATGACCTGACCTGTACCTCTCAGTGGAAACAAGCCTTTGGAAATCTCAATTGCATGGTTTGCCATTAATACAACATTTTCTTCCACCAGAGAGGAAAAACAAAAAACACTTACCTCTAGAAAAAATAGCCAACTAGAGTCAGCCAGTCCACATTATCTATTACTGCACTATTCACTCTCTGTGTGGAGGCTAACAGCTCGGACTGATAAAATAATGACAAGACAGTGTCAGAGGCCAATTATTAGGGAAAGATAGTGAGGTGGTGCAGGGTGACATGGGGCTAATAAGACAGGCTTGTGACTTACAGAGTGCAAAAGGCCAGCCGGTGACCGCTATGTGCTGTTTGACTGTGAATGGTACATTTTGATTGTGAATGGTGCTGCTGGAAAACCTCCAGAAGTGTGCAGAGAATAATGTGGCACAGTGGCTCAGTGGTAGAGTGGTTGTCCTTCAAACAGAAGGTAGGTGCTTCGACCCCACACACACACACACACACACAGTTCATACTGTCGTTGTGTCTCTGGGCAAGGCACCCCATCTTGCCTCCAGTGGCTGCAACACTAGTAATTAATATCTCAATGTAAGTTGCTTTGGATAAAAGCATCAGCTAAATTAATAAATGTAAATGTAATGTACTATCAATGTCACCACTCTTTACCACGCTCTGCACCTGACACTGAGCTATCAGCTTGTTGTCCTCTTTTACCTGGCTACAGACACTTGGACTATCTGTAGATCACACTATGTCTAGAGTTAACAGTGTGTGGCATGAACCTAATAATGAGATATAGCCACTGTTCTAACTGAATAACTTTTCATTTGCATTTTAATATTTCTGTTACCCAGCAGCCTTGTTCTGGCTAAAGCATAAATCCTCATTTTTAAAATGTATGAGGCTCAAATTCACATTGATGGAGTTTGATGCTGACTCCTCATATCAAGAAATGTCTTGTGCTATGTGCAGACGCATGAACAAGAAACAAAAATGAATTGATAAAACTGCATTTACAGTATAGTAACCGTTCATGTGACTTAAAAGAAGAAAACGCATCTGAAACTGAGCGTATGTTAGTGTCTGTAAATAAATTAAAGGGCAGTTGAATAATTTCTGATACTTTGGCTATTTATCATTTTGACAGTGACAGTTATTGATTTGACTTCCAGTTGTAGTATGATCCTGTAAGAATATTGGGATGTCTAAATGACATAAAAAAGCACAAAGAAAACCATTAAATGAGGGATGACCCATTGGGCTCTCAGGTTGGACAAAACCTAAATGGAAGTCAGTGGGAAGCAGTAAACATTTTTTTGGATTCTCTTTGTGTCACGCTGCAATTTTTACATATTGTTTACTGATGTAAAAAAAAGAATAAAAATTTTAGGGTCAAAATATGCATTTACTGCTTATAGCCTGACGTTTTCATCGTTTACTTTTTTTTAAATTTATGTATGTTGTATTTAATCTACATGCTGTGTCAGATTTTGCACGGTGGCAAAGTGGTTAGCACTGTCACCACAAAGCAAGAAAGTCCTGAGTTTGACTCCTTTTCTGTGTTTGAATGTTGTGCTCCGGAGGGTTTTCTCCAGGGACTCCAGTTTCCCCCACCAACATAAAAAAACATGCACTGTAGTCTCCAGTTAGTAAAATTACTAATTTCTGATCTGGAGAGGGTTCCCCGGTGGCCCCTGAGCAGCTGGCCACTGCTCCACTGGATTGGTTAAATGCAGAGATTGAATTTCCCCACGGGAAAAATAAAGGGAAACTTAAACTATTTTCTGTCCCTATAAACTGTAATGGTTAATTCATTAAAAATTTATAAATAATTATACCTTGAGAACAAATTCTTTATAATCCTGGAAAAAGATGAATATGATAGGCGCTGCCATGCTCATGTTCTATATAAAGATTGAATATGATAAATCTGACAGCCATTACTTTCCAGATAACAATGCCTAAAGGATAGAAGCGTCTACAGTAATTTTTAGCTTTCTATGTCTAAATGTGGAACAGTGCAGAGTAGGTGTGATGGATTGAGTTGTGCTAGTGAATCGGATGAACTCAACCTAATGGGATTGCACACAGAGAGCCTGGGAATACTGCTGCAATAGATTCTGACATGGAAAAGTGTGAGATTCTACAATATACACTGCCAACAGAAAGATGTTTGAGAAGGCTCATTATGCAGTTGTAATTGGCCCCTCTTTGCCAATCAAATCAAATTATTCATTCCAACATGAGAATATAAAGCAGCATATTACTCTTTATGATTGCTATAATAATTAGATATAGAAGGAGCATCTAAATCCAGTTTCACATCTTTGGCTCCTGAATGCTGCAGGACAAATTTTGAATGCACACCAGCATCAAGCAGAAAAATCTATTGCTGGATCTCTAAAAATTGTCCACAGAATTACCCAGCTCAAACTGTGAACAAGAGCGTTAAAAAAAGAAAAAAAGAAATATAACTTGCAGTAAAGGTATGCATGCAATTTATGGCAGCTGCTGTTTTTAAGCCCTTGTAACACATTTTTGTTTATATCATATATTATTAAGTGTCAGATTGTGCAACTTATATTAATGGGAGTTACACGGCCCAATTAGAGGAACTGATCTAGTAGGCTACAGTTCAAATATTGTTAAAAAAGAGAGGCATGGGAAGGGTTTAAGTGACAGGGTTTCTTTTTGCTGTTTATATTATTTATTTTTTAGCCAAAGATAAACTTTTTTTACTCCCAGGAGATATTTGTCTTTGTGCTACGTGCCACATGGAGCTGCCTCACAAATACATCCATACATCCAATGTGCTGTTAAAAAAACAACAGCACACCAAAGAAGTAAAGGATGAAATTACTGAAATCAAATCTGAAACTGTAAAAATTCGACATAAGAAATAAAAGGATGACAACAGATTACAAACTGAAATGGTACAGGACAGTATTTAGGACATTACAAAAATACCACAACACACAGGGAGTGATGAGGCTGAAGTGAGACGCTCTATCATCAACCCCCACCTACATGGGCAACCACGCTCGGCTAAAGACATTATTAAAATAGCGGTAGTCAATACTAAAATAGGGGACAGGGACTAACTAAAAAGAAACTCCTAACAAAGATTACAAATTAAACTAAACAGTTATAGAAATAAACTAAAACACTTAATACAAAACAAATAAAATAATAAAACCCAAACAAAACAGCAGTGGTCGTCAGAGTCTAAAAAAAAAGCTGGATGGAGACTATGATGTCCCTGGCCCATCCGTTGTATGCAACTCTTAGCAGCAAACCTTCACATGTCTGTAAGAAAGAACAGACACAACACAAGGCGCAGCAAAACAACCAGTTAAGGAATAAAGCACAACAGTGCTCACCTACCAGGCTTCACAGCACAGCAACCCACTCTGCACCCTGTCTGCAATGCTTATATACACAGACAATGCAACCTTCTCCATTTATCTGGGATAGGGACCTGTGACTGGAGATGCTCCCTGGGGGATTTCACCCCTCTATCTCCTGCACCCAAGTCAGGAGGACTAACCTTACATGTGCCCAAGGCCACTGGTATATACTTACCTGCAGCATATTGACTTGGTACAACATTGTACTTATAAACTTCTCTATACATTTTCCGTCAATTTTTCAAAAACCCAAGCCCATCTTCAGGTACAATACCAGTTCAGATTTTCCATATTTTGTCACTTGGCCTTTCTACAAATCACTTCAGAGAGTCAGAGCGTGGAGCACATCATTTGATTAAAGTGAGGACAGTAGAGGGCTCCGGGTGACAGCAGAGTGTCCTCAGTGTAACATTTCAAATGTTGAATATGCAGAGGGTCACATCCTGGTAGCTGGTTCATTCACTGCACCAGGATGGCCTCATTCCTGTCAGCACAGCCACACAATGTCCGTCTGCGCTGCTATAAATAGTGACAGCGACAGAGAACACTGCTGTTCTCTCAGGGCTCTGCTGACCTGGAGTATATTTTACTTGAACCGTCATACATCTTTGTCTTCCAGCGGCCACAGTTTAGGAAACTCTAAAAAGACTGGACTGTAAAATAATGGAAAATGCAAGATGCTTAGCTTCAGCAAACATTGTTTTTAAAAAACAGATATTCAGCTGTCCTACTTATAAAAACAGCCAAATCCCCTTGTGCTAAACTCATTGGTGTTTGTTAAAATCACATCCCCTAACTGCATCGTTTCCGTTTTGAATGCTTCTTGAGAACACTAAACACAGTGACAATTCAAGTCCAGCTTTGGTTCCCTAGGAATACAACTATAAAACCATGTATACGTCAATACGTTGGCACAACATTGACATATAAAGAATAAAATCTTAATATACTTTTTGAGCTCTAAAGTGTAAGCTCAAAAAGTGTAGCCTTACTGAGTTTTATGTCTCCTGCTCATCAGTGAAGACTTCAATCCCGCCTCCCACTCTTCCACTCTCCCTACATTCACTCAGTATATGAAGGGCCACACCAGGAAGAACAGAACACTGGACTTACTGTATGCTAATGTAAAGGAAGCATACACCTTTGCCCCCTTCTCGGATTGACATTCTGATCACAATCTTCTTCACCTGCTGCCTGAATACATACCCAGGGTAAGAAAATCACCTGCACAGAAAAAGTCTGTGAAAGTGTGGACTGATGAGGCAAGTGTGAAGCTAAGGGACTGTTTCCAGACCAACGACTGGGAAACACTCTGCAGCTGTTATGAGTAGTATTGAATAGTAGTGAATAGCAGACAGCAAGAAATCCAGACTGGAGCCAGAGCATAGGATTGGAGCTGGAGCGCCAGACCAGAGCTAGAACTGATGCTAGAGCCGGAGCGTAGGTAGCATTGATTGTTTATATAGTGGATATAATTCGCCCATTGGTTCCATATTCACTGATATTGTCGTTACGATTCAGCAATAAAATTGCCATTACATCCGGAATTTTCGTCTTTAACTCCATAGTAAAACAATAGGTTTTAGATAGCGTAAACGGGCGTAATAATCAAAAATTCACTCCCCCCAGAGTTGTCACGTAGTAAAAACTTATTTTGTACCAGGCTGTAAACATGGTTTTTACACTTTTACATTTTTAAAGTTGCCATTGGGTTTCTCCTTATATTTCTGCTTTGGAGCATGCCCTCTGGTGGACGGCGGTACATTGCTGTATTTCGCCGTATTTCGCTGTATGGCGGGGCCCTTACGCCTACCACCATTTAGGAGGTTCCATGGGAGACGCTTGGTAGGTAGCTACCAAACTGGAGGTCTGGCTGGAGTCTACTAGAGGAAGCGGGCCAAATAAACAGACAGGACTATGCTGGACATTAGCCAGTAGCAGACACTGGTAGCAGGACCAGGACGCAGGAACGGATAACTGGACAGGGTTAGCAGGAACAGGTAGCCGATCCAGGTTAGCAGGAACAGAAACAAGCAGTGCTGGCCGTTCACTCATGGAGTCAGCAGAACAATCTGGCAGAGAAGAGTAGTGAGCTGGTTGCTTAAGTGTAGAGCTGACTGATGAGGGAATGAGTTTCAGGTGTGCTGAAAGGTGTGCCTGATGACAGGGAAGATCTGGCGTGAACTCCGTGGACTCTGGCAGCAGCTCTCATGGAGAGGATATCAATGGTCGAACACACTGTATCACAGACTACATCAACTTCTGTGTGGAGACCACTGTGCAAACCCGGAGGGGTTTTTCCAGCAGAGAGCCCTGGGTGACATCTTGTACTCAATTACAAGTTCATTGTATGATAAGAACTCTTATAAGAAGAAGCTGGAGGAGCAGCTGGAGCAGCGCAACATCAGGGGATGTGTGGAGAGGCCTCCAGACCATCTCAAGTCATGGACAGAGAGGGGCCACAGGGACAGCAGTGACCAGCACTGGGCGAATGAGTTCAATCTGTTCTTCAACTGAATCAACCCCTCTCCCACTCTTCCTTCGACCATCTTCACCTCAACTTCATTGTCACCATCTCACACCCCCTCCTCCCCTGGTCCTTTACACCACCTGCAGCTAAACACCAGCAAGACGACGGAGATGAACACTATACTCCCTCTTTTTCACCTCCTTTTTTGCTGCTTAACTGTCCCGTAACAGATGTCAGTGACTGCTCAGTGTGCTCCTTTTGTTTTCCTTCATGCTCTGCTGCATCATGTCCTCTTTTTCACTTTTATTAACAATATTAGAACTATTTGGCAGTTAGAACTGCCAAAACCGCTGTGGTGACATTTTTGCAACTGAATGCAACATGACAAAGACAACACAATTCAAGATAATTACTGATTGATATGTACATTTGCTACCAACTGGTCAGGAGTAGGAATTACAATAAATCACTCTCAGAATGGCATTGGCATTCAGATTTTTACGTCCTTGCTAAAAAAAAAATGTCAATGATGGAAAATATTTGGTTAATGCGACCTCTTGTGTGCAAAGATAGATGGTTGTTGACTTTGGGGGCTTTATGTTTTGGGGGCTTTACATTTTAGAATGAACTTTTGGGTTTGCTGCTGAATCCAAAACGTCTTTATTTAACTTCACCACGTTCTACTTTCAAGATTATACTTACATTTAGATATAAAAGTTGTGCCAGCTCCTCCCTGTCTTGGTACAATGTTCACACCATTTCCTGTATCTTGTCTGTGATCCAGGGGGTGGAACAGATTTGGGCATCTGCCGCTATCAGGATCATGCCGATCCAATCCAGGATAGATCAGGTTGATCCGTGACCAAGGATAGGGCAATATGGTAAGGATCATTCTGAACTGTATTATAAGTTTTGAAATACAGCCCCAGATGTCTAAGCAAGCCTAAACAAGAAGAGCATATTGAATTGCTGACAAAACGTCACCTTCCTTTGAGCTTTCCATAAAAAACAAACAAACAAAAACAATATCGTTTATCTATTACTATTAACATTTTATTCATGGGTAATAGGTACCATATTGTGATGTTCCATAGGAAAAAAAAATCTTTCTTCAAGGAAAACATTTTGAGTCCTAATTAAGAATCAAAAGAGTATAATGCATTATATTTTTTTTTTAATCATGGAAACATTGGGAGGAATTGTGAAGGAATGAAACTATGTTTCTGCTTAAAAAAATGTTAGACGCTTAACCTGTAAAATAAAATCCAGCTGCCATTTAAATAAAATACATAAAGTATGTTTCCACTAGATTATTACAGGCATAATTCAAAATCATTATCATTCTATATAAATACTTTTTTAAATCCATGTAACAAACATGCTTTCATTGTACTTTTTACAGTGTTAGCTGTTACAGTATTGTGTTTTTACTGACCTGTTTTTTCATGTCATCATCATCATGACATATCATGTTTGAAGGCAACATGAAGAAATTCAAAAACACAGAAACACTAATAAGAATGACACTCACAACATAAACTTTGACAGACAAATACTGGAGCCAAGTTAAACCTTTGTCAGTAATTGCAGGTAAGTTGGAAACAGTGGAGTTTCTGGGGTCACCTAAAGAAACATAATTGGTATTCTGGCAGAGGAAGTGATTCCCAGTGCCTTTCCTGCAGATGTGTCCGTGTCTATTTTATCCTCTACCAACTGTTTGAAGATCCTCCTCCAGTCAATGTCAATTTGCCTTTCATCCAGATAAAGTGAATAGTGAAGCGCCAAAGTTCTTTGCTGTTCGACTACCTTTCCCAACACTGGATGGTGCAGTTGATCATTTTTTCACGCTGTGCACACAGTTTCATCCACTCTCTCAGCCACATTTTAACAAGTTTGTTCTTGTCCTGAGCTATGGGTGGCAGGAGGGCTCTCAGGACTTCATCTGTGATGCTGATCACCAGACTATAGGATCATAATTTTTTTGCCAGTTGCTTCAAAGCTGCATTAAGATGTACCACACTCCCTTTGACTTCCATAGAAACTCTCACTCTTTTTGCCCCAGGGCCTGTACCTATAAAGAATTCTAGCACGGCAAATAGCACATAGTCAGTGATGTATGACCATAGATTGAATATAAAAAGATGTTGCGTGTCCATTACTCCCCATTTCACCAATACTGGCCTTAAAGAAGTATTAATGAAAAATCAAAAATGCGGAAATTTTGTAACTAGTCTAAAATTCAAGAAAAAAATTATTAGCTATAGCAAAAAAATATATTTAAATACATAATTAGTCTATATATCAATATTTTATTATTATTGTATTACAGGTATTATATTATATTATTATAGTAAAATGCTTTAATGATGAATTAATAACTAACTTTACTTAAGTGAGGACAATTTACAAAAATAATGGTAACTAAACTTGGTTCTATTAGCATTTTTTTTTCTGGGGCAAGAAACTTCAGTGAGTCCAGACCAGTCGCCTTGAGAATGAAGGATTGGACAGCTTTCATCCTTAAAATGGCATATGCTCTAAACTGGGTAAATACGTACCTGGATGCAGTTTCCACTATATATATATTTCCCCTGAAACAGAAAAGTGTGCATCTAAAGTCGCATGTGCAGTAGAACAGACTGTAGATGTGTAGTATAATACTGTAGATGTGCAGTAGAACAGACTGTAGATGTGTAGTATAATACTGTAGATGTGCAGTAGAACAGACTGTAGATGTGTAGTATAATACTGTAGATGTGCAGTAGAACAGACTGTTGATGTGCAGTTGAACAGACTGTAGATGTGCAGTTGAACAGACTGTTGATGTGCAGTTGAACAGACTGTAGATGTGCAGTTGAACAGACTGTAGATCTGCAGTAGAACAGACTGTAGATGTTCAGTAGAACAGACTATAGATGTGCAGTAGAACAGACTGTAGATCTGCAGTAGAACAGACTGTAGATGTTCAGTAGAACAGACTATAGATGTGCAGTAGAACAGACTGTAGATGTAGAGTAGAACAGACTGTAGATGTAGAGTAGAACAGACTGTATATGTGCAGAAGAACATTGTAGATCTGCACATCTATAGTCTGTTTTACTGCCCATCTACAGTTTTCTACTGCACATCAGTGTTGTGCCTGAACGCGTTCATTGAACGATAGTTCATGAACTCATTCATATTTTGGGCGAACGTGAACTGAACGTGCTGTATTACTGCCTGATGAACGTAACTGTGAACTCGTTCATTCTGGTGTCTGTGAATGGCAAACTCTCTGGTGTTAACTTCGTTCAATAGGGTGCCAGATTCCTTCCAGGCGAAAACCCGGAAACACACCAGAAACGTGTCTCAATATGTAGCGGAAAAACACCAGATCTGGCAACACAAACCATCAGTGTTTTTTTTTTTTTTTTTAAACCCACCACCAGTGTCGCACCGCCGTCCGCCGCATGCGTGACACGTCATCAAAAAAAAAAAAAAAAGCATGGAGGCGACAGCATCACGTAACAAGGCGTATGATCATTTAAATAAATTGTATGATTGCACCTTATTGATTACTGCTCTGTTTTTCTCATAATTCCTCATTATAAAGATCATTCAAGCAGCACGTTTTTCCATTTTTGAGAATGTACTGTAGGGTTGAAAGCTGCACCTGCTACTAGTGTGGAGTGAATTGACAGCAACAAAGCATTAAAGCAACAATGGCGAAATGCTGTCCCCTCAATGCTAATGTAAACAGTGGTTGGATAAGGATTCAAAATTGGATATGAAGATGAAATCTGACGCATAGCTTCATTGTTAAAACTGATAAAATAATTGCTGTCTGTGATTCTACTGTATATGGGCTGTGGCAATAATTTTGAAAAATAATAGCTCGCAGCAACATATGGAAAAAAAGAACTAAGAAGTAGTTCATTTTTGGAACCGTGAACTTAGTTCAAAATTTTGAAGTTTGAACTATGAACTGAATTAGTTTATTTTAAAATTTGTGAACAGAACTTTGAACTAGTTCTTGTAGAAAGTGAACTTTCCCAACACTGCTTCACATCTACAGTCTGTTCTACTGCACATCTACAGTGTTCTACTGCACATCTACAGTGTTCTACTGCACATCTACAATCTGTTTTACTCCACCTCTACAGTGTTCTACTGCACATCTACAGTCTGTTCTAATGCACATCTACAGTCTGTTCTACTGCACATCTACAATCTGTTTTACTCCACCTCTACAGTGTTCTACTGCACATCTACAGTCTGTTCTAATGCACATCTACAGTCTGTTCTACTGCACATCTACAGTGTTCTACTGCACATCTACAGTGTTCTACTGCGCATCTACAGTGTTCTACTGCACATCTACAGTGTTCTACTGCACATCTACAGTCTGTTCTACTGCACATCTACAGTGTACTACTGCACATCTACAGTGTTCTACTGCACATCTACATTCTGTTCTACTGCACATCTACAGTCTGTTCTACTGCACATCTACAGTGTTCTACTGCACATCTACAGTGTTCTATTGCACATCTACAGTGTTCTACTACACATCTACAGTCTCTTTTATTGCCCATCTACAGTCTTCTACTGCATATCTACAGTCTACTCGACTGCACATCTACAGTGTGTTCTACTGCACATCTACAGTCTTTTCTACTGAACATCTACAGTGTAATACTGCACATCTACAGTATTTTCTACTGAACATCTACAGTGTACTACTGCACATCTACAGTCTGTTCTACTGCACATCTACAGTGTTCTACTGCACATCTTCAGTCTGGTCTATTGCACATCTAGAGAGTTCTACTGGACATCTACATTGTTCTACAGCACATCTACAATCTATACTACTGCACGTCTACAGTCTATTCGACTGCACATCTACAGTGTTCTACTGCACGTCTACAGTCTATTCGACTGCACATCTACAGTGTTCTACTGCACATCTACAGTCTATTCTACTGCATAACTACAGTGTTCTACTGCACATATTTAGTCTTATCAAATGCACATCTACAGTGTACTACTGCCCATCTACAGTGTTTTACAGAACATCTTCAGTCTGGTCTATTGCACATCTCCAGTGTTCTACTGCACATCTAAAGTCTGTTCTACTGCCCATCTATAGTCTGTTTTACTGCAAATCTACAGTCTATTCGACTGCACATCTTCAGTCTGGTCTATTGCATATCGCCAGTGTTCTACTGCACATCTACAGTGTTCCACTGCTCATCTACATTGTTCTACAGCACATCTACAATCTTTTCTACTGCAAGTCTACAGTCTATTTGACTGCACATCTACAGTCTATTCTACTGCACATCTACAATCTGTTTTACTCCACCTCTACAGTCTTCTACTGCACATCTACAGTCTGTTCTACCGCACATCTACAGTCTGTTCTACTTTACATCTACAGTGTGTTCCACTACACATCTACACTGTTCTACTGCACATCTACAGTGTTCTACTACACATCTACAGTCTGTTCTACTACACATCTACAGTCTGTTCTACTGCACATCTATAGTGTTCTACTGCACATCTACAGTCTGTTCTACTGCACATCTACAGTCTGTTCTACTGCACATCTACAGTCTGTTATACTGCACATCTACAGTCTATTAAAAATGTACATCTACAGTCTGTTCTGCTGTACATCTACAGACTATTCTACTGCACATCTATAGTGTTCTACTAAATGTCTACAGTCTATTCGACTGAAAATCTACAGTGTACTACTGCACATCTACAGTCTATTCTACTGCACATCTACAGTCTATTCGACTGCACATCTACAGTCTGTTCTACTGCACATCTACAGTCTGTTCTACTGCACATCTACAGTCTGTTCTACTGCACATCTACAGTCTGTTCTACTGCACATCTACAGACTATTCTACTGCACATCTACAGTCTATTAAAAATGTACATCTACAGTCTGTTCTGCTGTACATCTACAGACTATTCTACTGCACATCTATAGTGTTCTACTAAATGTCTACAGTCTATTCGACTGAAAATCTACAGTGTACTACTGCACATCTACAGTCTATTCTACTGCACATCTACAGTCTATTCGACTGCACATCTACAGTCTGTTCTACTGCACATCTACAGTCTATTCGACTGCACATCTACAGTGTATTCTACTGCATAACTACAGTGTTCTACTGCACATCTACAGTCAATTATACTGCATGTCTACAGTCCATTTGATTGCATATCTACAGTGTTCTATTGCACATCGACAATATTTTATACTGCTTATCTACAGTCTGTTCTACTGCACATCTACAGTGTTCTACAGCACATCTTCAGTTTGGTCTACTGCACATCTACAGTCTGTTCTACTGCACATCTACAGTCTGTTCTACTGCACATCTACAGTCTGTTCTACTGCACATCTACAGTGTTCTACTGCACATCTACAGTGTTCTACTGCACATCTACAGTCTGTTTTACTGCCCATCTACAGTCTGTTTTATTGCCCATCTACAGTCTATTAAAACTGCACATCTACAGTGTTCTGCTGCACATCTACAGGCTTTTCTACTGCATATCTACAGTCTACTCTACTGCACATCTACAGTGTTCTACTAAACATCTACAATCTTTTCTACTGCATATCTACAATTTGTTCTACTGCACATCTACAGTCTCTTCTATTGCACGTCTACAGTGTTCTACTGCACATCTACAGTCTCTTCTATTGCACATCTACAGTCTGTTCAACTGCTCATCTACAGTCTGTTCTACTGCACGTCTACAGTCTGTTTCACTGCACCTATACGGTGTTCTACTGCACATCTACAGTGTTCTACTGCACATCTACAGTGTTCTACTGAACATCTACAGGTTTCGACTGCACATCTACAGTCTGTTCTATTGCATATCTACAGTCTGTTCTACTGCACATCTACAGTTTGTTTTACTGCACATCTAAAGTGTACACAGCACAGCTACAGTGTTCTACTGCACATCTACAGTCTGTTCTACTGCACATCTACAGTGTTCTACTGTACATCTATAGTCTGTTCTACTGCATATCTACAGTCTGTTCAACTGCACATCTACAGTGTACTACTGCACATCTACAGTGTTCTACTGCACATCTACAGTGTACTACTGCACATCTATAGTGTTCTACTGCACATCTATAGTCTGTTCTACTGCACATCTACAGTCTGCAATACTGCACATCTACAGTGTGTTCTACTGCACATCTACAGTCTTTTCTACTGAACATCTACAGTGTACTACTGCACATCTATAGTGTTCTACTGCACATCTACAGTCTGTTCTACTGCACATCTACAGTGTTCTACTGCTCATCTTCAGTCTGGTCTATTGCACATCTACAGTGTTCTACTGCACATCTACAGTCTGTTCTACTGCACATCTACAATCTATACTACTGCACGTCTACAGTCTATTCGACTGCACATCTACAGTCTTCTACTGCACATATACAGTCTATTCTACTGCACATCTACAGTGTTCTACCTCACATCTACAGTGTTCTACTGCACATCTACAGTGTTCTACGGCACATCTACAGTGTTCTACTACACATCTACAGTGTTCTACTGCACATCTACAGCCTGTTCTACTGCACATCTACAGTCTTCTACTGCACATCTACAGCCTGTTCTACTGCACATCTACAGTGTACTACTGCAAATCTACAGTCTTTTCTACTGCACATCTACAGTGTACTACTGCACATCTACAGTCTTTTCTACTGCACATTTACAGTGTACTACTGCACATCTACAGTGTTCTACTGCACATCTACAGTCTTTTCTACTGCACATCTACAGTGTACTACTGCACATCTACAGTCTTTTCTACTGCACATTTACAGTGTACTACTGCACATCTACAGTGTTCTACTGCACATCTACAGTCTGTTCTACTGCACATTTACATTCTTTATTTACTAAATATATACATTCTATTCTGCTGCACATCTACAGTCTGTTCTACTGAACATCTACAGTGTACTACTGCACATCTACAGAGTGTTCTACTGCACATCTACAGTCGGTTCTACTGCACATCTACAGTCTGTTCTACTGCACATCTACAGTGTTCTACTGCACATCTACAGCATACTACTGCAAATCTACAGTATTTACGAATGCACATCTACAGTCTGTTCAACTTCACATTTACAGTCTATTGTACTGCTCATCTAGAGTGTTCTACTGCACATCTACAGTGTAATACTGCACATCTACAGTCTGTTCTACTGCACATCTACAGTCTGTTCTACTGCACATCTACAGTGTACTACTGCATATCTACAGTCTTTTCTACTGCACATCTACAGTCTGTTCTACTGCACATCTACAGTGTATTACTGCACATCTACAGTCTGTTCTACTGCACATCTACAGTCTGTTCTACTGAACATCTACAGTCTGTTCTACTGCACATCTACAGTGTACTACTGCACATCTACAGAGTGTTCTACTGCACATCTACAGCGTACTACTGCACATCTACAGTATTTACGAATGCACATCTACAGTCTATTCTACTGCACATCTACATTCTTTATTTACTAAATATATACAGTCTATTCTGCTGCACGTCTACAGTCTATTCGACTGCACATCTACAGTGTTCTACTGCACATCTACAGTCTATTCTACTGCATAACTACAGTGTTCTACTGCACATATTTAGTCTTATCAAATGCACATCTACAGTGTACTACTGCCCATCTACAGTGTTTTACAGAACATCTTCAGTCTGGTCTATTGTACATCTCCAGTGTTCCACTTCACATCTACATTGTTCTACAGCACATCTACAATCTATTCTACTGCAAGTCTACAGTCTATTTGACTGCACATCTACAGTCTATTCTACTGCACATCTACAGTGTTCTTCTGTGTACTACTGCACATCTACAGTGTTCTACTGCACATCTACAGTCTGTTCTACTGCACATTTACATTCTTTATTTACTAAATATATACATTCTATTCTGCTGCACATCTACAGTCTGTTCTACTGAACATCTACAGTGTACTACTGCACATCTACAGAGTGTTCTACTGCACATCTACAGTCTGTTCTACTGCACATCTACAGTCTGTTCTACTGCACATCTACAGTGTTCTACTGCACATCTACAGCATACTACTGCAAATCTACAGTATTTACGAATGCACATCTACAGTCTGTTCAACTTCACATTTACAGTCTATTGTACTGCTCATCTAGAGTGTTCTACTGCACATCTACAGTGTAATACTGCACATCTACAGTCTGTTCTACTGCACATCTACAGTCTGTTCTACTGCACATCTACAGTGTACTACTGCATATCTACAGTCTTTTCTACTGCACATCTACAGTCTGTTCTACTGCACATCTACAGTGTATTACTGCACATCTACAGTCTGTTCTACTGCACATCTACAGTCTGTTCTACTGCACATCTACAGTGTTCTAGTGCACATCTTTAGTCTATTAAACTGCACATCTACATTCCGTTCAACTGCACATCTACAGTCTGTTCTACTGCACATCTACAGTGTACTACTGCACATCTACATTCTGTTCAACTGCACGTCTACAGTCTGTTCAACTGCACATCTACAGTCTTTTCTGCTGCACATCTACAGTGTTCTACTCCACATCTACAGTCTGTTCTAATGCACATCTACAGTCTTTTCTGCTGCACATCTACAGTGTTCTACTGCACATCAACAGTGTTCTGCACATCTACAGTTTTTTACTGCACATCTACAGTGTTCTACTACACATCTACAGTGTTCTACAGCACATCTATAGTTTGTTTTACTGCACATCTACAGTGTTCTACTGCACATCTACAGTGTTTTACTACACATCTACAATGTAGTCTATTCAACTGCACGTCTACAGTCTACTCTACTGCACCTATACAGTGTTCTACTGCAGGTATACAGTCTGTTCTACTGCACATTTACAGTCTGTTCTATTGCATATCTACAGTCTATTCTACTGCACATCTACAGTCTGTTCTACTGCACATCTACAGCCTGTTCTACTGCACATCTACAGTCTTCTACTGCACATCTACAGCCTGTTCTACTGCACATCTACAGTGTACTACTGCAAATCTACAGTCTTTTCTACTGCACATCTACAGTGTACTACTGCACATCTACAGTCTTTTCTACTGCACATTTACAGTGTACTACTGCACATCTACAGTGTTCTACTGCACATCTACAGTCTGTTCTACTGCACATCTACATTCTTTATTTACTAAATATATACATTCTATTCTGCTGCACATCTACAGTCTGTTCTACTGAACATCTACAGTGTACTACTGCACATCTACAGAGTGTTCTACTGCACATCTACAGCGTACTACTGCACATCTACAGTATTTACGAATGCACATCTACAGTCTATTCTACTGCACATCTACATTCTTTATTTACTAAATATATACAGTCTATTCTGCTGCACGTCTACAGTCTATTCGACTGCACATCTACAGTGTTCTACTGCACATCTACAGTCTATTCTACTGCATAACTACAGTGTTCTACTGCACATATTTAGTCTTATCAAATGCACATCTACAGTGTACTACTGCCCATCTACAGTGTTTTACAGAACATCTTCAGTCTGGTCTATTGTACATCTCCAGTGTTCCACTTCACATCTACATTGTTCTACAGCACATCTACAATCTATTCTACTGCAAGTCTACAGTCTATTTGACTGCACATCTACAGTCTATTCTACTGCACATCTACAGTGTTCTTCTGCACATCTACAATATTTTCTACTGCATATCTACAGTCTACTCTACTGCATAGCTAGTCTATTCGACTGCACATCTACAGTGTACTACTGCACATCTACAGTGTACTACTGCACATCTACAGTCTTCTACTGCACATCTACAGCCTGTTCTACTGCACATATACAGTGTTCTTCTACACCTCTACAATATTTTCTACTGCATATCTACAGTCTACTCGACTGCACAGCTAGTCTATTCGACTGCACATCTACAGTGTACTACTGCACATCTACAGTGTTCTAGTGCACATCTACAGTCTTTTCTACTGCACATCTACAGTGTACTACTGCACATCTACAGTCTTTTCTACTGCACATCTACAGTGTACTACTGCACATCTACAGTCTTTTCTACTGCACATTTACAGTGTACTACTGCACATCTTAAGTGTTCTACTGCACATCTACAGTCTGTTCTACTGCACATTTACATTCTTTATTTACTAAATATATACATTCTATTCTGCTGCACATCTACAGTCTGTTCTACTGAACATCTACAGTGTACTACTGCACATCTACAGAGTGTTCTACTGCACATCTACAGTCGGTTCTACTGCACATCTACAGTCTGTTCTACTGCACATCTACAGTGTTCTACTGCACATCTACAGCATACTACTGCAAATCTACAGTATTTACGAATGCACATCTACAGTCTGTTCAACTTCACATTTACAGTCTATTGTACTGCTCATCTAGAGTGTTCTACTGCACATCTACAGTGTAATACTGCACATCTACAGTCTGTTCTACTGCACATCTACAGTCTGTATGGCGCAACCGGGGCCCCACCCTGGAGCCAGGCCCGGGGTTGGGGCTCGCATGCGAGCGTCTGGTGGCGGGGTCTTTCCCCACGGGGCCCTGCCGGGCTCAGCCCGAAGGAGCGACGTGGGGCCGACCTCCCGTGGGCCCACCACCTGCGGGAGGAGCCGTAAGGGGCCGGTGCAAAGTGGATTGGGCAGCAGACGAAGGCGGAGGCCTCGATGACCCAATCCCCGGACACGGAATCTGGTGCTAGGAACATGGAATGTCTGAGCTTGTGCAGGAGGTTGAGAGATAAAGACTAGAGATAGTCGGGCTCACCTCCATGCACAGCTTGGGCTCTGGAACCCAAATCCTCGAGAGAGGCTTGACTCTCCACTACTCTGGAGTTGCCTGTGGTGAGAGGCGGCGGGCTGGTGTGGTCTTGCTCATTGCCCCCCAGCTCAGCCGCCATGCGTTGGAGTTCACCCCAGTGAACGAGAGGGTCGCTTCCCTGCGCCTTCGGGTCGGGGATAGGTCTCTCACTGTTGTTTGTGCTTACGGGCCAAATGGCAGTGTAGAGTACCCGGCCTTCTTGGAGTCTCTATTAGGGGTGCTGGAAAGTGCCTCGACCTCCGCCGTTCTACTAGGGGACTTCAACGCTCACGTGGGCAGCTACAGTGACACCTGGAGGGGCGTGATTGGGAGGAACGGCCCCCCGGATCTGAACCCGAGGGGTGTTCTGTTATTGGACTTCTGTGCTAGCAACAGTTTGTCCATAACGAACACCATGTTCAAGCATAAGGGTGTCCATCAGTGCACGTGGCACCAGAACACCTTAGGCCGGAGGTCAGATGAAACAACTACAAAGTCGATCATCGATCTCTGGCCGTATATCTTGGACACTCGGGTGAAGAGAGGGGCGGAGCTGTGAACTGATCACCACCTGGTGGTGAGTTGGATCCGATGGTGGGGGAGAAAGCTGGACAGACTCGGCAGGCCCCAACGTACTGTGAGGGTCTGTTAAGAACGTTTGGTAGAGCCCCCTGTCAGAAAGACCTTTCACTCTCACCTCCGGCAGGGCTTCGACCAGATCCCGAGGGAGGTTGGAGACATTGAGTCCGAGTGGACCATGTTCTCCACCTCCATTGTCGATGCAGCCACTCGAAGCTGTGGCCGTAAAGTCTCCGATGCCTGTCGTGGCGGCAATCCCCGAACCCGGTGGTGGACACCGGAAGTAAGGGATGCCGTCAAGCTGAAGAAGGAGACCTACCGAGCCTGGCTCGTGGGACTCCTGAGGCAGCTGATAGGTACTGGCAGGCCAAGCGGGATGCAGCCCGGGTGGTGGTGGAGGCTAAAACTCGGGTCTAGGAGGAGTTCAGTGAGGCCATGGAAAAGAACTATCGGTCGGCCTCGAAGAAATTCTGCCAAACCGTCCTGCGCCTCAGGAGGGGGAAGCAGTGCCCTGCCAACACTGTTTACAGTGGAGGTGGGATCTGCTGACTTCAACTGGGGATATTGTTGGACGGTGGAAGGAATACTTCGAGGATCTCCTCAACCCCACCGACACGGTTTCCACTGTGGAAGCAGAGGCAGAGGGCTTGAAGGTGGACTCGTCCATCACTCAGGCTGAAGTCACTGAGGTAGTTGGGAAGCTCCTGGGTGGCAAGGCACCGGGGGTGGATGAGGTACGCCCTGAGTACCTCAAGTCTCTGGATGTTGTAGGGCTGTCTTGGTTGACACACCTCTACAACATCGCGTGGAGTTTGGGGACAGTACCTTTGGACTAGCAGACCGGGGTGGTGGTCCCTCTTTTTAAGAAGGGGGACCGGAGGGTGTGTTCCAACTACAGAGGGATCACACTCCTCTCAGCCTTCCCAGGAAAGTCTATGCCAGGGTACTGGAGAGGAGAATGCGGTCGATAGTTGAACCTCAGATTCAGGAGGAACAATGCGGTTTTCGTCCTGGTCGTGAAACACTGGACCAGCTCTATACCCTCTCCAGGGTGCTGGAGGGTTTATGGGAGTTTGCCCAACCAGTCCACATGTTATTTGTGGATCTGGAAAAGGCATTCGACTGTGTCCCTCGTAGCGCCCTGTGGGGGGTGCTCTGGGAGTATGGGGTTCGGGGCCCTTTGCTAAGGGCTGTCCGGTCCCTGTACAACCGGAGCAGGAGCTTGGTTCGCATTGCCGGCAGTAAGTCAGACCTGTTCCCGGTGAATGTTGGACTCCGGCAGGGCTGCCCTTTTTTTTACCGGTCCTGTTCATTATCTTTATGGACAGGATTTCTAGGCGCAGCCAGGGGCTGGAGGGAGTCTGGTTTGGGGACCACAGAATCTCGTCTCTGCTTTTTGCAGATGATGTTGTCCTGTTGGCTCCATCAAGCCAGGACCTTCAGTGTGCACTGGGACGGTTTGCAGCCAAGTGTGAAGCGGTTGGGATGAGGATCAGCACCTCCAAGTCTGAGACCATGGTTCTCAGTCGGAAAAGGGTGGCTTGTCCCCTTCAGGTTGGTGGAGAGATCCTGCCTCAAGTGGAGGAGTTCAAGTATCTAGGGGTCTTGTTCACGAGTGAGGGAAGGAGGGAGCGTGAGATTAAAGGGGCACTACGTAACTTTTTAAGCTCAAATAACGTTTTTATTTGCCCAAATATGAGCCGACCATAATTAGATGAGACGACTAAGACATTCTTTGTTAAAAACTGTTATTTCAATGAGCCAGTAGGCTCATTTTATTGTGAAGCGCCCGGGCCGGTTTTCCCGGTAAATCTACCCGGATGTTACGTAGTGCGCGCTCCTGTGTACAGCGCTGAATTCCCGGCAAAGCCGCCATTACAGCCAGCGAGATCAGCCGGCAGAGATGGACTCTACCAGCAACAAAAAACAATTGGCCTCTAGCACTGCTCAGACACCGACATTGACTCCTCAAAAAAATAAAAAACATAACATGTTTACTCGAGCAAGACACGGAGAGGAAAACGGAAGTGTGACCAAAGCAGTGGAAAAACAAGACTGAACATAGTCAGAGCATTTGAGCTATGGAGAGAGCTAACGTTACGCTCTACTTTGGGAATAAAAACGGACCCTCAGCGGGCTTTTTTCTTTTTGAAAAGGTAAGACATCATTACAGACAATTTATAATATACTGTGGTGTTTTGTTTTCAGCTGTCTAAAGCTAAATAACATTAGCATGCTTGTTAGATGGGGATGCTAAGCGGCTAACATGAACGACTCCTAAAAAGTTACTGTTTTGAATGGATTAAATACTCTGAGACTTTGAGAAGTGAATTATAACCACAATTTCAGAGACTACTAAGTCTTATCAACTTGCTGTCTTAGCTTTTAAATGACTTTTTTCAATGTCTTTTGAAAAAGTAGCTCAGTAGCTGAGCTAATGAGCTCAGAACTATTTTTGGGGTTACACTTTGCTAAGTACTTTTTTCTTTGTTATGTCTTTTGGCTCGTTTATTCAATAACCTTCACCAGAGATAACGTGATCCATGACAACTTTATAAATTTAGCCAGGATGTAATATATGATGTAACTGTTGTCACAGCCCATCTAATGCTAACTCTGGCACATGTCTTGCCTTATAGCTTTTGTCTGGATAGATCCACTTCTCTTATACCCATTCACTGATGTTTTGTTATTTAAATTACATTTGCAGGTCTCTGATGATTATGATTATAGTGTGATTAGCTGTGCGCCTGCGTTTTATTTGTTTATTTGGTTACTAATTATCTATTGTTGGTCTATTTGTAAATTGTATGTAAAGGATAGACTTTATTATAATGACACTGTTGAATGTAATGCTTTTATAAATGTGATGAGATTGTATAAGGCAGCAGTCTAAAATGGTTGAATTGTTTACAGCTATGAGAAAAATACAGTGGCTAATGGTCAGGGGCCACATACATCCACACAAAGAAAAGACATAGGATTGACACAGCATCCTGATTCAATCACTGCATGCAAATCTGACAGTTTTCATTTAGTATTACACAAAAACTAAAGTCAGACTGTAATTTTACTAGTGTGCACTTGCAACAATGTATGACAATTACATTTAAATTTTGATTATTCTAATTGTGACACTCCAGCCCAGTAATGGGTTTAGTTTTGCTGTAACACAATTTATTTTCTTTGTCAACAGTGAAGAGTTCCAAATTGAGGGAGTGCCACCACTGGATGAAGACCAAGTGTTGAAGCAAGGTAAATGTAACTGTCTCTATCTCCTAAACGGACGGTGGCTGAAGGATGTTGAGAAGTTTCTTACCTTTTAGGTAAGATTTAAAAAATATATAATTTTACATACTGATTTATTTGTTTGATAGTATATGCTAAATGTGTGAGTAAGGACTATATTTACAGCACTATCAATGGAACAACAAAAACTAATACTAACAATAAGTTTTTATTATTTGGTTATTTCAACAGTCATGTCTGTTATACTTGATATACTCTGAAGTTTCATGTTTTTTCTTTGCTCTTAGGTTATCTTCTGATCTTGGGTCCTTTCAGAAGCATAAAGTCATGTACGCTGGCAAGCGCTTCTCATTCTCACCGCCAGTAGATGAGGCTAGGACTCTTCTCGCTGCACTGGACTATAATCATCACGACCACCACCGGCCAGTACATGTCAACAATAAAGACCAGGTTTCATAAGTAATACATTTTTATATTTCATATTTTTTTAGCCTGAAAAATTATGCTCATGTTGTTGTTATCTAATGTTAAATGTATTGTTCCACAGACAAAAAAGATCTACAGCAAAAAAACATAGTCCTATTGTGTTTGCACAGTAAAGGAGGCAAAGGACTACAGATACATCCAAGGCTGCAGAGTAACAATTTAGGGATCCGACTAAAGTCTCATGGGAGACTTCAAGTGTTCAAGGAGTGTTCTTCAAGATGACCCTCGGACCCCTGGTCTTCTACCTGGTGTTGTTCCGCCTCCCTCACCTGAATTAGCCCAGACACAACTCTGCAGAGGACAGGTGTCTCAGCCACATGCCCACTGTCCTGTCCTCTGTCTCTTTCATAAGGAACCATTATGTGTAGGTCTCATGCAGCAGAAGTCTAGCCTGTTTTGTTATTTATCAGAGAAACTCCAGAATATCTTGGTGCACTGATCTAACATGTTGAAGACATGTTTGTTACCTCTCAAACACTGTGTGCATCTGTATTACATTCCTTTGTAAATTGATGAAATGACTTACTGTCAAAACATCAATGCATTTTCTTTATTTTATTTCTCTCTCTTTGTTGGGCATAACTTCAGCCACGTAAAGGGCAGCAATAGAAGAGAGTGCTTTAATGGAACATGTCTTTAGAGTAAATATATACAGAAAACAGTAAAATTATATATGTATTTTCAAAAATGTGTAACATTTGTAAATAAAGAACAAGGAGTAATAAATAATCTCTCTATCTTTTGAGGTAGTCACTCAAATGATTATGTGTATATGAGATGTGTATCTACAAAAAAAAACTACTTTTACAGAAACAAGTAAATGTATAGGTAGTGGATAATTGTTAATTCACTCTAAAAGGGGCTTCTTTGAAACTTATAATTACTAAATGAGTCTGGGTATTTCTCCCCAATTCAAATGTGGCTGGAGGCCTACATCCAGACAATGTTCCATGTGGGCCTTCCTGCTGAGACACCCTACTGGATCCTGTCTGCAGCATTTGTTTTCCAGGTCCGTTGACCTGACCCGGCAGTTCAAACAGGTGCACCACGCTGGCTGACCCCGACTGGGTATGATTGGTCCTGGTGTGGTCTAGAGAAACCCCTGGCAGATGAGTTACAACAACCTGGAGAACTTCATCCTTCTCCTCCTACGACAGTCGTTCTAACTGTTCATAAAAATGGAACAAGCACTGTTTAGTTCAGAGGTTTATTTGAGTGTGTGATTATTTGTAGATATATGACCAACCTGCCTCTGTTGTCCTGCAGCAGCTGTGCCACCCTCAGTCTGTCCTCTTCACTGACAGGCCCAGCTCCTCTTCTTCATCTCCCGTGGTCTCTTCTGCACCTCTTGCCCTCCCCTCGCTCTCCCCCTTCTTCACTCACGATCAGTGCTCTCTTCCACCGGAGCTTGAGTCCTGATTTGGAAAAAAAAAATTGCATATCTGTATTTTTATAGTGCTAAACTTCATGTTTGAGGTTTTCTGAACGACACCAACAGTGAAATAAACAATGATAAGCTAAAATTATACTGTTAGGTTATGTTTATGATGTCTCAAAATAATGCAGGACCAATTCATTACAGTAATAGTAATAACCTAGAAACAAGCTAAATGAGATGACAGTCACAGGTTGGTGCAAAGACTTGTCCGAATAACAACAGTAGTAACACATGAACAGTATCCTGTCTGATATAAGTTCTCTAACTTTTGCTGTTCTCCTGCTGAGACTCTTGTAAACATTGAGCCTCGGTAAAAGCTACGTGAGTTGATGTACCGTTAGCGGCTAAGCTAACGTTAGCCCCTTTTAACAAAAGTAACATGCAGTAGATAATATATATACGAAGTTACAACAGCCTTAGTGCGTTGAACAACGCTTTATAAAACGAGCCGTTTGTTAGTCTGGTGCTTTATTATCTTCCATGTCTCAAGAGTTTGCTTTACTGCTGTGTCAGCACTCGACATTAAAATATAGTTTACTCTCAAAGTTTGTTCAGCAATACACTTTTAAAAGTGCATTTGTTCAGCAATACACTTTTACAGAAGCGTAACTTTTCTTACCTTTGTAAACATGATGCAAGTAAATGTCCAAGTCCTTCAGGGCGACAGACTGAAAGATAATTCTCCGGTGACTCAGTCATGCACGTACGAACACGCGCCAGTCTGAACACGAGAGCGAGCTGGACACTGACTGTAGTTTCTCCTAACGGCCACAGGTGGCAGCAACTGTTAGGTTTTTATGAAAGCTACGTAATGCCCCTTTAACAGACGGATCGGTGCAGCTTCTGCAGTGATGCGGTCGATGTACAGGTCTGTCGTGGTGAAGAAGGAGCTGAGCTGTAAGGCAAGCTCTCGATTTAATGGTCAATCTACGTTCCTACTCTATGGTCATGAGCTTTGGGTCATGACCAAAAGAACACGATCCCGGATACAAGCGGCCGAAATGAGCTTTCTCCGCAGGGTGGCGGGGCGCTCCCTTGAGATAAGGTGAGAAGCTTGGTCACTCGGGAGGAGCTCAAAGTAGAGCCGCTGCTCCTCCACATCGAGAGGAGCCAGCTGAGATGGCTCGGGCATCTGTTTCGGATGCCTCCTGGACGCCTCCCTAGGGAGGTGTTCCGGGCATGTCCCACCGGGAGGAGACCCCGGGGAAGACCTAGGACACGCTGGAGGGACTATGTCTCTCGGCTGGCCTGGGAACGCCTCGGTATCCCCCCGGAAGAGCAGAAGGAATTGTCTGGGGAGCGGGAAGTCTGGGCATCTCTGCTTAGACTGCTGCTCCCGCGACCCGGCCCCGGATAAGCGGTAGAAGATGGATGAATTAATAAAACCAATAACACAACAACAATTCCGAAAACATATTAACAAAACAAAAAAAAATCTGAAAAAAATTAACAAAACCAAAAACACAATCATAAATCAGAAAGCAAATGATCAAAACCAAAAACACAGCAATTTAGAAAACACATTAACAAAATTAAAGTAACAAATCAGAAAACAAATAAACAAAACTAAAAACCCAACGACAAAGCAGAACTCAAAACAACAAAACCTAAAACACAACTACAATTCAGAAAAAAAATAACAAAACCAAAAGTGTGACATTAAAGAAAACAAATGAACTAAACCAGAAACACAACAATTAAAAAAACAGATAAACAAAACCAGAAACACAACAACAAATCATAAATTCAATTAACAATATTAAAAAAGGAGAAAAACACATTAGTAAAACTAAAATAAAAATATCTGATCTAAACTAAATAAAAAAATCAGAACTAAAATAAAAACAAATAAACAAAAACTAAATCAACCACAAAAAATCAGAAAAGAAAATTAACAAAACCAGAAACATGACAATTCAGAAAACAAAATAACAAAAACACAAAGACAAATCAGAAAACAAATCAACAAAACCAAAAACACAATGGCAAATCAAGAATTAAAATCAACAAAAACTTAAAACACAACTATATTTCAGAGGTTTTCAAATCAGAAAGTTTACAAATCAGAAAACAAGGGAACAAAATTAAAAACATGACAATTTAGAAAAAAAATAACAAAACCAAAAAGACAACAACAAATAAGAAAACAAATTAACAAAACCAAACGCAAAACAACAAATCAGAAAGCAAATTAACAAACCAGAAATCAAATTAAACAAAAACCAAAAACACAATGAGAAATAAAAAATCCTACAATTTAGGAAACATTAACAAACCAAAAACATGACATTAAGGAAAACAAAATAACAAAACCAGAAACACGACAAAAGAGACATACAGACATACTCACACATGGTGTGTGTGTATTGTGTGTGTGTGTGTGTGTAGTGTGTGTCTGTGTTTCTGCATGTAATGTGTGCGTGTAGAGTGTATCTGTGTGTCTGTGTACTACTTGTGTGTAGTGTGTGTGTATGTAGTGTTTGTAAAACAATTAAACAATAGAATTACTATAAGTTTAAGAAGAAATCAAAACTTTTTTCACCTTAATTAATTACAAATGAGAAAGTCATTATTGTAAAATAAATATTATTAACTACATAATAGCCTTAAGAAGCATCCACAGGCAAACCAAAACAAAATTATTCCTTTCTAATATATACGTAAATTCATAGAATTACCAAAACCTCATATGGAGTTGTCTCTGTGATAAGTAAGACTTGTAACACTATTTACTTCTCTTTTAAACATTTTCCTTTGAGATTAAAGAAATAATGTTTCATTAACTGTAACTATCAATGACATGACTACAATGTGAGTAAATAAAGTATTGTTCAAAATAATATTGTAGCAGGTATTGACCTACTAGCAGTTTAAAAGTATGGAGCAGTAAAAAAAACAACTGAAACAAATGAAACAGACCCACAATCAGTTCTTGTTCTCTTTAACTGCATCTGCCGGTGTCATGTCCAGTGTATTGAGTTAGTCTGTTGATGTAATGTATTTCATTTCCTGTCTTAATGTGAAGTTTCTTACCCCTTTCTGTATGTCAAATTGACTTCCTGTCCTTGTGTTTTTCCCTCCTATGTGATTGCCTGCTCCGCCCTTAATGTGCTCCACCTGTGTCTCATTATGTTCCCTTTATAATCCGTGTGTTTCCAATGTTAAGTGTCAGATTGTCTTTCATTCTTGTTTCCGCCACCATGGTTGTAGTGGACCTTGTCTTGATGTCAGCGTCGGCTTGTGAATATGGACCTTGCATTTGTAAACCTAAATAAATCCATCTGAGACCATATGCCTTTGTGGGGTTCTGCCTTGAGAGTCTTTTCACCTGTTCCAGACACCAGGGTCGTGACAGTACAATCTGACCATTACGAGGACTCCGCAGAACCACTTCGCACTGCTCCACAGGATCAGGGAGACTGGCTTCAACTGAAGGATAGGCAGGTGAGTTGGCCCTGAATGGAGCTGGAGGCCACTGTCTGTTCCAGCTCACTTGCCAGCGTGAGTCTTCTGAGTACCTGTGCCAGCCCAAGTCTTCTGAGTACCTGTGCCAGCCCAAGTCTTCTGAGGACCTGTGCCAGCGTGAGTCTTCTGAGGACCTGTGCCAGCGTGAGTCTTCTGAGGACCTGTGCCAGCGTGAGTCTTCTGAGGACCTGTGCCAGCGTGAGTCTTCTGAGGACCTGTGCCAGCGTGAGTCTTCTGAGGACCTGTGCCAGCGTGAGTCTTCTGAGGACCTGTGCCAGCGTGAGTCTTCTGAGGACCTGTGCCAGCGTGAGTCTTCTGAGGACCTGTGCCAGCGTGAGTCTTCTGAGGACCTGTGCCAGCGTGAGTCTTCTGAGGACCTGTGCCAGCGTGAGTCTTCTGAGGACCTGTGCCAGCGTGAGTCTTCTGAGGACCTGTGCCAGCGTGAGTCTTCTGAGGACCTGTGCCAGCGTGAGTCTTCTGAGGACCTGTGCCAGCGTGAGTCTTCTGAGGACCTGTGCCAGCGTGAGTCTTCTGAGGACCTGTGCCAGCGTGAGTCTTCTGAGAACTGTTTTCAGAGTCTTCGCCTCAGACCCAGAACTGTTTTCTGAGCCTTCGCTTCAGAACCAGAACTGTTTTCTGAGCCTTCGCTTCAGAACCAGAACTGTTTTCTGAGCCTTCGCTTCAGAACCAGAACTGTTTTCTGAGCCTTCGCTTCAGAACCAGAACTGTTTTCTGAGCCTTCGCTTCAGAACCAGAACTATTTTCTGAGCCTTCGCTTCAGAACCAGAACTATTTTCAGGGTCTTCGTCGCAGCGCCTACCTGGCCATTCTGAGACTTTTCAGCGCCTAGCTGGTCCACCAAGAATCCTATAAGACTCTGCTTCCTCGTCTGGGCCTTGCACGTCTGGTCTACTCTATGGTCCTTTCACGTCTGGTCTACACTATGGTCATCCCACGTCCGGTCTTCCCACGTCTGGTCTTCCCTACAGAGCCCGCCTGCATCGGCTCTGTCTGCGTTTGCCCCGTCGGGTCCTGAGAAACCCCCTGCCTGAGAAACCCCATGTCTGAGAACTGCCTGTCTGTCAACCGTCTGAGAATTTCCGTTTCAGCACCACCTGTCTTCGTGAGAGCCCGTCCGGACAACTAGTTCCGAGGCCCGGATCCGGCGTACTGTCTTCAAGAGCCCCGCCCGGCTGAGCAGTTTTTATGGTCGGATCCGGAGTACCCGTCATTCGAGAGTCTTCTCTGAGCGCCACGTCTGGCCGCCCAGTTCCGAGGGCTGGACATGGTGTACCTGTCTTTCCCGAGCGTCAGTCTGGCCGCTGAATTCCGAGGGCCGGATCCGATGCTCATTTTTATGTTTATTTTGGTCCAGATTGGCTTCACCCTACGCTGTGAGGTCTCTGGTCAATTTTTCCCCTTTTTGGTTTATCGAGGGTTTGGATCCGGCGCACTGTCTTCGAGAGCCCCGCCCGGCTGAGCAGTTTTTATGGTCGGATCCGGAGTACCCGTCATTCGTGAGTCTTCCCCGAGCGCCATGTCTGGCCGCCCAGTTTCAAGGGCTGGACATGGTGTACCTGTCTTTCAGCGCCAGTCTGGCCGCCTAATTCCGAGGGCCGGATCCGATGCTCATTTTTTTGTTTCTTTGGTCTAGATTGGCTTCACCCCACGCTGTGAGGTCTCTGGTCAATTTTTTTCCCCTTTTGGTTTATTGTACCCAGCCAGATTGGCTTCACCCCATGCTGTGAGGTCTCTGGGCAAAATTCCCCCTGTTTATTGTGTTGTGTAGGAAATGTATTTTGATGTATTGTTATGGTGGGTGCTGTCATATTGGACTATTGAGTTGTGGATTTTTAGGCCGCCGGGTGTCGGCCTTTAAGGGGGGGGTACTGTCATGTCCAGTGTATTGAGTTAGTCTGTTGATGTAATGTATTTCATTTCCTGTCTTAATGTGAAGTTTCTTACCCCTTTCTGTATGTCAAATTGACTTCCTGTCCTTGTGTTTTTCCCTCCTATGTGATTGCCTGCTCCGCCCTTAATGTGCTCCACCTGTGTCTCATTATGTTCCCTTTATAATCCGTGTGTTTCCAATGTTAAGTGTCAGATTGTCTTTCATTCTTGTTTCCTCCACCATGGTTGTAGTGGACCTTGTCTTGATGTCAGTGTCGGCTTGTGAATATGGACCTTGCATTTGTAAACCTAAATAAATCCATCTGAGACCATATGCGGGGGTTGTGGGGTTCTGCCTTGAGAGTCTTTTCACCTGTTCCAGACACCAGGGTCGTGACAGCCGGTCTGAATTTAATGGTGTACAACACAATGACCATACATTCACTGTATAAATCAGTTTTGTCATATTCCAAAATATCCTGTCATGTTCCAAAAATAACACAAACTAAATAAACAAGATATTCCATTTTCTATTAGTTACTTTTTGGAATTAAGCTAATTTAATACAATGCAAATATCCTTTAGAAACAGGCAGAGCTAACATGATAACTAAGATTCACATGGTACTTATGAAACACTGAATTCACTACAACATTTAACACATCCTAAAGACGGTGGTTATTAAAGATCAAATGGAGCCAGCAAGATTTGTACTAGAAAATGTGAATCACTTATATTAGCGTGTTAAATGCTACATGCGCTAGCATGTTAAAGCAAAGTCAAGGTCTAAACATTCCTAATTGCGCGTTGTCAACACTTTGCTTGTCAAGAACAAGGGGTGGCAGTAGCTCAGTGGGTAGAGCGGCTGTCCTTCGACCGGTGGGTGGACAGTTCGATTCCCCCATTGAAACATCCCAAAACATCATAACATCTCACTCTCCCCACAGTTCATACTGCTGTTGTGTCCTTAAGACAATTAACCCACCTTGTCTCCAGTGGTCAGCTGTAACACTGGTGAAGCACTTTGAGTGGCTACTTGGTGGAAAAGCGGTATATAAATACATAAAAAAAATCTATATTACAGGACTAAAACTCTTATGGGATGAGTTTAATGTGTTAGGTGACTCAACAAACCTGCAAAAAAAAAGAACAAAGGAGACGGATCGACAATAAGTTCTTGTTTTCTTTGGCTGCATCTGCCAGTCATAGCCACTGACTGTAGAATGGGCTGGACATAAAGAGTGTGACGTCACTCATAGCGTTTGTTATAAACCTTGAGATTGACGCTCTTTCAGGCGCATTTTTTAGCCGTTATGGATGTTGCCATTGTGGCTTTATGGAGCCAGAAGTCCCTAATTTAGGCATATGGGCTGAGTTGAGTGCCTGTTTGCATGGTAACCAGTGAGCCAATCAGAAGCTTGCTTGTTTGTTGATGATGTGCTCGCTCCCTGCAGACAGCGGCAAAGCTCCGACAGAGACCTGAGCTAAACTTAGCATCGCTGCTCCTTCACTGCCCCTGTGTAGTGGAGCCCTCTGGTTGCTCTACTTCAGGTAAATTTTACTTTTACACCAATATCTAAGTTTTTTTTAAATATTCTCCTACTTTACTTAGCACTATGTTTGTCATCTTTGTCAAGAAGTTCAAAAAATACATCCACAGCTAGTTCTAATCTGCTATATTATTAATAGATAGCCTCGTAATTTTATATTATAAACTGTATGTTGTAAAGATATACACTCACCTAAAGGATTATTAGGAACACCTGTTCAATTTCTTCTTAATGCAAGAATCTAATCAACCAATCACATGGCAGTTGCTTCAGTGCATTTAGGGGTGTGGTCCTGGTCAAGACAATCTCCTGAACTCCAAACTGAATGTCAGAATGGGAAAGAAAGGTGATTTAAGCAATTTTGAGCGTGGCATGGTTGTTGGTGGCAGATGATCTGAGTATTTTACAATCTGCTCAGGTAGGAGGATTTTCACACACAACCATTTCTAAGGTTTACAAAGAATGGTGTGACTGATTCAAGACTGATTCAAGCTGATAGAAGAAATTTGACTGAAATAACCACTCGGTACAACCGAGGTATGCAGCAAAGCATTTGTCAAGGCACAACACGCACAACCTTGATGGGCTACAACAGCAGAAGACCCCACCGGGTACCACTCATCTCCACTACAAATAGGAAAAAGAGGCTACAATTTGCACGAGCTCACCAAAATTGGACAGTTGAAGACTGGAAAAATGTTGCCTGGTCTGATGAGTCTCAATTTCTGTTGAGGCATTCAGATGGTAGAGTCAGAATTTGGCGTAAACAGAATGAGAACATGGATCCATCATTGTTAAATGAATTGTGTATGTATGTGTGTGTGTGTTTGTGTGTCTGTGTAGTGTGTGTGTGTTTGTGTGTAATGTGTGTGTTGTGTGTAATGTGTCTATGTAGTGTGTGTAGTGTGTGTGTAGGGAGTGTGAGTGTGTATGTCTGTGTACTGTGTGTCTACAGGCTTTTAGACTTGAAACTTGAAAACTTGGAAGTGCAATCCTTTATCAGTGGACCACTCCCAAACATCGACAGGCAATAAATTTAGTCGGCTGCTTACATTGCTTACATTACATGGTTGTCCAAGGCCTTTGAGACAAGATAAGTACACTTCATTGATAACTTGTTTTGGCAATGTGATCATTTGTTCAAAGGAAAGGGCCCACACCTAAACAGAGGAGGGGTCAGGAGGCTAACGGATAATCTTCTGCAATCCCTGAAACACCTAAATGGCTGTGGGCACCCTCTTGAACAACAAAAAGGCCCTCTGAGAAGCCATCAGCCTCTGAATGAAGAAAGTACTCCAGCCTCACTAACCAAGGATCCTTCTCTGACTGGACCACCATCAACACCTCCACCACTGAAATGGACCCCCCCAATAGGACCCTGGACCCCCCCCAGTAACATCAACACCTTCTGCGGACCTCACCATCTCTGTCCCATCCCCGGATTCACCATTCGGATTTCCAGATCACCTGAAAATTTAGGTCAAATCTGGAATTAAGATGATACTTGGCCAGGTCACGGGTACTATCATCATCCCGAAAAACATCACCCCCAAAACCACCCAGGAGTACCCCTTATCCACCTCAGCCAGTACCTAGAGTCCAGTGCACCTCTGTCAGACCCCCTCCACCTCCTCCAAGACCAGCTCTAAAAGTCTTTAATATCAGTGATTAGGACACTGTGGGCCTCTGCTGTCCCAGGACTTTTTGTCATAATAAAATACTTATCAACCAGAGGCCCTGGGAGAGAACACTCCCCCCCCAGCTCCATAGCTACAGTCAGAAGTCGCAGACTGGAGAAGAGAGTGACTACTAGATTGTCTAATCAGACAAATCTTATTCAAATCCCCCTCAAACAGATAAAGTCTGGTCCTGCTAAAACAGACTTGAAACTTGCAGTGTTCAATGTCAGGTCTTTGGGAAACAAATCTTTTTTAATTAATAATTTTATAACTTCAAATAAGCTTGATTTTATGTTTTTAACAGAAACATGGCTAGACAGCAAGACTGGAAATGCAGTTTCAGTATGCAGTTGAATCCACCCCATCGAATTTCACCTTTGTATCCAAAATGCGAGAAAACAAAATGGGTGGTGTGTGTGTGCTATTCTTAGGGATAATATTCTTATCCAGAAACTTTTCATCATTTGAGTATGTATCATTCAAAATGGAGTTGAGGTTTTCTTCATCTATTTTACATGTTGTTCTTTACAAACCACCCCAACAATCTCGTGATTTTATTGATGAGTTACTGAAATGCTTTCGGTTATCTGCACAGAATTTAAACAAATAGTCATATCAGGTGATTTTAATGTGCACGTGGATAATGTTTCTGACAAGAATGCAAAAGAACTTCCTACTATTCTTGATACTTTTGGTCTTTGTCAGCATGTTAATGAGCCGACCCATAACAGAGGTCACACTCTGGACCTGGTCATTACAAAGGGTGTTTATATTTCAGATGTCACTGTGATTGATGTTGCTCTGTCTGATCATTCTTGTGTCTTTTTCCATCTGTCCATGATTCTAAAAGTTACTGCTGGACCTACAGTTGTTCAGAAGGGGCACATTAATGATAACACCAGGACACAGTTTATGTCCTGTTCAGTTGTCCAGTTCAAAGGGTTTGAAAATGCCTCATCAGGTCAAGTTGATGATTTCATGAAGTGTTATACTTCAGGTGTTTTAAATGTTATGGACACCATTGCTCCTGTTAAGGTTAAAGTGATGAAGCAGAGGCAGAAGGCTTATTGGAGCAATGCTCCTTCTGTCAGGACACAGAAAAGGGAATGCCGAAAAGCTGAAAGAAACTCATTATTCATTATGAGGTATACAAAGGATATTTGCATATCTTCAATAAACCTTTGCAAAAAGCAAGAGAAATATTCTTCTCAGAGGTCATCAACAACAGCAGTAACAACTTGCGGGTCCTGTTTGCTCCAGTGAACAGATTAACAAACAAATTGACAGAACAATTGAAAAAACTGTCTCCAGCCTGAGTTCATCCACCTGCTGCCTCGATGTTCTACCCACTAGATTTCTAAGATCAGTACTAAGCAGTTTGTTACCACAACTCACTAATATAGTCAATAATTCCTTACAGTCTGGAACATTTCCTATGGCCTTAAAAACTGCTGTCATTAAGCCTCTCCTAAAGAAGAGCAGTCTTCTTGCTACAGTGCTCAACAACTATTGGCCCATTTCAAACCTGCAATTTTTTAGGGAAAGTTATCAAAAAAGTTGTATATCTGCAACTTAATGACTTTCTTATACTTAAGACTACTTAACTGCTTTGATATTTTTCAGTCAGGATTCAGGCCACATCACAGACTGAGACTGCACTTATCAAAGTCACAAATGACACTGAACTTTTGATCAGGGTCATTTGGGTCGTTTCTGTTGTCATTATGATTTAGAAGAGTAAACCCAATTGTTTTACAATAAATGCCTTTACCCAATCACTACCTGAATGAAAAAATATTTTTTTCACAATTTCGTCCAGTGTATGTAAAAATATGAACACAACTGTAACTCTTCAGCCTAGCCTGATACTCAACATATGTTGTTGAGTTATATGCATGACCTCAATAGTGTATGGCTCTCTCGTTCTTTGTCTCCAAACCACACTACACTCTTACTACTTAATATCTGTTGCAGCATTATCTCCCCTGAGCAGGTGATTTCAGTGTAAAGGATGTGTAATGCTGTAAAGCCTCTGAAAAGCCAGCGTGTTGTGTTTAGAAAAAGGCTGAACTGCTACCTCTTCTATGGTCACAGATAAGGCTCTGTATTTGAATGTTTCATAAAACTGGAAAGAGCTGTTTTTGTTGTTTACGCTTATCAGAGCTTTACGTGCCAGTAAACTAAACAGTGTTGTAAGTGTACCAAAGCAACGGTTTACACAATGTTTTTTTCAACAATGTTTTTACTCTGGAAAACATAAAAACTGGAATTTGGAACCTTTACATAACTGACAATGTTGCGCATAAAAACTATCTTTAAAAATTAAGGGTGCATTGGGTAAAATTGGGGCAGTAGCTCAGTGGGTAGAGCCTTCAACCGGAAGGTAGTAGGTTCGATTCCCGCTCTCCCCACAGTTCATACTGTCGTTGTGTCCTTGGGCAAGACACTTAACCCACCTTGCCTCCAGTGACTGTAACACTGGTAATTACTGTAGAACAATGTAAGTCGCTTTGGATAAAAGCGTCTGCCAAATGAATAAATGTAAATGTAAATGTAAAAGGTCATAATAACCAAAGAAATTTGAACACATTTATTAGTGCTGTATTTTCAAATTTTTTTCACAGGGCAATTCAAAGAAGTGCAATTAAAGCTCTTTGTGATTGCTGTGGAAAGAGGGTACATTCAAAAAGAATGGTAATTATCTTACATCGCTACCAACACTAGCCTCAAGCTAGCAGCTGTATCGTTCAAACAAAACCAGCAATTGTCTATGTGATGTTCCCTTTGCAGATTGTACTATGGCTGAGAGCAAGACAGAGGTCACCTGCTGTTTGGGTATACCGCCAACCACACAATTGGTGGGATACATTTGAGCCAGACTTTACTCCAATTCCGTTTATAACTTTTGCGTGTCCGGGGAGTCTTTTGAGTACATTTGCGATTATTTTTATTTTTTTTTTATTTATCCTTTATTTAGCCAGGAAAAGCCCATTGAGATTAAAAATCTCTTTTGCAAGGGAGACCTGGCCAAGATAGGCGATCAGGTCAGGCATCGCATGGGCAAAATTAACACCATATACTGTATGTCTAATCTGCGTGTGGCAATTGCTCTCTGAACCCAGCAGTTAATACAGGTTTATACAGGTTCATCAGACAACTTTTTGGAGTAGGTCTGAGCACAGTGTTCAACTGCTCATTAGAGCACTGTTGCCAAGTCTGCTGTCTTAAAGGTTTGACATACTGCATCAGTTATATTTAGCTGAAAGGGTAGTGTTGAAATATTTTAAGAGGTGTAGGGGCACTAAAAGAGAAACCCAGCATTTAGAGTCTTGTTGTGTGTTGGTGCAAATGTTGGAAGACACATCCCAATCATTGCACGTGAGGAGTATCCCTGTGACAATTTTAACAGGAAAGGTTGGCCTGTTGGCATTAACTTAGTACACTACCTCATTGTTAGTGACTGTAGTGAAACTTTCTCTCAGTACCAGGAACTGACACCCCTAAAAGGATTATAAATTTACACCCTTGACTCTTTAGTTTAGATTAGATTAGATTAGATTAGATTCAACTTTATTGTCATTACATATGTACAAGTACAATGCAACAAAATACAGTTTAGGTCTAACCAGAAGTGCAATAGCAGCAAGTGCAAGATATCCAGTGTTGCTTAAATAAATAAGTTAGTGTGGAAAGTAATTTGCAGATGGATATGTACATACTATACAATAATATACAGATGGCTATTCCTATAAACAGAAATTATAAAATGTGTATATACAATGATAAACATGGTGAGCTATAAACTTAAATAGATTATATTATAGAAGTAATTTTTAGGTGGATATGTACTATAAACATAAAATACGATGGCAATTACTATAAACAGAAATGTATGGATGGATATATACAATGATAGGTAAGGCTATGGTGAGCAGTAGTGCAATAGTTATAGTGAAAATAATTACAAACAGAAGCTGTCTGAATAACAGTAGTGCAGTGGAAGTTATTGCATATTTATGTAAAGTGCAGTAGTGCATGTGTGAACAGTAGGTTCTGTAAATGAACAGTTGGCAGTGCAAATAGTTCTGATAAACATAATGCTTTGTATAGACAGTCCAGTCAAGACACAGAGAAGGGGTGTGCGCAGTGAGGAGGGGGGCAGTGTATGAAGGGCAGTGGGATCAGCGGGGTGCAGAGTTCAATAAACGGACAGCTCTGGGGAAAAAAACTGTTCTTCAGTCTGCTGGTCCTGGTCCTGAAGCACCTGAAACTCCTGCCGGAGGGCAAGAGACACAACAGTCTATTTGGCGGGATGAGAGGAGTCCTTGTGAATGCTGGGAGCTTGGCGCAGACAGCGTTTCCTCTGGACGTCTTCCGTGGCTGGAAGTGGAGTGCCTGTGAAGCGTTGGGCGGTTTTCACCACCCGCTGCAGTGCCTTGCGCTCTGCAACAGAGCAGCTCCAAAACCAGACTGTTACACAGTTGGTCAGAATGCTTTCTATTGCACAGTGATAAAAGTTCACCAGGATATCGGAGGACAGCCGATTCTTCTTTAGTGTCCTCAAGAAGAAGAGTTGCTGGTGAGCCTTCTTGACCAGGCTGGAGGTGTTGGTAGTCCAGGACAGGTCCTCTGAAATGTGGGTCCCCAGGAACTTGTAACTGGAGACACGCTCGACAGCCGTTCCATGGATGTGGATGGTGTTGTGTGTGCCTCTTGACTCTTTCCTGAAGTCCACAATGAGCTCCTTCATCTTGGAGGTGTTCAGGAGCAGGTTATTGTCATTGCACCATGTGGCCAGGTGCTGGACCTCCTCCCTGTAGGCAGTCTCATTGTTGTGGCTGATGAGACCAATCACCGTAGTGTCATACGCAAACTTGATGATGGCGTTAGATCCATTCACAGGCCTGCAGTCGGAGGTGAAGAGGGAGTAGAGGAAGGGGCTCAGTACACAGCCCTGTGGAACACCAGTGTGGTGGTGCTGGAGCAGATGGAGCCGGATTAGACCTGCTGGGGTCTGTTGGTCAGGAAGTCCATGATCCAGTTGCAGTGGGAGGAGTTAATGCCCAGGTCAAGTTTGGCTATTAGCTTAGACGGGATGACTGTGTTGAATACTGAGCTGAAGTCAACAAACAGCATACGTGCATAAGTGTTCCTAATGTCCAGATGTGTTAGCACAGAGTGCAGTGCCATAGAAACTTCATCCTCTGTGCTCCTTTTGCTGCAGTAGGTAAACTGGTGAGAGTCCAGTGTGGATGGCAAAGAGTCCTTCAGGTGTCCCAGGACCAGCCGCTCAAAACACTTCATGACAATAGGTGTCAGAGCTACCGGGCGGTAGTCGTTAAGGCACTTAGGGCTGAAGTGTTTTGGCACTGGCACAATGGAGGTGCTTTTAAAGCATGTCGGCACAGCTGCTTGGGCAAGAGACAGGTTGAAAATGTCTGTGAAAACCCCAGTGAGCTGCTCAGCACATACCTTGAGTACACGTCCCGGGATGTTGTCTGGTCCAGCGGCTTTGTGCGCACTGATCCGGCTCAGTGCGTTGCAGACGTCTGTGTTGGAGAGTGTGATTGGTGGGTGGTCAGGTGAGGGTTTGAGCTTGGTGGCAGTAGTAGTATTGTCTCTCTCAAAGCGCGCATAAAAGTCATTAAGCTCGTTCAAGAAGGAGACATCAGTGGCTGCGGGGATGGAGTGGGTGGTTTTGTAGTCACTGATGGCCTCAATGCCCTGCCACATGCGTCGAGGGTCAGAGTTGGAAAAGTGCTCCTCTATCTTTAGCTTGTAGCAGTGCTTGGCCTCTTTGATGCCCCTCTTCAGATTAGCTCTGGATGTGCTGTAGGCCTGTGCATCCCCTGATCTGAAGGCGGTATTGTGCCTTCAACAGGAGGCGCACCTCCTTGTTCATCCATGGCTTCTGATTTGGGTATGTGGTGATCTGCTTCTGAGTTGTCTATGGTGGAGTGGATATAATCCAATGCCAAGGAGGTGTAGCGGTCGATGTCAGTGTGAGAGCCAATGAGAAGCAAATGTACTCCAATCTGTGTGTAGAAACGTTTCCTTGAGTGTAAAATCTGCCCCCACAGGCCACACTTTGATGGTCCTTACTGATTGCTTCACACAATTGATGAGGGGTGTATATTTAGGGGTGAGAAACAAAGAAAGGTGATCTGATCTAAACTAAATAAAAAATCAGAACTAAAATAAAAACAAATAAACAAAAACTAAATCAACCACAAAAAATCAGAAAAGAAAATTAACAAAACCAGAAACATGACAATTCAGAAAACAAAATAACAAAAACACAAAGACAAATCAGAAAACAAATCAACAAAACCAAAAACACAATGGCAAATCAAGAATTAAAATCAACAAAAACTTAAAACACAACTATATTTCAGAGGTTTTCAAATCAGAAAGTTTACAAATCAGAAAACAAGGGAACAAAATTAAAAACATGACAATTTAGAAAAAAAATAACAAAACCAAAAAGACAACAACAAATAAGAAAACAAATTAACAAAACCAAACGCAAAACAACAAATCAGAAAGCAAATTAACAAACCAGAAATCAAATTAACAAAACCAAAAACACAATGAGAAATAAAAATCCTACAATTTAGGAAACATTAACAAACCAAAAACATGACATTAAGGAAAACAAAATAACAAAACCAGAAACACGACAAAAGAGACATACAGACATACTCACACATGGTGTGTGTGTATTGTGTGTGTGTGTGTGTGTAGTGTGTGTCTGTGTTTCTGCATGTAATGTGTGCGTGTAGAGTGTATCTGTGTGTCTGTGTACTACTTGTGTGTAGTGTGTGTGTATGTAGTGTTTGTAAAACAATTAAACAATAGAATTACTATAAGTTTAAGAAGAAATCAAAACTTTTTTCACCTTAATTAATTACAAATGAGAAAGTCATTATTGTAAAATAAATATTATTAACTACATAATAGCCTTAAGAAGCATCCACAGGCAAACCAAAACAAAATTATTCCTTTCTAATATATACGTAAATTCATAGAATTACCAAAACCTCATATGGAGTTGTCTCTGTGATAAGTAAGACTTGTAACACTATTTACTTCTCTTTTAAACATTTTCCTTTGAGATTAAAGAAATAATGTTTCATTAACTGTAACTATCAATGACATGACTACAATGTGAGTAAATAAAGTATTGTTCAAAATAATATTGTAGCAGGTATTGACCTACTAGCAGTTTAAAAGTATGGAGCAGTAAAAAAAACAACTGAAACAAATGAAACAGACCCACAATCAGTTCTTGTTCTCTTTAACTGCATCTGCCGGTGTCATGTCCAGTGTATTGAGTTAGTCTGTTGATGTAATGTATTTCATTTCCTGTCTTAATGTGAAGTTTCTTACCCCTTTCTGTATGTCAAATTGACTTCCTGTCCTTGTGTTTTTCCCTCCTATGTGATTGCCTGCTCCGCCCTTAATGTGCTCCACCTGTGTCTCATTATGTTCCCTTTATAATCCGTGTGTTTCCAATGTTAAGTGTCAGATTGTCTTTCATTCTTGTTTCCGCCACCATGGTTGTAGTGGACCTTGTCTTGATGTCAGCGTCGGCTTGTGAATATGGACCTTGCATTTGTAAACCTAAATAAATCCATCTGAGACCATATGCCTTTGTGGGGTTCTGCCTTGAGAGTCTTTTCACCTGTTCCAGACACCAGGGTCGTGACAGTACAATCTGACCATTACGAGGACTCCGCAGAACCACTTCGCACTGCTCCACAGGATCAGGGAGACTGGCTTCAACTGAAGGATAGGCAGGTGAGTTGGCCCTGAATGGAGCTGGAGGCCACTGTCTGTTCCAGCTCACTTGCCAGCGTGAGTCTTCTGAGTACCTGTGCCAGCCCAAGTCTTCTGAGTACCTGTGCCAGCCCAAGTCTTCTGAGGACCTGTGCCAGCGTGAGTCTTCTGAGGACCTGTGCCAGCGTGAGTCTTCTGAGGACCTGTGCCAGCGTGAGTCTTCTGAGGACCTGTGCCAGCGTGAGTCTTCTGAGGACCTGTGCCAGCGTGAGTCTTCTGAGGACCTGTGCCAGCGTGAGTCTTCTGAGGACCTGTGCCAGCGTGAGTCTTCTGAGGACCTGTGCCAGCGTGAGTCTTCTGAGGACCTGTGCCAGCGTGAGTCTTCTGAGGACCTGTGCCAGCGTGAGTCTTCTGAGGACCTGTGCCAGCGTGAGTCTTCTGAGGACCTGTGCCAGCGTGAGTCTTCTGAGGACCTGTGCCAGCGTGAGTCTTCTGAGGACCTGTGCCAGCGTGAGTCTTCTGAGGACCTGTGCCAGCGTGAGTCTTCTGAGGACCTGTGCCAGCGTGAGTCTTCTGAGGACCTGTGCCAGCGTGAGTCTTCTGAGAACTGTTTTCAGAGTCTTCGCCTCAGACCCAGAACTGTTTTCTGAGCCTTCGCTTCAGAACCAGAACTGTTTTCTGAGCCTTCGCTTCAGAACCAGAACTGTTTTCTGAGCCTTCGCTTCAGAACCAGAACTGTTTTCTGAGCCTTCGCTTCAGAACCAGAACTGTTTTCTGAGCCTTCGCTTCAGAACCAGAACTATTTTCTGAGCCTTCGCTTCAGAACCAGAACTATTTTCAGGGTCTTCGTCGCAGCGCCTACCTGGCCATTCTGAGACTTTTCAGCGCCTAGCTGGTCCACCAAGAATCCTATAAGACTCTGCTTCCTCGCCTGGGCCTTGCACGCCTGGTCTACTCTATGGTCCTTTCACGTCTGGTCTACACTATGGTCATCCCACGTCCGGTCTTCCCACGTCTGGTCTTCCCTACAGAGCCCGCCTGCATCGGCTCTGTCTGCGTTTGCCCCGTCGGGTCCTGAGAAACCCCCTGCCTGAGAAACCCCATGTCTGAGAACTGCCTGTCTGTCAACCGTCTGAGAATTTCCGTTTCAGCACCACCTGTCTTCGTGAGAGCCCGTCCGGACAACTAGTTCCGAGGCCCGGATCCGGCGTACTGTCTTCAAGAGCCCCGCCCGGCTGAGCAGTTTTTATGGTCGGATCCGGAGTACCCGTCATTCGAGAGTCTTCTCTGAGCGCCACGTCTGGCCGCCCAGTTCCGAGGGCTGGACATGGTGTACCTGTCTTTCCCGAGCGTCAGTCTGGCCGCTGAATTCCGAGGGCCGGATCCGATGCTCATTTTTATGTTTATTTTGGTCCAGATTGGCTTCACCCTACGCTGTGAGGTCTCTGGTCAATTTTTCCCCTTTTTGGTTTATCGAGGGTTTGGATCCGGCGCACTGTCTTCGAGAGCCCCGCCCGGCTGAGCAGTTTTTATGGTCGGATCCGGAGTACCCGTCATTCGTGAGTCTTCCCCGAGCGCCATGTCTGGCCGCCCAGTTTCAAGGGCTGGACATGGTGTACCTGTCTTTCCCGAGCGTCAGTCTGGCCGCCTAATTCCGAGGGCCGGATCCGATGCTCATTTTTTTTTGTTTCTTTGGTCTAGATTGGCTTCACCCCACGCTGTGAGGTCTCTGGTCAATTTTTTTCCCCTTTTGGTTTATTGTACCCAGCCAGATTGGCTTCACCCCATGCTGTGAGGTCTCTGGGCAAAATTCCCCCTGTTTATTGTGTTGTGTAGGAAATGTATTTTGATGTATTGTTATGGTGGGTGCTGTCATATTGGACTATTGAGTTGTGGATTTTTAGGCCGCCGGGTGTCGGCCTTTAAGGGGGGGGTACTGTCATGTCCAGTGTATTGAGTTAGTCTGTTGATGTAATGTATTTCATTTCCTGTCTTAATGTGAAGTTTCTTACCCCTTTCTGTATGTCAAATTGACTTCCTGTCCTTGTGTTTTTCCCTCCTATGTGATTGCCTGCTCCGCCCTTAATGTGCTCCACCTGTGTCTCATTATGTTCCCTTTATAATCCGTGTGTTTCCAATGTTAAGTGTCAGATTGTCTTTCATTCTTGTTTCCTCCACCATGGTTGTAGTGGACCTTGTCTTGATGTCAGTGTCGGCTTGTGAATATGGACCTTGCATTTGTAAACCTAAATAAATCCATCTGAGACCATATGCGGGGGTTGTGGGGTTCTGCCTTGAGAGTCTTTTCACCTGTTCCAGACACCAGGGTCGTGACAGCCGGTCTGAATTTAATGGTGTACAACACAATGACCATACATTCACTGTATAAATCAGTTTTGTCATATTCCAAAATATCCTGTCATGTTCCAAAATAACACAAACTAAATAAACAAGATATTCCATTTTCTATTAGTTACTTTTTGGAATTAAGCTAATTTAATACAATGCAAATATCCTTTAGAAACAGGCAGAGCTAACATGATAACTAAGATTCACATGGTACTTATGAAACACTGAATTCACTACAACATTTAACACATCCTAAAGACGGTGGTTATTAAAGATCAAATGGAGCCAGCAAGATTTGTACTAGAAAATGTGAATCACTTATATTAGCGTGTTAAATGCTACATGCGCTAGCATGTTAAAGCAAAGTCAAGGTCTAAACATTCCTAATTGCGCGTTGTCAACACTTTGCTTGTCAAGAACAAGGGGTGGCAGTAGCTCAGTGGGTAGAGCGGCTGTCCTTCGACCGGTGGGTGGACAGTTCGATTCCCCCATTGAAACATCCCAAAACATCATAACATCTCACTCTCCCCACAGTTCATACTGCTGTTGTGTCCTTAAGACAATTAACCCACCTTGTCTCCAGTGGTCAGCTGTAACACTGGTGAAGCACTTTGAGTGGCTACTTGGTGGAAAAGCGGTATATAAATACATAAAAAAAATCTATATTACAGGACTAAAACTCTTATGGGATGAGTTTAATGTGTTAGGTGACTCAACAAACCTGCAAAAAAAAAGAACAAAGGAGACGGATCGACAATAAGTTCTTGTTTTCTTTGGCTGCATCTGCCAGTCATAGCCACTGACTGTAGAATGGGCTGGACATAAAGAGTGTGACGTCACTCATAGCGTTTGTTATAAACCTTGAGATTGACGCTCTTTCAGGCGCATTTTTTAGCCGTTATGGATGTTGCCATTGTGGCTTTATGGAGCCAGAAGTCCCTAATTTAGGCATATGGGCTGAGTTGAGTGCCTGTTTGCATGGTAACCAGTGAGCCAATCAGAAGCTTGCTTGTTTGTTGATGATGTGCTCGCTCCCTGCAGACAGCGGCAAAGCTCCGACAGAGACCTGAGCTAAACTTAGCATCGCTGCTCCTTCACTGCCCCTGTGTAGTGGAGCCCTCTGGTTGCTCTACTTCAGGTAAATTTTACTTTTACACCAATATCTAAGTTTTTTTTAAATATTCTCCTACTTTACTTAGCACTATGTTTGTCATCTTTGTCAAGAAGTTCAAAAAATACATCCACAGCTAGTTCTAATCTGCTATATTATTAATAGATAGCCTCGTAATTTTATATTATAAACTGTATGTTGTAAAGATATACACTCACCTAAAGGATTATTAGGAACACCTGTTCAATTTCTTCTTAATGCAAGAATCTAATCAACCAATCACATGGCAGTTGCTTCAGTGCATTTAGGGGTGTGGTCCTGGTCAAGACAATCTCCTGAACTCCAAACTGAATGTCAGAATGGGAAAGAAAGGTGATTTAAGCAATTTTGAGCGTGGCATGGTTGTTGGTGGCAGATGATCTGAGTATTTTACAATCTGCTCAGGTAGGAGGATTTTCACACACAACCATTTCTAAGGTTTACAAAGAATGGTGTGACTGATTCAAGACTGATTCAAGCTGATAGAAGAAATTTGACTGAAATAACCACTGGTACAACCGAGGTATGCAGCAAAGCATTTGTCAAGGCACAACACGCACAACCTTGATGGGCTACAACAGCAGAAGACCCCACCGGGTACCACTCATCTCCACTACAAATAGGAAAAAGAGGCTACAATTTGCACGAGCTCACCAAAATTGGACAGTTGAAGACTGGAAAAATGTTGCCTGGTCTGATGAGTCTCAATTTCTGTTGAGGCATTCAGATGGTAGAGTCAGAATTTGGCGTAAACAGAATGAGAACATGGATCCATCATTGTTAAATGAATTGTGTATGTATGTGTGTGTGTGTTTGTGTGTCTGTGTAGTGTGTGTGTGTTTGTGTGTAATGTGTGTGTTGTGTGTAATGTGTCTATGTAGTGTGTGTAGTGTGTGTGTAGGGAGTGTGAGTGTGTATGTCTGTGTACTGTGTGTCTACAGGCTTTTAGACTTGAAACTTGAAAACTTGGAAGTGCAATCCTTTATCAGTGGACCACTCCCAAACATCGACAGGCAATAAATTTAGTCGGCTGCTTACATTGCTTACATTACATGGTTGTCCAAGGCCTTTGAGACAAGATAAGTACACTTCATTGATAACTTGTTTTGGCAATGTGATCATTTGTTCAAAGGAAAGGGCCCACACCTAAACAGAGGAGGGGTCAGGAGGCTAACGGATAATCTTCTGCAATCCCTGAAACACCTAAATGGCTGTGGGCACCCTCTTGAACAACAAAAAGGCCCTCTGAGAAGCCATCAGCCTCTGAATGAAGAAAGTACTCCAGCCTCACTAACCAAGGATCCTTCTCTGACTGGACCACCATCAACACCTCCACCACTGAAATGGACCCCCCCAATAGGACCCTGGACCCCCCCCAGTAACATCAACACCTTCTGCGGACCTCACCATCTCTGTCCCATCCCCGGATTCACCATTCGGATTTCCAGATCACCTGAAAATTTAGGTCAAATCTGGAATTAAGATGATACTTGGCCAGGTCACGGGTACTATCATCATCCCGAAAAACATCACCCCCAAAACCACCCAGGAGTACCCCTTATCCACCTCAGCCAGTACCTAGAGTCCAGTGCACCTCTGTCAGACCCCTCCACCTCCTCCAAGACCAGCTCTAAAAGTCTTTAATATCAGTGATTAGGACACTGTGGGCCTCTGCTGTCCCAGGACTTTTTGTCATAATAAAATACTTATCAACCAGAGGCCCTGGGAGAGAACACTCCCCCCCCAGCTCCATAGCTACAGTCAGAAGTCGCAGACTGGAGAAGAGAGTGACTACTAGATTGTCTAATCAGACAAATCTTATTCAAATCCCCCTCAAACAGATAAAGTCTGGTCCTGCTAAAACAGACTTGAAACTTGCAGTGTTCAATGTCAGGTCTTTGGGAAACAAATCTTTTTTAATTAATAATTTTATAACTTCAAATAAGCTTGATTTTATGTTTTTAACAGAAACATGGCTAGACAGCAAGACTGGAAATGCAGTTTCAGTATGCAGTTGAATCCACCCCATCGAATTTCACCTTTGTATCCAAAATGCGAGAAAACAAAATGGGTGGTGTGTGTGTGCTATTCTTAGGGATAATATTCTTATCCAGAAACTTTTCATCATTTGAGTATGTATCATTCAAAATGGAGTTGAGGTTTTCTTCATCTATTTTACATGTTGTTCTTTACAAACCACCCCAACAATCTCGTGATTTTATTGATGAGTTACTGAAATGCTTTCGGTTATCTGCACAGAATTTAAACAAATAGTCATATCAGGTGATTTTAATGTGCACGTGGATAATGTTTCTGACAAGAATGCAAAAGAACTTCCTACTATTCTTGATACTTTTGGTCTTTGTCAGCATGTTAATGAGCCGACCCATAACAGAGGTCACACTCTGGACCTGGTCATTACAAAGGGTGTTTATATTTCAGATGTCACTGTGATTGATGTTGCTCTGTCTGATCATTCTTGTGTCTTTTTCCATCTGTCCATGATTCTAAAAGTTACTGCTGGACCTACAGTTGTTCAGAAGGGGCACATTAATGATAACACCAGGACACAGTTTATGTCCTGTTCAGTTGTCCAGTTCAAAGGGTTTGAAAATGCCTCATCAGGTCAAGTTGATGATTTCATGAAGTGTTATACTTCAGGTGTTTTAAATGTTATGGACACCATTGCTCCTGTTAAGGTTAAAGTGATGAAGCAGAGGCAGAAGGCTTATTGGAGCAATGCTCCTTCTGTCAGGACACAGAAAAGGGAATGCCGAAAAGCTGAAAGAAACTCATTATTCATTATGAGGTATACAAAGGATATTTGCATATCTTCAATAAACCTTTGCAAAAAGCAAGAGAAATATTCTTCTCAGAGGTCATCAACAACAGCAGTAACAACTTGCGGGTCCTGTTTGCTCCAGTGAACAGATTAACAAACAAATTGACAGAACAATTGAAAAAACTGTCTCCAGCCTGAGTTCATCCACCTGCTGCCTCGATGTTCTACCCACTAGATTTCTAAGATCAGTACTAAGCAGTTTGTTACCACAACTCACTAATATAGTCAATAATTCCTTACAGTCTGGAACATTTCCTATGGCCTTAAAAACTGCTGTCATTAAGCCTCTCCTAAAGAAGAGCAGTCTTCTTGCTACAGTGCTCAACAACTATTGGCCCATTTCAAACCTGCAATTTTTTAGGGAAAGTTATCAAAAAAGTTGTATATCTGCAACTTAATGACTTTCTTATACTTAAGACTACTTAACTGCTTTGATATTTTTCAGTCAGGATTCAGGCCACATCACAGACTGAGACTGCACTTATCAAAGTCACAAATGACACTGAACTTTTGATCAGGGTCATTTGGGTCGTTTCTGTTGTCATTATGATTTAGAAGAGTAAACCCAATTGTTTTACAATAAATGCCTTTACCCAATCACTACCTGAATGAAAAAATATTTTTTTCACAATTTCGTCCAGTGTATGTAAAAATATGAACACAACTGTAACTCTTCAGCCTAGCCTGATACTCAACATATGTTGTTGAGTTATATGCATGACCTCAATAGTGTATGGCTCTCTCGTTCTTTGTCTCCAAACCACACTACACTCTTACTACTTAATATCTGTTGCAGCATTATCTCCCCTGAGCAGGTGATTTCAGTGTAAAGGATGTGTAATGCTGTAAAGCCTCTGAAAAGCCAGCGTGTTGTGTTTAGAAAAAGGCTGAACTGCTACCTCTTCTATGGTCACAGATAAGGCTCTGTATTTGAATGTTTCATAAAACTGGAAAGAGCTGTTTTTGTTGTTTACGCTTATCAGAGCTTTACGTGCCAGTAAACTAAACAGTGTTGTAAGTGTACCAAAGCAACGGTTTACACAATGTTTTTTTCAACAATGTTTTTACTCTGGAAAACATAAAAACTGGAATTTGGAACCTTTACATAACTGACAATGTTGCGCATAAAAACTATCTTTAAAAATTAAGGGTGCATTGGGTAAAATTGGGGCGGCAGTAGCTCAGTGGGTAGAGCCTTCAACCGGAAGGTAGTAGGTTCGATTCCCGCTCTCCCCACAGTTCATACTGTCGTTGTGTCCTTGGGCAAGACACTTAACCCACCTTGCCTCCAGTGACTGTAACACTGGTAATTACTGTAGAACAATGTAAGTCGCTTTGGATAAAAGCGTCTGCCAAATGAATAAATGTAAATGTAAATGTAAAAGGTCATAATAACCAAAGAAATTTGAACACATTTATTAGTGCTGTATTTTCAAATTTTTTTCACAGGGCAATTCAAAGAAGTGCAATTAAAGCTCTTTGTGATTGCTGTGGAAAGAGGGTACATTCAAAAAGAATGGTAATTATCTTACATCGCTACCAACACTAGCCTCAAGCTAGCAGCTGTATCGTTCAAACAAAACCAGCAATTGTCTATGTGATGTTCCCTTTGCAGATTGTACTATGGCTGAGAGCAAGACAGAGGTCACCTGCTGTTTGGGTATACCGCCAACCACACAATTGGTGGGATACATTTGAGCCAGACTTTACTCCAATTCCGTTTATAACTTTTGCGTGTCCGGGGAGTCTTTTGAGTACATTTGCGATTATTTTTATTTTTTTTTTATTTATCCTTTATTTAGCCAGGAAAAGCCCATTGAGATTAAAAATCTCTTTTGCAAGGGAGACCTGGCCAAGATAGGCGATCAGGTCAGGCATCGCATGGGCAAAATTAACACCATATACTGTATGTCTAATCTGCGTGTGGCAATTGCTCTCTGAACCCAGCAGTTAATACAGGTTTATACAGGTTCATCAGACAACTTTTTGGAGTAGGTCTGAGCACAGTGTTCAACTGCTCATTAGAGCACTGTTGCCAAGTCTGCTGTCTTAAAGGTTTGACATACTGCATCAGTTATATTTAGCTGAAAGGGTAGTGTTGAAATATTTTAAGAGGTGTAGGGGCACTAAAAGAGAAACCCAGCATTTAGAGTCTTGTTGTGTGTTGGTGCAAATGTTGGAAGACACATCCCAATCATTGCACGTGAGGAGTATCCCTGTGACAATTTTAACAGGAAAGGTTGGCCTGTTGGCATTAACTTAGTACACTACCTCATTGTTAGTGACTGTAGTGAAACTTTCTCTCAGTACCAGGAACTGACACCCCTAAAAGGATTATAAATTTACACCCTTGACTCTTTAGTTTAGATTAGATTAGATTAGATTAGATTCAACTTTATTGTCATTACATATGTACAAGTACAATGCAACAAAATACAGTTTAGGTCTAACCAGAAGTGCAATAGCAGCAAGTGCAAGATATCCAGTGTTGCTTAAATAAATAAGTTAGTGTGGAAAGTAATTTGCAGATGGATATGTACATACTATACAATAATATACAGATGGCTATTCCTATAAACAGAAATTATAAAATGTGTATATACAATGATAAACATGGTGAGCTATAAACTTAAATAGATTATATTATAGAAGTAATTTTTAGGTGGATATGTACTATAAACATAAAATACGATGGCAATTACTATAAACAGAAATGTATGGATGGATATATACAATGATAGGTAAGGCTATGGTGAGCAGTAGTGCAATAGTTATAGTGAAAATAATTACAAACAGAAGCTGTCTGAATAACAGTAGTGCAGTGGAAGTTATTGCATATTTATGTAAAGTGCAGTAGTGCATGTGTGAACAGTAGGTTCTGTAAATGAACAGTTGGCAGTGCAAATAGTTCTGATAAACATAATGCTTTGTATAGACAGTCCAGTCAAGACACAGAGAAGGGGTGTGCGCAGTGAGGAGGGGGGCAGTGTATGAAGGGCAGTGGGATCAGCGGGGTGCAGAGTTCAATAAACGGACAGCTCTGGGGAAAAAAACTGTTCTTCAGTCTGCTGGTCCTGGTCCTGAAGCACCTGAAACTCCTGCCGGAGGGCAAGAGACACAACAGTCTATTTGGCGGGATGAGAGGAGTCCTTGTGAATGCTGGGAGCTTGACGCAGACAGCGTTTCCTCTGGACGTCTTCCGTGGCTGGAAGTGGAGTGCCTGTGAAGCGTTGGGCGGTTTTCACCACCCGCTGCAGTGCCTTGCGCTCTGCAACAGAGCAGCTCCAAAACCAGACTGTTACACAGTTGGTCAGAATGCTTTCTATTGCACAGTGATAAAAGTTCACCAGGATATCGGAGGACAGCCGATTCTTCTTTAGTGTCCTCAAGAAGAAGAGTTGCTGGTGAGCCTTCTTGACCAGGCTGGAGGTGTTGGTAGTCCAGGACAGGTCCTCTGAAATGTGGGTCCCCAGGAACTTGTAACTGGAGACACGCTCGACAGCCGTTCCATGGATGTGGATGGTGTTGTGTGTGCCTCTTGACTCTTTCCTGAAGTCCACAATGAGCTCCTTCATCTTGGAGGTGTTCAGGAGCAGGTTATTGTCATTGCACCATGTGGCCAGGTGCTGGACCTCCTCCCTGTAGGCAGTCTCATTGTTGTGGCTGATGAGACCAATCACCGTAGTGTCATACGCAAACTTGATGATGGCGTTAGATCCATTCACAGGCCTGCAGTCGGAGGTGAAGAGGGAGTAGAGGAAGGGGCTCAGTACACAGCCCTGTGGAACACCAGTGTGGTGGTGCTGGAGCAGATGGAGCCGGATTAGACCTGCTGGGGTCTGTTGGTCAGGAAGTCCATGATCCAGTTGCAGTGGGAGGAGTTAATGCCCAGGTCAAGTTTGGCTATTAGCTTAGACGGGATGACTGTGTTGAATACTGAGCTGAAGTCAACAAACAGCATACGTGCATAAGTGTTCCTAATGTCCAGATGTGTTAGCACAGAGTGCAGTGCCATAGAAACTTCATCCTCTGTGCTCCTTTTGCTGCAGTAGGTAAACTGGTGAGAGTCCAGTGTGGATGGCAAAGAGTCCTTCAGGTGTCCCAGGACCAGCCGCTCAAAACACTTCATGACAATAGGTGTCAGAGCTACCGGGCGGTAGTCGTTAAGGCACTTAGGGCTGAAGTGTTTTGGCACTGGCACAATGGAGGTGCTTTTAAAGCATGTCGGCACAGCTGCTTGGGCAAGAGACAGGTTGAAAATGTCTGTGAAAACCCCAGTGAGCTGCTCAGCACATACCTTGAGTACACGTCCCGGGATGTTGTCTGGTCCAGCGGCTTTGTGCGCACTGATCCGGCTCAGTGCGTTGCAGACGTCTGTGTTGGAGAGTGTGATTGGTGGGTGGTCAGGTGAGGGTTTGAGCTTGGTGGCAGTAGTAGTATTGTCTCTCTCAAAGCGCGCATAAAAGTCATTAAGCTCGTTCAAGAAGGAGACATCAGTGGCTGCGGGGATGGAGTGGGTGGTTTTGTAGTCACTGATGGCCTCAATGCCCTGCCACATGCGTCGAGGGTCAGAGTTGGAAAAGTGCTCCTCTATCTTTAGCTTGTAGCAGTGCTTGGCCTCTTTGATGCCCCTCTTCAGATTAGCTCTGGATGTGCTGTAGGCCTGTGCATCCCCTGATCTGAAGGCGGTATTGTGCCTTCAACAGGAGGCGCACCTCCTTGTTCATCCATGGCTTCTGATTTGGGTATGTGGTGATCTGCTTCTGAGTTGTCTATGGTGGAGTGGATATAATCCAATGCCAAGGAGGTGTAGCGGTCGATGTCAGTGTGAGAGCCAATGAGAAGCAAATGTACTCCAATCTGTGTGTAGAAACGTTTCCTTGAGTGTAAAATCTGCCCCCACAGGCCACACTTTGATGGTCCTTACTGATTGCTTCACACAATTGATGAGGGGTGTATATTTAGGGGTGAGAAACAAAGAAAGGTGATCTGACTGTCCTAGGTGGGGGAGGGGGATTGCAACGTAAGCTCGAGCCATGTTTGTGTAAAACATGGTCTAATGTTTTGTTTTGTTTTGTTTCCTCTGGTGTGACAGGAAACATGCTGGTGAAATTTTAGAAGCACTGTCTTTAGATTTGAGTGATTAAAATCCCCTGCAACAATAAACGCAGCTTCTGGGTGAGCGGTCTGTTGTTTACTGATGGCTGCGTGAAGTTCTTTCTTAGCAAGCTTTGCATTACCATCCGGGGCAATATAGGCTGCTGTTATAATGTTCGAAGTGAACTCCCGCGGTAGATAAAACAGTCTACATCTAACCATGAGAAACTCAAGGTTGGCTGAACAATGTCTCCTGACAATAACAGAGTTTGTGCACCAAGCTTTGTTAATATAAATGCACAATCCACCACCTCTGGTCTTACCGGAGCCATCTAGTGTTCTATCCGCCCGGTGTGTGTGGCATCCTGCTAGTTCGATAGTTTTGTCCGGTATGCCGCTGTGTAGCCATGTTTCCGTGAAGATTAAAACATTACAGTTCAAAAGTCTTTTTCTGTAAGTGAGGCTGAGTCGAATCTCCTCCATTTTGTTCACCAGTGATCTTACAGCGAGGAAGATGCTGGGTAAAGAGAGCCGGTGTGGTGTTAGCTTTAGCTTAGCTCTTAGTCCTCCACGCTTCCCCCGCCTTTGTTTATGATCTCGACACCGCCTGCGAGCACTTTTGCCCAGCCGGGTAGAGTGAATTACCTCGGGTGTCCTGGCGATCTCAGGAGGAAGTTGAAGTTTGTTGAAAAAACTGTCTGGAATTCGCAAACAAATGTCCAAAAGCTCATATCAAGTGAACGAAGTTAAGGCACAGCTGTTCTGCACGAACAGACTTGAGATGAGTAAGGAAAATACCGCAAAATTGCAGAATCTGGAGAGACCCAGAGCCTCGCGATCTGCTTGCACCACCATCTTGGATCTTCAATTTTTAACGACCTTTTCAATTGTTTATTCAGACTGAGGAAAACCGAAGAAGATTTGATTAGCAACTCTTTGCTAATCTGCACCAGATGTTCCCCGATGTTGTGTTAACAGACAATCACAAGGAGGAAACTATATTTACAGCTTTGTTTTGCATCACTTCAAAGATGGACCAAGGTGTTATCTCATGGCAAACCAGACTTGCTGGTGTCTCGTGACACGTCTTAAATCGCAAAATATACGATTTGTATATTGAAACAAGCCAGACCCTGGTGAAAGTCTTTGAACCTAGTATTTTAAAATAATCCTCCTTTGGTTAAGCAGAGTAACGACTCTGCTTCGAAACTAAAGACAATTTAGTGTTCTGTTCTATTGAATGTGTAAGCTCCATATTGTTCATTACAGGCTCCAGAGGAATAACGGGATATAAAAGACTTTCTTCTTCATCACCCTTACAGCTGGCTGTGTAATAAAATTATTTTTTCTATGTTTTCAGGTGAAGCAGCTATTAATGTTCATGTGTTTGATATCAACAGAATCAACAGAAAACATTTCCTATGTCTTTATGCTACAACGCAAAAGCAATATGTTTTTTAAATGTGTTTAATTCCTTTTATTTGGTGGAATAAAGAGAGGTTTATTTCCAAATCCCAAACTCCTAGTAAACACCCCTTTCGACCCAAACCGGGTGAAACATGCCTCTTTTCGGCCAGTACAAAAAGTTGTGCGCACTGGAAATCTTGGCTTCTTCCTGTGACTACCTCTTGCTTCTTATGTCTCTTGTGTACCTTCTTAAATCTTTACCTTTAGTTTATTTTATTTTCGTAACTTTCAAGTTTCTAGCCACGTTTTACACACTGTGCAAACGTGAATTTTTCATCTTCTTAAAGACTTCGTGCATTGATTTGTTTTGAAAAACTTTCCTTCAGCCTTACCGAGGACTACGTGAAATTACTGGGACGGAAGGGAATTTTTGTAGTTCCTTATTCTTAAAGACGCGTCTGCGAAAAGCTGGCCCTCTTTAATTCAGGAAAAGACAATTTTTAAGTCTTTTCAGTGGAACTTTTGTCAAAGACTTTAACCTCGACTGCTGGTAAAGGCCTTTCAATCTAAGACAATAACAGAACGTCTTACTTTCCCTACTACGGAGCTGCACGGCTCCTTCCGGGACGTGTGTACCACGTGACGTCATCTGTTGCTTGGAAACCGTCAGCTGTGGACCCGCATTGAAAGTTCCAGAGCAGAACTTTGGACCTCTCCCTACCGGACAGCTAGTTTACTGGCCATCACATCAGAGTGAGTTGAACACGTGACAGTGGTGTTTGGCGTTATAAAACCTGTATATTGTCTTCATTAGGCCCAGCAAAACCTCTTCCCATCCGCTACTCAAATAGTCGTAACCTTACCCCCTCTAAAGCTCCGTAACCACTCGCAGTAAATAGCATAATTCAATGGTTAAACCACCAAACTCCACCAAAGTTCTAACAAGTAAGCTAAATGCCATTGTTCCATATCAATTGTCATTTTCGTGTTAATTATACTCATTATTTGTCAATAATCATCCCTTTGTGTCCTTTCATCATCATCATTAATAATTGTTTTAACCTTGTATAATCTTTAATAAAACCCCAAAAGACATCAATGTTTCTCTGTTTATATTCATTATTACCCGGTCTAAGGCAACTGCAACCGATGCCTCGGTTCCGGCCCCCACGACCACATCGACTTCTACTCTTTCGTTCGCTGGTTCCGACCTCGTGGCCATTCAGGCAGCGGACTCGGCAATCCACAAACTTACCGACGCATATCTTAAAATGCTATGGGCGGTGCGCGCTCGACTTCACCTATGTCATGGCTTGTTGTCTACGTCTCTGACACTCTCACTTCACCTGCGTTCGTAGTGCCTCAGAGCCTAAGGGGGGTCATGCTAAGACACGCACATATGCAATGGATGTAGCAGAATACATCAAAGGATGTTTAGTATGCTGCCAATTTCAACCGACATGACCACTCCATCGTGCAGCCTTACAAAGAAGGGTCATCTCATTTCCGTGGTCTGACCTTCAAATCAATTGGATGGAACCCCTGACTAAATCAACAAGGGCAACAAATACATTTTAATGGTCACCTGTGCCTTCACTAAATGGGTGGAAGGACTTCCAGCCCCAAACGACACGGCACAGACCACAGCCTTTCTACTCATGAACCACGTGTTCTCCAGATTTGGCTTACCTCGTAAGGTCGATTCTGACCGTGGTACTCACTTCACAGCCGAGGTGATGGAACAACTGTGACAAACCATGGGCATGAAAGCAAAACTCCACGTCAGCCACCACCCCCAGTCCTCAGGCCAAGTAGAAAGAGCAAACTGAACGGTGATCAACATCCTAAAGAAATATATCGCGTCAAATCACCGAGACTGGGACGTCAAACTGCCCTAGGTCCTGATGGCTATCAGAGCCACGCCACACACGGCGACCGGAGTCTCCCCGTTTGAGCTCATGACCGGTAGGCAGATGACGCTTCCCCTACACTTACTGTATCAGCCAGGAGAGGCTAACATCGCTACGACCTATACCACACACCAGTACATGGCTGATCTTCAAGCACACCTCAATACCACCTTCGCCTTTGCCAAGGAAAAACTAGGCTAAAGTGCAGAAGGACGGAAGGCCTATTATGACCAAAAGTCATCTAGGGATGAACTGCAGGTGGGAGATAAGGTGTGGTACTACATGTTCAGCCAACTCACTGGACAAACAAGTGGTGGTACAAACCGACTGACGCGGAAATTCCTCCCGCATTGGGCGGGGCCGTACACCATTGTCAACAAGCTGTCCCCGGTGGTGTATCAGATAAAGATCACAAAAGGGAGAAAGGATCCCACTCTCAAGTGGATACACTGCAACCAGATAAAGTTGCACAAAACCCCCATGGGATCTACATGGGACGTTCACGCTCCCAAGTAATCTCAAACAGATCCCTTAGCAGGCAGTAACCACTAACCACTAACCTCTAACTCTAATCTCTTAACACCTTTCACTTTTCAGTTGTCACTGTGAGTAACTCAACAACTGTAGCTGATAACTCCAGTATGTGCTGTCAATGAAACAATTGCTAAAAAGTCCTCTCTCTCTCACCAGGATAACGTGGAGGATACTCCTCCTGATCACTAGCCTTATGGGCATGGGATTCCCGGATGTTATAGAGCCCGGACCAACAGCCAGGATCGTTTTAAAGGACCAACACGGACTGTTGATCACAAACTGTCGCCTGCATACCCAAAGGGATTTTGTCAGGTTAAATCCAACCGACCTGTGATAGAAACACATCCGACCCACTCATGGACTCACCAGTTGGGCCGGCGCTAGCTGGACCACCTCTGTTCTTAACCACGCAGAAACTGATATTTCCCACATGCTCAATCAGCTTGAGAAATTCACAATTACTCAGGCTGAACTCACTGGAGCTAACCAAAGATCTAAACGATTTGTAGGAGGACTTCTTGTTGCAGCGGCTGCTGTGGGTACCTTGTTTAACCTTGGGTTGTCCACAGTCAATACTGTTAGCATTTCCACGATCAAAAGGCATGTCTCAGAATTACAGGCTGAAATCCCTGACATCAGAGCACAGATTACTCAGCAACAACAGCAACTCCAAACGGTAGGGAAAATGTTGAAGGACACTGTGTTGGTGGTAAACACACACAGTGAAGCTCTGAACAAAACCTGTTTTAGACTTACTGTAGACTCGCTTCTGGACATCTTCCAGGTTGACTACGTACACACACAACTAGTCACCTCGCTGATGAACAACTTGCTCCGAGACATCGGCTCTTCAGTGGACAGTCTAGCATGGGTAGAATTCCCCCATACCTTATCCCTCTGTCATTAGTGCAATCCCTCCTTAGAACCGCCACTAGAGATCTTGTAACCCCACTTCAGGCCCATTTAGCGTACACCCTAAGTAGTGCTGTACCCATTTACGTCAACCCAGAGTTCCGGGAAATGGCTTTTATTCTAAATCTGCCTATCATTGAAACCAAGAACATCTATCGTCTTAAGGACGTTGTAAACGTCGGGTCCTGGCACGGAGACACGCACGTTAAAGTGCATACTCCCTCAGTAGTGGCATACCATGATGCCAATCCAAATTTGTACCTGGCCCCTAATCTACGCATGTGCACCCTAACCAAGGACATACACTATCTATGTCCCAGTAAAGCCTTTGTTCGGGACAACACGGATAGGATCTGTGGCCTTAAGCCCATGAGCCTTCAAGCCAGGTGTCCAACAACAATCACGGCTCGCCACCAAGTTACCGTCACTCAAGCAGAGATAGTCGGTAACCGCTGGCTAGTAAACACCCCTCTTCCTGTCGGAATGCTGACCTACGATCAGCATGACACCTTATCCCGTATTAACTTGCCCGACCAAACTTTCTGGGTAGAGGTACCCCCGAATGCAATCTTTCACATTGGGGACTTCGCCTTATACCACCTTAACGCTGACCAATATGAGAGCGAAATAGAAATGTCAGATTTCTTCTCAACACATCCTCTCCAATTGCACCCTGCTACCCTCAATCAAATCCAGTTCGAAGGTAGCAGAACCATTGACATTGCACCCCTAGATAACGTGTTAAAGGAAATAGAACAAAAACAACAAGCCCCTATCCAACCCGTTATGTACGCATGGTTAACCCCCGACACAAGTGTAAAACACCTTAAAACACGACTGAATCAATGTACTCAGGGCGTTGCACGAATCGTGCATTGCCGTCCGGCAAACAGAGAAAATCCTACCATACCCCCTTTAGTCTATACATTGAGCAATGGTCTCTCGGCTCCAGACGAAGCCGACCCAAACCCCAGCCCTTTTGGTGTTGACAGATTCGCTATAATGTACTATATTACTTGTATGTTTAACTATAACCGTTATATACGTCATGTAACCTTCATGCCTACCTTTGTCCCTAAATGCATGCAAACTCCCTCCAAGTTATGATCATTTAATGTGTGTTTCTTTTACAATTGACAATTTAATAAACTTTAAACAAACTAAATTTAAACAACTCTCTCGTTCCTTTATTACCATTAAGTCTTTCTTTTAAGTGATAAACTTAAACTACCTCCTTTAGCAAACAGACTTAGTACAACTCAAGTAAAACCCTTTTACACTTAAATACACTTGTGTTTCCCTAACCATGCTCACATTATTACACATGTTATAACGCCAAACTCTGTGTCTTAACGTGTGGCTTGCTTCCTGGTTCTTCAAGGATGTAGTCGACACAAAGCATTGGAACCTGCCTTCTGTCGAAAGGTGGGACTGTAGTGAAACTCTCTCTCAGTACCAGGAACCGACACTGCTCAAAGGATTACAAATTTAAACCCTTGACTTTTAACGACCTTTTCAATTGTTTATTCAGACTAAGGAAAACCAAAGAAGATTTGATTTGCAACTCTTAGCAACGCTAATCTGCACCAGATGTTCCCCGATGTTGTGTTAACAGACAACCTACAAGGAGGAAACTATATTTACAGGTTTGTTTTGCATCACTTCAAAGATGGACCAAGGTGTTATCTCATGGCAAACCAGACTTGCTGGCGTCTCGTGACGCATCTTAAATTGCAACATATACGATTTGTGTATTGAAATAAGCCAGACCCTGGGGAAAGTCTTTGATCCTAGTATTCTAAAATGATCAAACACTGCCCTCCTTTGGTTAAGCAGAGTAACGACTGCTTCAAATCTAAAGACAATTTAGTCCATCCATCCATCCATCTTCTACCGCTTATCTGGGGCCGGGTTGCGGGGGCAGCAGTCTAGGCAGAGACGCCCAGACTTCCCGCTCCCCAGACACTTCCTCCAGCTCTTCCGGGGGAAAACCGAGGCGTTCCCAGGCCAGCTGAGAGACATAGTCCCTCCAGCGTGTCCTAGGTCTTCCCCGGGGTCTCCTCCCGGTGGGACATGCCCGAAACAGCTCCCTAGGAAGGCGTCCAGAAAGCATCCAAAACAGATGCCCGAGCCACCTCAGCTGGCTTTTCTTGGAGTGGAGGAGCCAGCGGGTGTACTTTGAGCTCCTCCTGAGTGACCAAGCTCCTCACCCTATCTCTAAGGGAGCGCCCCGCCACTCTGCGGAGAAAGCTCATTTTGGCCGCTTGTATACGGGATCTTGTTCTTTCGGTCATGACCCAAAGCTCATGACCATAGGTGAGAGTAGGAACGGAGATTGACCGGTAAATCGAGAGCTTTGCCTTACAGCTCAGCTCCTTCTTCACTACGACAGATCGATACATCGACCGCATCACTGCAGAAGCTGCACTGATCCGTCTGTTAATCTCATGCTCCCTCCTTCTCTCACTCGTGACCCCAAGATACTTGAACTTGAGGCAGGAGCTCTCCACCAGCCTGAAGGGGACAAGCCACCTTTTTCCGACTGAGAACCATGGTCTCAGACTTGGAGGTGCTGATCCTCATTCCAGCCGCTTCACACTCGGCTGCAAACCGTCCCAGTGCACACTGAAAGTCCTGGCTTGATGGAGCCAACAGGACAACATCATCTGCAAAAAGCAGAGATAAGATCCTGTGGTCCCCTCCGGCCCCTGGCTGCGCCTAGAAATCCTGTCCATAAAAATAATGAACAGGACCGGTGACAAAGAGCAGCGCTGCCGGAGTCCAACATGCACTGGGAACAGGTCTGACTTACTGCCGGCAATGCGAACCAAGCTCCTGCTCTGGTCGTACAGGGACCGGACAGCCCTTAGCAAAGGGCCCCGGACCCCATACTCCCAGAGCAGCCCCCACAGGGCGCCACGAGGGACACAGTCGAATGCCTTTTCAAGATCCACAAAACACATGTGGACTGGTTGGGCAAACTCCCATAAACCCTCCAGCACCCTGGAGAGGGTATAGAGCTGGACCAGTGTTCCACGGCCGGGACAAAAACCGCATTGTTCCTCCTGAATCTGAGGTTCAACTATCGGCCGCATTCTCCTCTCCAGTACCCTGGCATAGACTTTCCCGGGGTGGCTGAGGAGTGTGATCCCTCTGTAGTTGGAACACACCCTCCGGTACCCCTTCTTAAAAAGAGGGACCACCACTCCGGTCTGCTAGTCCAGAGGTACTGTCCCCAACCGCCACGCGATGTTGTGTCAACCAAGACAGCACTACAACATCCAGAGACTGTAGGTACTCAGGGCATATCTCATCCACCCCCGGTGCCTTGCCACCGAGGAGCTTCCCAACTACCTCGGTGACTTCAGCCCGGGTGATGGACGAGTCCACCTCCAAGCCCTCGGCCTCTGCTTCCTCAGTGGAAGACGTGGCGGTGGGGTTGAGAAGATCCTCAAAGTATTCCTTGCACCGTCCAACAATATCCCCAGTTGATGTCAGCAGATTCCCACCTCCACTGTAAACAGTGTTGGCAGGGCACTGCTTCCCCCTCCTGAGGCGCCGGACGGTTTGCCAGAATTTCTTTGCGGTCGACCGATAGTCCTTTTCCATTGCCTCACCGAACTCCTCCCAGACCCGAGTTTTAGCCTCCACGACCACCCGGGCTCCAGTCTGCTTGGCCTGCCGGTACCCATAAGCTGCCTCAGGAGTCTTCTTCAGCTTGACGGCATCCCTTACTTCCGGTGTCCACCACCGGGTTTGGGGGTTGCCGCCACGACAGGCACCAGAGACTTTATGGCAACAGCTTCGAGTGGCCGCATCGACAATGGAGGTCAAGAACATGGTCTATTCGGACTCAATGTCTCCAACCTCCCTCGGGATCTGATCGAAGCTCTGCCGGAGGTGGGAGTTAAAGATCTTTCTGAAAGGGGGCTCTGCCAAATGTTCCCAACAGACCCTCACAGTACGTTTGGGCCTGCCGAGTCTGTCAAGCTTTCTCCCCCGCCATCGGATCCAACTCACCACCAGGGGGTGATCAGTTGACAGCTCCGCCCCTCTCTTTATCCGAGTGTCCAAGATATACGGCCGGAGATTGATGATTGACTTTTTAGTTGTTTCATCTGACCTCCGGCCTAGGGTGTCCTGGTGCCACGTGCACTGATGGACACCCTTATGCTTGAACATGGTGTTCGTTATGGACAAACTGTTGTTGTTGAAGTCCAATAACAGAACACCACTCGGGTTCAGATCCGGTGGGCCGTTCCTTCCAATCACGCCCCTCCAGGTGTCACGGTCGCTGCCCACGTGAGCCTTGAAGTCCCCCAGTAGAACGACGGAGTCCCCGGTCGGAGCACTTTCCAGCACCCCTCCCAGAGACTCCAAAAAGGCCGGGTACTCTGCACTGCCATTTGGCCCGTAAACACAAACACCAGTGGGAGAGCTATCCCCGACCCAAAGGCGCAGGGAAACGACCCTCTCGTTCATCGGTGTGAACTCCAACACATGGCGGATGAGCTGGGGGGCTATGAGCAAGCCCACACCAACCCGCCGCCTCTCACCGCAGGCAACTCCAGAGTAGTGGAGAGTCCAGCCTCTCTCGAGGATTTGGGTTCCAGAGCCCAAGCTATGCGTGGAGTTGAGCCCGACTATCTCTAGTCGGTATCTCTCAACCTCCTGCACAAGCTCAGGCTCCTTCCCTGCCAGCGAGGTGACATTCCATGTCCCTAGCGCCAGATTCTGTGTCCGGGGATTGGGTCGACGAGGCCTCCGCCTTCGACTGCCACCCAATCCACTTTGCAGCGGCCCCTTACGATTCCTCCTGCAGGTGGTGGGGCCACGGGAGGTCGGCCCCACGTTGCTCCTTCGGGCTGAGCCTGGCCGGGCCTCGTGGGGAGAGACCTGGCTACCAGACACTCGCATGCGAGCTCTAACCCCGGGCCTGGCTCCAGGTTGGGGCCCCGGTTGCGCCATACCGGTCCTTGATATTGAATTATCCATAAGGGGTTTTTAACCGCTCTTTGTCTGGCCTGTCACCTAGGACCTGTTTGCCTTGGGAGACCCTACCAGGGGCATATAGCCCCCGACAACATAGCTCATAGGATCATTCGGGCACTCAAACCCCTCCACCACGATAATTTTGCGGTTCAAGGAGGGGAAGACAATTTAGTGTTCTGTTCTATTGAATGTGTAAGCTCCATATTGTTCATTACAGGCTCCAGAGGAATAACGGGATATAAAAGACTTTCTTCTTCATCACCCTTACAGCTGGCTATGTAATAAAATGAATTATTGAAGGTGAAGCAGTATTAATGTTCATGTGTTTGATATCAACAGAATCCGAAAAACATTTCCTAGATCTTTATGCTACAACGCAAAAGCAATATGGTTTTTAAATGTGTTTAATTCCTTTTATTTGGTGGAATAAAGAGAGGTTTATTTCCAAATCCCAAACTCCTAGTAATCACCCCTTTCGGCCCAAACGGCGTGAAACACGCCTCTTTTCGGCCAGTACAAAAAGTTGTCCATCCATCCATCCATCCATCTTCTACCGCTTATCCGGGGCCGGGTCGCGGGGGCAGCAGTCTAAGCAGAGAAGCCCAGACTTCCCTCTCCCCAGACACTTCCTCCAGCTCTTCGGGGGGGATACCGAGGCATTCCCAGGCCAGCCGAGAGACATAGTCCCTCCAGCGTGTCCTAGGTCTTCCCCGAGGTCTCCTCCCGGTGGGACATGCCCGGAACACCTCCCTAGGGAGGCGTCCGGAAAGCATCCGAAACAGATGCCCGAGCCACCTCAGCTGGCTCCTCTCGATGTGAAGGAGCAGCGGCTCTACTTTGAGCTCCTCCCGAGTGACCGAGCTCCTCACCCTATCTCTAAGGGAGCGCCCCGCCACTCTGCGGAGAAAGCTCATTTCGGCCGCCTGTATCCGGGATCTTGTTCTTTCGGTCATGACCCAAAGCTCATAACCATAGGTGAGAGTAGGAACGTAGATCGACTGGTAAATCAAGAGCTTTGCCTTACAGCTCAGCTCCTTCTTCACCACGACAGACCGGTACATCGACCGCATTACTGCAGAAGCTGCACCGATCCGTCTGTCGATCTCACGCTCCTTCCTTCCCTCACTCGTGAACAAGACCCTGAGATACTTAAACTCCTCCACTTGAGGCAGGAGCTCTCCACCAACCTGGAGGGGGCAAGCCACCCTTTTCCGACTGAGAACCATGGTCTCAGACTTGGAGGTGCTGATCCTCATCCCAGCCGCATCACACTCGGCTGCAAACCGCCCCAGTGAACATTGAAGGTCCTGGCCTGATGGAGCCAACAGGACAACATCATCTGCAAAAAGCAGAGATGAAATCCTGTGGTCCCCAAACCAGACTCCCTCCGGCCCCTGGCTGCGCCTAGAAATCCTGTCCATAAAGATAATGAACAGGGCCGGTGACAAAGGGCAGCCCTGCCGGAGTCCAACATTCACCGGGAACAGGTCTGACTTACTGCCGGCAATGCGAACCAAGCTCCTGCTCCGGTCGTACAGGGACCGGACAGCCCTTAGCAAAGGGCCCCGGACTCCATACACCCAGAGCACCCCCCACAGGGCACCGCGAGGGACACAGTCGAATGCCTTCTCCAGATCCACAAAGCACATGTGGACTGGTTGGGCAAACTCCCATAATCCCTCCAGCACCCTGGAGAGGGTATAGAGCTGGTCCAGTGTTCCACGACCAGGACGAAAACTGCATTGTTCCTCCTGGATCTGAGGTTCGACTATCGGCCGCATTCTCCTCTCCAGTACCCTGGCATAGACTTTCCCGGGGAGGCTGAGGAGTGTGATCCTTCTGTAGTTGGAACACACCCTCCGGTCCCCCTTCTTAAAAAGGGGGACCACCACCCCGGTCTGTTATACCAGAGGTACTGTCCCCAAACGCCACGCGATGTTGCAGAGGCGTGTCAGCCAAGACAGCCCCACAACATCCAGAGACTTGAGGTACTCAGGGCGTACCTCATCCACCCCCGGTGCCTTGCCACCCAGGAGCTTCCCAACTACCTCAGTGACTTCAGCCCGAGTGATGGACGAGTCCACCTCTGAGCCCTCGGCCTCTGCTTCCTCAGTGGAAGACGTGACGGTGGGGTTGAGGAGATCCTCGAAGTATTCCTTCCACCGTCCAACAATATCCCCAGTTGAGGTCAGCAGATTCCCACCTCCACTGTAAACAGTGTTGGCAGGGCACTGCTTCCCCCTCCTGGGGCGCCGGACGGTTTGCCAGAATTTCTTCGAGGCTGACCGATTCTTTTTCCATGGCCTCACCGAACTCCTCCCAGACCCGAGTTTTTGCCTCCACAACCACCCGTGCTGCAGCTCGCTTGGCCTGCCGGTGCCTATCAGCTGCCTCAGGAGTCCCACAAGCCAACCAGGCTCGATAGGTCTCCTTCTTCAGCTTGACGGCCTCCCTTACTTCCGGTGTCCACCACCGGGTTCGGGGATTGCCACCACGACAGGCACCGGAGACTTTGCGGCCACAGCTTCGAGTGGCTGCGTTGACAATGGAGGTGGAAAACATGGTCCACTCGGACTCAATGTCTCCAGTCTCCCTCGGAATCTGGTCGAAGCTCTGTCGGAGGTGGGAGTTGAAGATCTCTCTGACAGGACTCGGCCAACGTTCCCAACAGACCCTCACAGTACGTTTGGGTCTGCCAAGTCTGTCCCGCCTTCTCCCCCGCCATTGGATCCAACTCACCACCAGGTGGTGATCAGTTGACAGCTCCGCCCCTCTCTTCACCCGAGTGTCCAAGACATACGGTCGGAGGTCAGATGAAACAACTACAAAGTCGATCATCGACCTCCGGTCTAGGGTGTCCTGGTGCCACGTGCACTGATGGACACCCTTATGCTTGAACATGGTGTTCGTTATGGACAAACTGTTGCTAGCACAGAAGTCCAATAACAGAACACCACTCGGGTTCAGATCAGGGGGGCCGTTCCTCCCAATCACGCCCCTCCAGGTGTCACTGTCGCTACCCACGTGAGCGTTGAAGTCCCCCAGTAGAACGATGGAGTCCCCGGTTGGAGCACTTTCCAGCACCCCTCCCAGAGACTCCAAGAAGGCCGGGTACTCTGCACTGCCATTTGGCCCGTAAGCACAAACAATAGTGAGAGACCTATCCCCAACCCGAAGGCGCAGGGAAGCGACCCTCTCGTTCACCGGGGTGAACTCCAACACATGGCGACTGAGCCGGGGGGCAATGATCAAACCCACACCGGCCTGCCGCCTCTCACCGCAGGCAACTCCAGAATAGTGGAGAGTCCAGCCTCTCTCGAGGATTTGGGTTCCAGAGCCCAAGCTGTGCGTGGAGGTGAGCCCGACTATCTCTAGTCGGTATCTCTCAACCTCCCGCACAAGCTCAGGCTCCTTACCCGCCAGCGAGGTGACATTCCATGTCCCTAGAGCCAGATTCTGTGTCCGGGGATTGGGCCGTCGAGGCTCCTGCCTTCGACTGCCACCCAATCCACATTGCACCGGCCCCTTACGGTTCCTGCTGCAGGTGGTGGGCCCACGGGAGGTCGGTCCCACGTCGCTCTTTAGGGCTGAGCCCGGCTGGGCCCCGTGGGGAAAGACCCGGCCACCAGGCGCTCGCATATGAGCCCCAACCCCGGGCCTGGCTCCAGGGTGGGGCCCCGGTTGCGCCATACCGGGCGACGTAACGGTCCTCGATTTTAAACTTTCCATAAAGGGTTCTGAACCGCGCTTTGTCTGGCCCGTCACCTAGGACCTGTTTGCCTTGGGAGACCCTACCAGGGGCATATAGCCCCCGACAACATAGCTCCTAGGATCATCCGGGCACTCAAACCCCTCCACCACGATAAGGTGGCGGTTCAAGGAGGGGACAAAAAGTTGTGCGCGCTGGAAATCTTGGCTTCTTCCCTTATGTCTCTTGTTTAGCTTCTTAAATCTTTACATTTAGTTTATTTTATTTTCGGCTAGTTTCTAGCCACGTTGCACACACCGTGCAAATGTGAATTTTTCATCTTCTTAAAGACTCCGTGCATTGATTTGTTTTGAAAAACTTTCCTTCAGCCTTACCGAGGATGTGAAATTACTGGGATGGAAGGGAATTTTTGTAGTTCCTTATTCTTAAAGACGCGTCTGCGAAAAGCTGGCCCTCTTTAATTCAGGAAAAGACAATTTTTAAGTCTTTTCAGTGGAACTTTTGTAAAAGACTTTAACCTCGACTGCTGGTAAAGGCCTTTCACTCAAGACAATAACAGAACGTCTTACTTTCCCTACTATGGAGCTGCACGGCTCCTTCCGGGACCAGTGTACCATGTGACGTCATCTGTTGCTTGGAAACCGTCAGCTGTGGACCCGCATTGAAAGTTCCAGAGCAGAACTTTGGACCTCTCCCTCCCGGACAGCTGGTTTACCGGCCATCACATCAGAGTGAGTTGAACACGTGACAGTGGTGTTTGGCGTTATAAAACCTGTATATTGTCTTCATTAGGCCCAGCAAAACCTCTTCCCATCCGCTACTCAAATAGCCGTAACCTTACCCCCTCTAAAGCTCCGTAACCACTCGCAGTAAATAGCATAATTCAATGGTTAAACCACCAAACTCCACCAAAGTTCTAACAAGTAAGCTAAATGCCATTGTTACATGTCAATTGTCATTTTCGTGTTAATTATACTCATTATTTGTCAATAATTATCCCTTTGTGTCCTTTCATCATCATCATTAATAATTGTTTTAACCTTGTATAATCTTTAATAAAACCCCAAAAGACATCATTGTTTCTCTGTTTATATTCATGAATATTCAAAAACCAGGGAATTTACTTCCTTCAAGATTGAGACTTACTAAACATAATTAGTTCCCAGGAGTAAGAGTGGGTGGTGCCCGCAACGAGACAATATTTTGATATCAAAATATGGATTATTAATTTCCATAATTAATATTGATATTAATTATTAATTAATAAGATTAACAATCAGGCGAGTGTATCTCTCCGGGCATTGTCCTAAAATTACGTATATTTATTATTTCTTTAAACCCTAGCCAGTTTTTTGCTGTGTCTGTACGAAAAGGAAAATTGTACTGTATCTCTGTATCTCAAGGTGTATTTCAATAATTCTGGTGTCAAAATGAAGGGGGCACTTTGTGAGATTTCCAAGAAGGGAAATTTTTCAATGTGAACGTTACAGTTTCAGAATACATCAAGATGCGAAACAACAAAATAACCCCAAAAACATTTTCACCCCAACAAATAAAACAATATTTGAAGTAATATTCTCTTTAGATGAAGGCAGTTGCAGCTCAAACACAAAGATTTTATTATGAAATGGTGATGCGGAGTCTCCATTTTAAACAATAGGGCAGAATTTAGCACATTTAGGCACCACTTGTTTTTTGTTTGCTGCTGTTTGGTCTGCATTTGGAGTAAATGGTAAATTGTAGCTGAGTCTCAGCTGATCAATTTGATGTGCTGCTTTGCCATATTAGGCTTGAAATGTGTATTGTATCAAACCCTCTGGTTCCCCGGGCTTACAGGTTAACATTGTCAACACTTTAACTGTGCACCACACCTCATTTATTGTTATTCTGGTTATATTTCTGCTATAGTTTTGTACTAGATTTGCTGTCGTTTTGTGAACAGGGTACTTTTGTTTGTGCTAGTTAACCTGCTAGCGGGTTTTTGCGTTTGATCCACCCAAAACTGAGTTTTGTATGATCACACATTACCCCCTAGTGGTCAAATGAACAAATGACTCTACTCACTCAAGAAGGACATTTTCGTGTTTAGTCCATTAAAGGATATTTCGCTATTTTATTATTTAGAAGACTGTGTTAATGTACTAACAATTATACTGTTCGTTTCCAGGACGCAGAGTATTACAAGGCAACTAATTCCTTATTCCATTTCTACAGGGTTACGTTTTATGTTAATAAAATGTAATGAATATATGTTTTAGTAAGTCAGTGGGCCCGGGGACTGGTCCAAAAGCATCCCGTTACTGTCCGAACTTAGCCAGTCCTTTAGCATCAGCTCCGTGTAAGAATTAAGTCTTTAAAGTTATTGCAAAGTCCACTGGGGGAGGTCTTCGCGGCTGTGCTGCTGGCTTAAAACTTGCTTGAGAAAGCTAGATTTAGTCAAGCTAACTCTTAGCAGGCAAGAACTACTTTTAAAATAAAAGCGAGGTACTTCCGTCTAGCAGCCTACTGGCAGGAAGTGCTTTGAGCAGCTGTGTGAAGAAGGAAAAACTTTAGCGCAGCAAGCTAAACTTGCAGGCCTTAAAGTACAAAGAAAATTTACTCGTTTACACAAGGTCCGAAGCTTGTAAGGGTTGCCAAGGCCGTACGGCCCTGAACGGACCGGCCTTACGGAAAGGAGTCCGGAGGGAGAGGCAAGAGCGGCAAGACAAGAGCAAAAGAAAGAAAGTGCGTGTTCTTGACCAGCGGTCACTTTTAACACTTTTGGGGCTGGGGCGTGTCTCACGCGTTCTTCCTGACAAAAGGGGAGACGCTTTGGAAAGTTTAAATGTTTAAACTAAGTCTTAAAACATTCCTTTTGTTTCACCCTATTTTCCTTGGTTTTCGTAAAACACACAAAAACATTCGTACTTGTAGGATTATGCAAAGAAAATGCATGTGTCAGACTTATTATAAAAACATATATTCATTACATTTTATTAACATAAATTGTAACCCTGTAGAAATGGAATAAGGAATTAGTTGCCTTGTAAAACTCTGTGTCCTGGAAACGAGCAGTATAATTGTTAGTACATTAACACAGTCTTTCTTTTATTCAAAATTAAAACACAACTGTCTTTTAGCACAATTATAGTCCTTTGTCCATTTGACCAAAAGGGGGTAGTGTTTGACCATGCCCGAAGGACTAGGATCAAAGACATTCTCAAATGTCAATCAAGATTTAGAATAAAGTGTTCTCGAGAAAGCTGGATGAACACCTTATCTCCAGATTTTATGAGTTTTTGATAGCGGCGCCCAGTGGTATGGATCTCTCCATGAGTCCTTTTGACCTGGTGCTGTTTTTTTGTGCTGGTTGGACCTAGGTCCTGTCTTTTTATGAAAACAAACAGAATTGTTAATTATAAGTCCCGAAGATTCGTTCGGTCTTATCCAAGCAAGAAACATCTGTGAATAGTTAAAAGGACACGTTGCATCTCCTGTTGGTAAGATTTAGGTGTTAGTCCAAACTCCTGCTTGCTGGTGGCATCTGGAAATGATAAGTGTGGGGTTGAGAACTGTTCTGCTACACCGGAGTACCCGGAGAGAACCCACGGTAACACGTGGAGGACATGCAGACTCCTCACAGAAAGATCAGGGTCAGCTGAGAATGTTTTGGGTTGGCCGGGTTTTGAACTCACAACCTTCTTGCTGTGAGGCAGTAATGATCTTCAATTTCCTTGTAAGTGGCATTATAGTTATAAAAAAGGTATTCAATTTTACAAAACAAAACCTGTAGCTAGTTTGTGGCAAGAGCTAGCCTAGCTGTTTAGCAGCACTGGCTGCTTGCTATTGGAAACAACTTAAACAAAGCACCGTGTCAGGCAACAGGCAAATGACTCACAATGCAGACCCCAAAAGGAAGATGCATAACAAGGTTTAGTCCAAGGCAGAGGTACAAAATCCCAATCCAGAACACAAAGTTGAAACAAAGCTGGAGTCTAAACACACTAGAAGACCGGTATGGCCGGCGCACTCACACAAGTGTTGAGACAATCTGGGTCAGGACAGGAGAAAACACACAGACGAAGGGGAAGACATGGAGGCACAGGTGGAACACATTAGGGGCGAAGCAGGTGGGAAAAACACAAGGGCAGGAAGTCAATCAGGAAACACAGACAGGGGTTAGGGACTTCACAATAAAACACAGGAAACAAGATAAAAGATTTTGAACAAACTAACTACAACAGACCAAGAGGGTGGGACATAACACACTGTAACAATAAAATGATACAGTAAATAGCTTACAGTATTAATGACTTCACTGACTGTCACAGACAGCAGAGATGGATAAAACCTACCTGACTCAGCAGGACTTTGAATGCTGTCACTATTGTCTACTATTGCCTCGAACATTGCAGTTGCCGAATTTAGCACTCAACTCACTAGACAAGAAGGTCTGTCTTCTAGAAAATATTTTATTTTGGATTTCTGAGGAGGACCAAACCACAAGAAGACAATTGGTTTCCTTCACAAACCATTGTTGCTTTTGCTTCAAGTCCATCTTCACTCCTACGGTGTGCTTCTCTTCTTTTTAAATTTAATGGTGTATGTTTTTTCCCCCTTGACACAGACTTTTGGGCACCACACCGGTCACCTGATGTCACTGGTGACATCAGGTGCCCGGTGTGGTGTCCAACAAAGCAAACAAAAACAGACAAAACCAAAAATAGAATACTATGAGAAGGCAGTTTTAAAAAAGGTGGGTTTTGAGGGTTGTCTTAAAGGAGGTGAGTGAGGAGATCTCTCTGATGTGTTTGGGCAGGGAGTTTTAGAGTGTGGGGGCAGCAATAGAGAAGGAGAAGGTTGGCATCGGCTGATTGGAGGGCACGAGTGGGCATGTGGTTGTGGAGGATCTCGGAAAGAGTAAGTGGGTGCCAGGTAATGGAGGGACTTATACACAATGGTGAGGAGCTTGAACTGGATGTGCTGAGGAATGGGGAGGAGTTTAACACTGTTTCATTGCTTTTGATCCATTTCCAAAACAACTTTAGTGTTTATGGCATGCTGAGATAACACTATAGTCCTAAAAAAATCATTTCAGGTTATTGTTGTGCTGTTAATCTAAGAAAAATAAAAAACACTTGAGAAGTTATTAGCTCCTATGGCCTGGGAAGCAATACCTATTCACTTCACAAAATCTCTGGAATCCCTTCACTTTAAAACAATGTCCACACAATCCCGTCAAACTAACTATAATGGTTTATCTAAAAGGGGGCTGCTTTATCCATTTATTTGTTTCACTGGTTTGTCGTATGTCTATCCAAATGCATCCAGGACTACCAATGTCCATTCTCCATGAAAATCTAAGTTAAATCCACAAAGGCCAGAGTAACTTTTTGTATGGAATAGAAAAATCATTTGTATTGCTGGCCAGCCTGAGCTCCTACACTAATGGTACGCAAAATCCAAATGTTGATGTTCAGTGATAGATCTAAGTGGGCCTTTAGAAAGAGATCAAAGAGCTGTATGACGCTTGTACATCCACATTGCACTCTCACAGCCAGCCACAGTGGGGCTTACACAGGAAAACTTTAGGAAAGGCCTGAATATGGACTGATGCAATCTCTCTGACACATCACTTCAATAGGTTTGATTTGAAATCTTCCCACTTTCCCTGCTCGAAGCGCCGTACTTTTTGTGTCTTCTCTCTGTGCCAGAGCCCGGGTGACGGGGTGCATGAGCATTAGAGACGGCTTTGAACAAAAAGATTGAATATGAAGAGGAATGGGATATTAGGCAGCATGAAGGCAGTGTGCAGTGCTGCCTCTCTTGAAGCTGTCATATAATTAGATAAAGGTAGACGCTGAGCCACGAGTCCATCCCCGCTGAGAATTCTTCACGACCCACAGGTCAGACCATAGAGAGAACGATCAGGAGAATGTAAGATGCTTCTGCACCGAGTCAAGGTGATGGCTACGCACAACAAAGACAGAGTGAAGAGAGGGGAACAGTGTAGTGGATGGGTACAATTTGATGATAAAAGTGAGAGGAATCTTAGGACATGTGTAGGACAAGGATAGAACAAAACAACACATGTTTTAATGTGTGGTTTAAATGCTGTATTTATGTAGCCTCACCAGAGTGCTTTCTTATTGTATTGCATACAATGAGAAATTCGTCTGGGATTGTCCAATCTGAACTGTAGCTCCGGCTCTTTCTTCCTGGGTCAATCGTAGCGAGGGAGACGGGATTTAGTTTTTCGGCATATTGAACATGTGTCACACAATTTTTTAGAACAAAACAGTGAAATCATTCAAACGCAGATTAAGATTACTACGATATATTACGTAATGTGTTCTCAGATTTTCCTAAAAGAAAATTCAAAGAAGCAACTTCTCTCCTGATGTTTCTGTATTCTAGGCAGTGTTAATTACATTTTAATTTAGTTTTAGTCTTAGTCTTTTGACTAAAATAATTTTTAGTTTAAGTCTCATTTTAGTAATCTTATTTGTTTTAGTTTTTGTCTAGTTTTAGTCGACTAAAATGTCAATGCAATTTTAGTCGACTAAAATTAAAATAGATTTAGTTGAATAAATTCCCCCCAAAATTCCTGAGGTAATAATTTTGTCCTGTTGAATCAGACATAAAACTATACTTTCGTATAATTGAGATTATAATGTACAAACATATTTCATATTCATATTTACCGTTCCACTTAATCTTTCCCTTTTCCTGACTGGTTGTTGGTTCACAAGTGTTTTTTTCCACTTCCTGACTCCAGACAAAGCAGACGTGTTTCCCTCTGCTCCCTCTGCTCCTGCTGCTATCTGCCCATACCTGCCTTGTTTACATCTGTCTGACCCTACACTATACCCCACTTGTCCCCCCCTCTCTCATGTCAGCCATTTTAAAAATTCACCACGTGACCGCGTTTAATGTTATCCTTACCCTATTATGCCTTGCTTCGTCTCGTATCGTCTCATACTTGATGTCTGCATTGTTTGTAATATGCCTTATTTCATTTTCTCTTGTGTGTCTATGTATAAATGTTATATGTTGACCGTCAACACCGTACAAAATTTTGTTGCATTGAAAAGTGTAATGACAATAAAGTATTGATTGATTGATTGATTGTCTTGTCTTTTATTTGTTAACAGAGATGTCAGTCTATTTAGTTATCGTGTTCATCATTATAAAGTCTTTTTTATTTAGTTTTTGTTTTCTTTTTGTCCACAAAAAACGTCTCAGGTTATGAATACAACCCAGGGAACAAGACACTGCGTCGGAGACCGACACTATGGGGACAGCGTGACGCCTCTGACGCATGATTGAAACTAGTCCAATCCTGATTGGTGCTACGTCAAGCTGTAGTATACGTGCCGGCATACCCGGAAGTTTAAAAGGGGCGCCGGCTCACCATGGCGCTAGTCTTTTGCGATGAAGCAATTGCTCCCATGCATGGGGAGGCGTGGCCGAGGGACGCAGTGTCTCGTTCCCTTCTCAGGGAACAAGGGTTATATTCATAACCCGAGACGTTCCCTTTCGAGGGAACTCGCACTGCGTCGGAGACCGACACAATGGGGAACGAATACCCACTACGCCACACCGATCCATGCCTATTCTAGTGTGAAGCTGGAGTCCGGGCCCACTTAGGACGACAGCAACCTAGTGCCTGGCGCCGCAGAGAGGTGCAAACTATAGAACCTTATGAACATGTGTGGGGCAGCCCTGAAGCAGGACCCCCCTTTGAAGTGCTCGCGAAGAGGCCATGCTCCTAGTGCGAAGACTTCCGCAAATAGGTTTGCAGTGCTCTGACCAGACAGAGCAAATAGAGGTCTCCCCTCTTCAGCCGACACGTGCAGCAGAGGATGAAATACCTGCAAGACTGTAGGCCGTGCCATACTGGATGGCACCTTAGGCCAATAGCCCGGCCTCGGATACAAGATGGCCTTAACTCCTCCGGGCGCCAAGCTCCCCGGGTGAGGGGCTCTAGCTCGATGACGGCTGGGGCTGGTCAGTTTTAGGATCAGCCCCTTTAGGCTTGGAGCGGGATGAACTGCAGGAGCGCCGCAGTTTGCCTCCTCGCCGCCTGATACCTGCCGACGGCCGTAATAACGGCGTCGCCGAACAGGCCAGAAGGCGGAAGAGGAGCACCCAGGAGGAAACCTTTATCCTACTCCCTGACGCCCGACAGATTTTGGCCACTGCCCCATATTCATCCCAGACTTTTATCAGGTCGGCTTGGTATGCCTGCAACATAGCCATGGTATGCAGAATTTCCCCTGCCCGACTGTTATAAGAATTTTCTATGTCCTTATATTTATCCAGAGAGACACGGAGACAGATTATAATTTAACAAGCAATGGCCAGGTTTTAATCATTGCAAGGAGAAGCAAAGCAGCAGCACAATATTACAGCGGGAAGTTGGCTTAAAGATGTAAACAGAACATGAGATTATATACAACACAGTGACGGCCTTGGTGAGAGGCGTTCACAATGGTCCAGTGACAAGCCATGTCTCACTCTAGTTATGTCTACTTCATGCTTGGATTAGCACGAAGGACATGACATGAATTTGACATGACCTGAAGAGAACTATAAGCCCCCGGGTAACTCTAAACATTAAAATTAAAATTCTTATAACATCAACCTGCCGCCATATATGCCCTGCCCACCCTCACCGATGTCTCTCTACACGGCTTGGTGGGCAGCACCATTGTTTTAGTGAAGATGCCATAGCGGGAGAGAGGTAACTGGCCAAAAACCTCCTCCACCCGTGGCATCCTCCCACTATTGCTTCTCTTTTTGATCAGAGAGGCGGGAGGAGTGTTGGGAGGAGCCACCACGCCACCTCGGCTGACGTGGGACCTGCCCCACGGGGAGTGCCTCACAGTGCCCACCAAGCGTGCTTCACTCCCAAACACACACTGTCTGAACTGTTCACTCGTCATTTCTATTGTCAAAGGATCATGGTCTCTTGTCTCATACACACACACCCAGAGCATTTGCTGAAGAGCGAAAAACTAGCGGCGTGATGAGCCGGCGCCCCTTTTATACTTCCGGGTATGCCGGCACGTACTACGGCTTGACGTAGCACCAATCAGGATTGGTCTAGTTTCATTCATGCTTCAGAGGCGTCACGCTGTGTGCGTTCCCCATAGTGTCGGTCTCAGAAGTAGTGCAAGTTGCCTCGAAAGGGAACCTTTGTTAACGTAATATTTTTGTCATAGCTTTCGTCAACAAAATTAACACTGAGTCTAAGTCATGGGAAAAGTGGAAAAATTATTAAAGAACAGGAAAGGGATATAAAAAGATATCAAGGGATTGAGAATGCCAATCAGAAGTGTTCAAATTGAGGAATTCTGTTGAAACCAAACCCCGGTCAGGTTGACCAATCAAAAATTCAACCATTACTGCCAAGAAATAGCTCCAGTTGCAAGGAAAAACCCCACAAATAACTTCAGCAGAAATGAAGTACTCTGATAAAAAGTGGTGTGGCTGTTTCAAGATGCACAATAAGGAGGCACTTGAAGAAAAATGGGCTGTGTTGCTCAAAACAGTCTCTCCCAGCTCTTTTGATGCGGATGCTGGAACTAAAACCAGAATGCCAAAAGTAGAGTTTGTCTATTTAATGCAGCTCAGAAAAAAGAACAAGCACAGTGCTGGTACACAATTACATCGTTCACAGAAAGTCAGTCAACAAATTGTGTCAATGGTCAACTGGGCACTACGGTTTTAAAAGTCAATGGCTGCGCCCCACAGCATAAGTGGGCACTTCCTGCAACTGTATCCTTACTTTTCCACTATGTGTCCAGTTAGCAGAGACTCACTGGTTCTAACTAGTCTTGACAGATGAGGTATTGGGTGCTTTATCTAGGGTGTGATGTGCAAAGCAAGCAAAAAGCAAGTACAAAAAGTTAGATGAGCGCATCTCATATAAATAGAAAACACTAACAGCTGCATGGTCAAGAAAGCCATTACTACGCAAATGCTACAACGCATCCCAAGATTCAAGATTACTTTATTGGTCCCCAAGGAGAAACTAGTCTTGTGTGTAATATATTACATGAATACATAAAGACACAGCAAAGATTACAATTTACACTATGCAGCCATTTTATCCAGCGCAATGATGATCTTCAGGCAAATGAAATAAAGCATTGTACAGACATACCAACATAACATACAGACATCAGACAAGGTAACAGCACACGTGGTCGCGTGATGGGATTTTTTCAGTGGCTTTTTTACGAGAGTGGCATTAGAAAGAGTCAGACAGATGTCACATGGCAGATGGTGGTTTGGGATAATGTTAATAGTATAGAAAGGGAAGGCGTCTGTAAGATGTTTAGGTGATGGTGGAGTGAGCCAGTGGCTTTGTACTTGAGGGAGTACAGGGAGTAACAGGAGGATAAGATAAGACATAGCTGCTGGCCAGACTTCTAATCGAGAGATAGGACTTAGGAAGGAACGAAAGGGAGACAGAAATTAGTAATTTATATATTATGATCTTTGGTAAGTTACCCGGATTATAGTCAATCAGTTCTGGTTCTCAGCGACAGGTGTGTGCGTCCATTTCATGAATTAACCTTGATGTATTGATCCATAGTCAGGCCCGTAATACCACATAGCAGCTCACCGGTCTGTTTCTCAATGTTATGTACTCTTCTCTGGATGAAACCTCTTCGTATCTGTTAAGCTGCATAGCTGTTCACAGGTCTGACTCTCGGTGCTTTAAACTCTTTTCTGTATGTCCGTGCTGAAGATGTCGAATCAGCCCCTCGGACTGTGCATCTCTTTGAAAACTATCACTCACGTCACAGAAGCACAGTTTAATTTCAGCAGACAGTGGCTGGGTAGATTTAAAGGCAGCTGTCTTACAAAATTCAAATAGTTTAAGGCATTCCCCAGACCAATGAGCAGGAATTCTACTATCATAATCCAAAATTCCAAAATAAATAATGGGTTCACCCGGTGCACCCTTCATTATGTCAATTGCGCTCAGAGACCAGGTAATCAAATCTATTTCCAGTTCTTAGGAGTCCAGCAAGCAGTAGAGTCAAAGAGAAATAAGAGAAATTTAGTATGACGAGATAAAACAATAGAAGTATATATCAGAGGCAGGAGGAGCAGGAGGAGATGTCCGCCTTGTCCAGGAGGAGAAAGTGCTTATAATACACCAAGGAGCACAGAGACAAGCTTCAAAACTTCTGGAACAAAGTCATTTGGAGTGATGAGACTAAAATTGAACTTTTTGGCCACAACCATAAACGTTACATATGGAGAAAAGTCAACATGTTATGGTCCACTCCACTTCTTCCCTCTCTCCGTCACGTTATCACTGGCACCTATGTCATACACCTGCGGTCTATTGTAATCCACAAGGTATTTAAACCAGGTCTGTCCCACTCTTCAATGCGCGATTATTTGCAGCATTATGCATGAACACCAGCACGTTGTTCTCCATGTTCGTGAGTTACCTACCTTGTTTCCGGTTCCACAGAGTACTTACTTTCAGCACTGTTCCAGTGTTTGGTCCTGGACTTCTGCTCATTTGTTGTCATTACAATAAAGACTCTGGCATTGAACTCATTGCCTGCTTATGAGTTACTTCCTCATGGTGTTCTGATGGTTGGGGGTTCAGTATTAGACACGACAGCTCCAGTCTTCGGTCCAGCTCTTTAGCTCAGTTAAATTTTTTGACTCAGTTCCTGTTTTCAGTCTAGCTCTTCTGTCTTTGTGCGCTTGGATTCTCACATCGCATTACTCAACAAGGCCTATGATAAGGTGCATCATTGATCGATTGTTGATCTTTTGGATGTGTGAGCGACAAAGGCAATGGAAATTGGTCAAAATTGATGGCAAGATTAATCCAGCATGTTATTATAAACTACTGAAGAAACAATTGCACACATCAGCCCAGAAGCTGCGCATGGGACGTACTTGGACGTTCCAACATGACAATATTCCATAGCACAAGGGCAAATTGACTTGTCATTGGCTACAGCAGCATAAAGTGAAAGTTCATGCAAGACAGCCCAAGAATTTACAGGAACTGGATACTTTTTGCCAAGAAGAATGGGCAGCTTTACCATCTGAGAAAATAAAAAGCCTCATCCACAAAAAAAACTTCAAGCTGTCATTTATGTTAAAGGTGGCAATACACAGAATTAAGAATTGGAGTATGTAAATTTTTGATCAGGGTAATTTGGGTAGTTTCTGTTATCATTATGATTTGAAAAGAGTAAAGACAATTGTTTGACAATAAATGGGTTCTGTGTAAACTGTATGTGCTCCCCAGTTTCTTACCTTCCTATATTCCCATGGGCATGTTGGACAATGTGTAATTGGTTGCAGTTTCCTCAAAACAATCAATTTAACTTCACCTGTCTGCTTAGTTAAAATGGGCTTTTAAAGAGGTAATTATGTCAGAATTCATGTCTGTTTTATAGTCTGTCTGATTTGGTTGTGTATTTGTCTCAGTTTTGTTCTGATGTTATGTCCTTTGTAGTTTGTAGCATGTGATTACATGCCCCGCCCTAATGTGATTCACCTGTCCCTTGTTGTCAATGTCTATATATGCCGGTTTGTCTGTTTGCTCAGTGCCAGGTCGTTGTGTCATCTTCTATATTGAGTTCTGTGGTCCTTGTAGTTTCATGTCCTGGAGTCCTTGCCTGTTTTTCTTGTATTTTATGTCGTAAGTTCCTAGCCTGTCTTGTAGTTAGTATTCCTGGATTATTTGTGCTCAGACCGTAGCCTTGGTTTATTCTGTTCCCTGGATATTGTTTTGTTACTTTGTCAGTAAATAAAATTTTGTTTTTGAATTTTCTGCCTGTGTCTGGGGTTGCATCGGGGTCTTCCTGTTTCTGGGCCATTGGCCATGACAAATTAATTTTAACCTTTTAATTGCACGACTGGGTCAAAAATTACTTATTGTTTTTTTGTAATTTCTTGTTATAAATGTGTTAATATTTTATATTCAAGGGATTCTTCAAACAACATGTTTATTAAATAATGTTACTAAAACTTTTTTACTAATCTTTATTTTAAAAAAAAAAGTTTTTTTTCTTGACTAGTTTCACAAGTTTCCATTTTGACGAATTACTCTGAGGGTAATTTATTGTAATTCCTACTCCCGACCAGTTGGTGGCGAATGTACATATTCAGTGGTGGCTGGTGGTGATATTGAGCAGATGCATTGCTATATTAAGGAGCGCACAATACAGCAGCATCACATTTCATTTTGTGTGTGATGAATTTTCACACAACCGCTGACTGAAAACAAGGAGTGCTGCATTCCTTTGGCTTTGTTTTAAAATGTATATTCTCAAACAGCAGGTAAAAACATTGTTTATTTACACATTTATGCTCCCTTAATGTTTTCTTTCACTAACAAAATAAAAAACAACATTACACAAAAAATCAACATTACACATTAAGGTGGTAATTTCATTTCATTCTGTCAACTTGCGGCTTTAGCGTTCAACCAGAAATCACTAAACGTTAGCATTTTACATCTCCATTCACAGAAACATGTCAGGTCTGGTTTCATTGTAAAGTTCTGTCTCCTACACAGCGATGTCTATTACAAATATGGGTTTTTCCTTTTGTAGAAACAACCAACCACGAAAGTTTGCAAGAGCTAGTGAAAAGAAAGTAAACATCTATAGATTAGATGATAAAAGCCGGTCAGTGATGACAGTGTAAGCTTTCGTTTGGAAGGTCTCTTTTGGAGAGAATGACAGCCCACGGGAATGACACAGGAATTGCTTATAATGTATTTTGAAATGAATTGAACTTTATTGTCATTACACTTTAAAATGAAACAAAATTTTGTACGGTGTTGACGGTCAACATATAACATTTATACATAGATAGACACACAAGGAGGAAGACCTTCACCAATGCAGCCGCAGTGCAGCGCAAATGATTATCCGGAAAATGAAATAAGGCATAATACAAACAAAGCAGACATCAGACATTTAACAACAAAAACATAACTACAGATGCAGTTAAAACATCAAAACACAACATCAAACATAACCACAATTGCAGTTATAGGGTCAGGATAACAGTACACACGGTCACGTGGTGGATTTTTTTAAATGGCTGACATGAGGGAGAGGGAGTGGGGTTATTTAATTACTTAAAATTCCCAAAAACCCTGACCAGATAGACAACACAAACAAAACACCTTTAATAATTAAATACGAGTCAAACATGAAGCTCAATTTCTATGTCGGTGTAGCACTTAAGTAAGAGGAAAACGTTTTTTGATTAGATAGGGCTGCTTTTTTGCTACACAGTTACTTTGTTTAAAATGCGCCAAAAAGACAGAGATTTGAGCCTGCAATAATTTTTTCAAACTAACCTTCAGACACTTTGAGCACTGGCAATGTAAAATCAAGTTTTGCCTGCTTAACAGGTGTTATCTGTCAATGAATGGATCACTCAAAAGTGTTTGTAGATGCTTTGTGAGGTGCTTCAGTAGATTGCTTGTGCTATTGACAGCACAAGAACTGCAACTGCACTACAGCTAACAATTTAAAAGAGGCAGTGTTCACGTTTACATTAAGACGACAAATTTAGATCTAAATTCAATATTGATTTATACAAATGTTGAACTAATCTACAGTATGTAATCTCTTACTTTAAGTTTTCAGTGGATAAGTAATTTAATTACAGTAACGCGTTTCACCTAGGCCTGTCACTATAGTCATAATATTGACCTATTGTGCGATAAACGGAAATAAGCGTGATAGTATTTGGCGCTGCAATATATCACAGCACAGTGTTTCTGCTGCAATCATTTGTGCAGAGATAACGTGAGCCATGACAACTTAATAAATGAAGCCAAGATGTAATATAGAATGTAATTGTTATCACAGGCCATTAATGCTAACTCTGTCACATTTCTGACATTGGTTGTCTCGTTATATTTACTGGTCTATTTATAGTAACAAAAATGTCTCTCAGTTGTGAATCAAAGTCCAACATACAATAGCACTTAGACTAAATTCAGTATATTTCAGGGTTTGGTGGTGAGGAGTACTGCACCACAGCGAGCACAAGTGTGACCTCTGCAGATGCCAGCATGTTCCTCTGGATGAAACTCTGACAAAGAGGTCATAGCATCAGGTTCTGCAGCACGAGGCCCTGTCACAGACTGGACTCAACAGGCAGTGTCTGAAGGATGTGGACAATTATCTTCTCTCGGTAAGAGTAAGATAAAACATTATTTTACTCACTGAAGTATGTTTTGTTAGTATATACCAGAGCTGAATGTGTAAATAGGAATTATACATGTAACATTATCAACACAATGAAACAACATAATAATACTATTAATAATGTTTTGTTTTTAGTACAGCACTAATGTGTCCACACAGTAAAGGTGGACAAATACTAGAGCTACATCCCTCGACTGCAGAGCAGTATTTTGGGGAATTATCTAAAGTCTCCAGGGGGACTCCCAAGAGGACAGATGACCCCCAGTCCCTTGGTCTCCTCCAGGAGTTGTGCTCCTACAGCTGAACTGGCACAGACACAACTCCACAGAGTTGAACACCATGCTGTTTAGGTCTCATGCAGCAGTGGAAAAGTCTTTGTTATTAATCACCTTTACTAAAATAATTAATAATAAGTAATAAAATGTACTATTAAAATGACTAATGACAAATTCTTTATCTCTCTCTCGAACATGACTCCACATAACCACAAAGCAACAAACAGAGACCGTGGTTCAATGCAACCTTTCCTTCATATAAATATGTGAAAGAAAGAATCTATGATAATATAACTGTATAAACTGTGCAATAAAAAAAAAAAAACACCATGTTTTGGGCTGAGACCCTGTTGGGAACATTTGTTTTGTAGATCTGTTTGCATGACTCAGTTCAGGCAGTTCAGGCAGGTGCACCCCGTTTGGTTCGGCTGGTCCTGGTGTGGCTCGTGTGTTCTGTTTGCAGTTTTTCTGACTTATGTGTTTTTGTTAAAGTTGATAAATTTCCATTTGTTTTAAATATTATACACTGCTGTTATTAATGAACCCAATATATATTTTGTGCGTAAGTTGGGGGTTTCAATATAAATAAATTATACAATATAAAACTTTAACAGACGTTATCTCAAGTCAGAAATCTCCACTTCAGTAGCACCTACAAGCACCACATTTCCAAGTCTTATACTTTACTATATTCTGAAGACTTTTACTGAGGGTTTTGTTGATATATCATTCTTATCTTGAGTTTTAGCTCATTTTACTCCAAAAACAAGGTAAAAATAGATTTTTTTTAAAAGGCTATGGTCAGTATTCTCTAATTTACTGAAGCACATACTCCAGAATCCCCTCTGTTAAAGCCCTTTCATCTAATATGTCAACAAAATAAACCAAGTATTGCCCAGGTCAAAATTTACAAAACTGAGACAGTTGTTGATACACCCTGTCTCTTTGGAGAAGACATGGACTGTGGCCAGAAACAAATTACGCATCAATCACCACAGCCACTCACGTTATTGCAGGTAATTACCACATCTATTAGCATTTGTAGCTGAAAGACAAATCAGATCACACTGGGGGTGAACAAGTTGAAGCTCAAACTTTTACTCTAAAGCAGCAAACATAAAGCTGTTTAAAAGTTGCACACAAATTGTCAGAGATCAGCAGTGTTGGTCATCTTACTTCAAAAAAGTAATTAGTTATAGTTACAAATTACTTTTCCCAAAAAGTAACTGAGTTAGTAACTCAGTTACTACATTGTAAAAGTAACTCAGTTACTCAGCAAAGTAACTGAAGTTATTTTTTATGTTCTATAAGGGTATTACGTTGTATAACAGCTTAAATATCAAAGATGTGTAAATTAACTGACTGAAGAATAAAAACACTATATCCAGTATTTTAGAACATTTGGTATTTATTTGAACTCAATAGATTGCAGTCTGCCATATGATATACATAGAAATTAAAAACATATAAAAAATAAATATTGAAAATAAAATTCAAGGACAAAATTAAGTCACACAAATGTAAACCTGTGTAAAAAGAAACAAAAGAAGATCTGGCCAATAAGTGCAAATCTCTGAACCTGTAAATTATTGCACAATAAACAGAACACAATCCAACTCTCTCAGTAGATTAACATGTTGTTCATTCTTAGTGAAAATGAAGAAACATATGAATCTATTCTAAAATACTCTTCATCTAACAACTAAACCAGCGGTTGTAACGTACTGTAATTCCTCAAATGACGTTTTGAGCTCAATATTAATTTTTTCATATTCACTGTCTATGAATTTAGCAAAAGTGTTTCGGAATGGGGCAACCCCACTTTCTCCTCGTATTGATGTTTTAGCGAGCGTTGCTTGTTTTAAGAGGCTCTGTCTCCTTCGCTGGAGCTCACGCTAGATTCATTTGGGGTTGGGTTAACAACAGCAACAAGTGTCGTGTTAGCATGTGTTGATGTGAGGGGCTTCATAAGATTTGAGTTGCTTGAGGCAGATGTGGATAAAGTATTTCTTCCAGGGCATAGAATGTTACAGAAACATTCTTGTCTTTAATTTAAAAAAATGAGAAGTCGTACTTTCAGTTCGACAACGCTACCTTTGAATTTCCCTGACTCCCCAGCTGAGGCTGTCTTGTGTTTAGTGGAAGTCAGCGTCTGCAGTGGGACAGCGTCAGCCAATAATCATTGCATTTGCAGCCGAGTCATCATCTCCCCTGCTCTCTCTGCAGCAGCTGATGTGTTGCCAAAGCATGACACCTCGCGCTTTATTCAACCCAATTATAGTAACGCAACACTTTACATTCTCAGTACCGATAACGGCGTTACAATGATGGGAAAAGTAATTAGATTACTCCGTAACTGAAAAATAAACGCCGTTATACTCTAACGCCGTTACTTCCAACACTGGAGATCAGTACATTTGTTCCGGGAGGTGAGCTGGACTTAAGTGCTCTGACTCTGGGCAGAGAAGAGGCGAGCTACCGTAGAGACACACAAGCACAGACGCTAAACTCAGAAACAATACTACAACCAACTCTCACAATCACAACCAGGACAGAGGCACTATTCTTGACAACATAGCACATTTGCAAAGCATGTAGCCTACCAGCAAAAAAAAATCCAGATTCACTGAAAAGAAAAGCACATTAACACTAAACAAGAAATTACTCACCCGGTTGACACTCTGGGCTAATAGAGCTGATACCAAGGAGGCTGCTCTTACACCTGTCAATCACTACAAGTACAAAGCTGTTGTGTTGTGCAGTTCTTGGGCAAAAAAAATATTTGCCCATTTTCCCTTTTCTTTGTAATTCACAAGGATATTTTAACCCTTCTACACCCGTAGGATTTGAGTTACACCTTTGACCCTGGCGCACAAAAAATGTTAAAACTAATGACTGCCATAGAATTATATCTAATAATGATTTTTTTTCGCCAGCGACCCAAGGGGGGGAACGAGAGGGACGCTTTCCTACGCCTTCAGGTCAGGTATCTCACTGTTGTTTGTGTTTACGGGCCAAATGGCAAAGTACCCGCCCTTCTCAGAGTCTCTGGTAGGGGTACTGGAAAGTGCTCCGACCGGGGAGTTTTACTGAGGGACTTCAATGTGCATGTGGGCAGCGACAGTGACACCTGGAATGGCGTGTTAGTGAGGTGTTCTGTTATTGGTCTTTTGTGCTAGTCACAGTTTGTCCAGAACGAACCCCCTGTTCAAGCATCAGGGTGTCCATTAGTAAGCTTGGCACCTACCTTTGTAGTTGTTTCATCTGACCTCCAGCCGTATGTGTTGGACACTCGAGTGAAGAGAGGGGCGGAGCTGTCAACTGATCTCCACCTGGTGGTGAGTTGGATCCGATGGCGGGGGAGAAAGCTGGACAGACTTAACAGGCCCAAACGTACTGTGAGGGTCTGTTGGGAAAGTTTGGCCGAGTCCCCTGTCTGAAAGGTCTTCAACCCCCACCTCCGGCAGAGCTTTGACAAGATACCAAGGGAGGCTGAAGACATTAGGTCCGAGTGAACCATGTTCTCCACCTCCATTGTTGACTCAGCCACTCTGAACTGTGGCTGTAAAGGTCTCTGGGGACTGTCGAGGCAGCAACCCCCGAACCCGGTGGGGGACACGGGAAGTAAGGGATGCTGTCAAGCTGAAGAAGGAGAAATAACAAGCCTGGTTGGCTCGTGGGACTTCTGAGGCAGCTGCTAGGTACCGGCAGCAGACTGCAGCCCAGATGGCTGTGGAGGCTAAAACTCGGGATTGGGAGGAGTTCAGTGAGGCCATGGAGAAGGACTATCGGGGGGATGGTAAATGGTAAATGGTAAATGGCATGCATTTATATAGCGCTTTCCTGCACCCTTCTCGGGCACCCAAAGCGCTTTACATAGTGCTTCCACTCACCCCATTCACACACATCCACTCCTGGGGCAGACAGAGAGGGGGGCTGCCACACAAACGGCGCTTAAACTTCTCCTACCACCACCAAACACACCTCCACAGTCACACACATTCATACACCAGTGCTACGGACACTGGAGACAAGGTGGGTTAAGTGTCTTGCCCAAGGACACAACGACAGTATGAACTGTGGGGAGAGCGGGAATCGAACCTACTACCTTCCGTTTGAAGGAGGGCCGCTCTACCACTGGGCCACTGCCGCCCTGATCACACTCCTTAGCCTCCGTGGGAAAGTCTATAATATAATAATCTTTATATAGCGCTTTTCCACCTACTGTAGTAGGCACTCAAAGCGCTTTACATACATTAAACTATTACCAGTGTTACAGAACTTCACTGGAGGCAAAGTAGGTTAAGTGTCTTGCCCAAGGGCACAACAACAGTATGCGGGGGAGAGCGGGATGTTATGATGTTTTGGGATGTTTCGAGCGGGGATCGAACCGCACACGAAGGACGGCCGCTCTACCCACTGAGCTATACTGCCGCCCAGGGTAGTGGATAGGAGAATGCAGCTGATAGTTGAACCTCGGATTCAGGAGGAACAAAGCGGTTTTGGTCGTGGAACACTGGTCCAGTTCTATACCCTCTCCAAGAAGCTGTAGGATTGATGGGAGTTTGCTCAACCAGTCCACATGTGCTTTGTGGACCTGGAGAAGGAATTTGTGTCTCTCTCGGCGCCCTGTGGGGTGTGCTCTGGGACTATGGTGTCCGGGACCCTTTGCTAAAGCCTATCCAGTCCCTGTATAACTGGAGCAGAAGCTTGGTTCGCATTGCCGGCAGCAAGTCAGAACTGTTTCTGGTGCTTGTTGGACTCTGGCAGGGCTCCTATTTGTCACCGGTCCTGTTCATTATTTTATAGACAAAATTTCTAGGTGCAGCGTGCACCGGGACGGTTCTCCAGCTGAGTGTGAAGCGGCTGGGATAAGAATCAGCACCTCCAAAGCCATGGTTATCAGCCGGAAAAGGGTGGCTTGCCCCCTTAAGGTTGGTGGAGAGATTCTGCCTCTAGTGGAGGAGTTCATGTATATTGGGTTCTTCTTCTTTGAGTGAGTAAAACGTAGAACAGGTGGTTGACAGATGGGTTGGTGCAGCTTCTGCAGTATTGCAGCCAATGTAGAAGGATTTGAGCTGTAATACGAAGTTCTTGATTTACTGGTCGATCTAATTCCTACTCTTACCTATTGTAATTTTCCATTCAATAAATGCAAATATAAAAAAATTGGGGGGGGGGGATATAATAGCCTGGGATTATCAAAAATTGACATCAAGATTGATTTTGATACATTTTTATTGAAGTATAGTGTAGTGTTTTATCTTGGCAGTTTGGGACGAAATGAACTCAGAGTGACACATAATATCTGGCCCTGGAATAACGCCTGTGTAAATAAAGCCATACCAGCAGGCTTTTGTTTTAGATAACTTATGCCGAGATTGATTAAACTTGTTGGGAACAGTAATATGCATTTCTAAGTAAGGATTACATTTTGGATGCACACCCCTCATAAACACACACAAATTTCTAAACACACACATAATACACTACATTATGAATATAATCCCTAAAATACACCCAAATTATTTTAGTTTTTAATATTTATTGGATTGGTAATAAAGGCATGATAATATATACACCTGCAGCTGTTGAGCGCAAACCAACAGCTGCAGGTGGGCCCCGCGCAGATTGTGCAATATTATTGGTATTTAACTATAAACTGGTCATGTTTAAGCTTTTTTTTCCTTTTAATTTCCTCGCTTAATGCTGCTAAATATAAAGACCACATGAATGCAACATTAGTCTGAGCGGAGACTGGGGACACAGAGGTTTGATTCTCTTTCGATCATGTAAACTCAAACAAGAGTGAGAAGTCCAGCTTAGAGAAATTAATGGATTAAAAAATTAACCTTTCCAGGTAAACAAACTGAATTAACTCTTGGGAATGTAGTCATTTAACTCTTGGCTATGTGGTAGGGCTGAACAATATGGAGAAAATTTTATATCTAGATTTTCATGCCAGATATCTCAATATCGATACAATACGATATGACTATGTGTTTGGTGAAAACCAAGCATTTGTCAGAAAAATAAAAAGATCATAATGCAAAAAATGTGTAAAGTATAGTTTTATTTTTAAGAACAAGTCATCAACATTAACATAAATTACCAAAAATTAATTACAAATCAAACCTTTTACTGCAGAATTGTCATATATCACAACTTTTACGTGTTTTCACCCACATACTGTTTATTTTAGGTTTCAAACATATAAATTCACATAAATACAACCCAGTTCACCAGCCTCTTACTTTTATGTATTTCGGGAGTGGATGAATTTGTCTATGTGTTGTAAACATAGAGGTTGTAAATCCAACAGATTAGATTCTCTGAACTGTGTCTGCGGCACAAACTAACATGGCGGAGCCCATCGCGCAAACAGCTCAACTAATGCGATTGTTATAAAAACAACAATATACTCCACTTGCATGTATTTGACTGCATGTATCGGAATAGCAGCTATTTCATGTCATAGCTAACACATTTGTGAATATTCTGAATAAAAAAGGAAAAATGACATAAAAGCAGATCATCATTCATTCAGCGCTGTTGCTGCGCTGTGTCACGTGACAAGCAATGACGCGTCACCATAGAACCCCCCCCCCCGTTCACAATATAGTTCCCACGTCCCTGGTAGTGAGTGCGCGTTGGCTTTAGCGGTGCATTCCAGGGCACTCATAAAACTGATGTTTGTTGTGACTGCCAGAGTTGTATGCAGGGCGAGCGCAGAGAGGAGAAATCTATATTGTCTTTATCGTTGCTTTTTTCGACAGTAGTATCTTGAAAGTTCATATCTAGATATAAATATGATAACGATATATCGTTCAGCCCTAGTATGTGGTCATCTCTGGATGCACTAGAGCGGAGTCGGTGACAGTACCACAGCTATGCCTTCAGGTGACTGTGTGTCATTCTTAGAGAACTGCACAAAACTGAGAGAAAGCCAAGACTACTTTTGTGCCCTAATGTATTCTTAAGAAGCTGAAATGAAAGAGATTTTATAGCTAAATTCTCTTTCACAGCAATGAGAATGAGAACTATTTGGTTTAGAATTCTTTGACATGTATAATTCCTCACATCTTCAGTCGATGCAATGCTGTCTGAAATATCTTTATCTAGAAACTTGAAAATATAAACGCTGATTGCCTGCAGATAGACACTTAGTATAGTTCAATCAATGCCACAGCCTGACATGCTTTAAAAAGGAGAGATGCGAGTTTTTCACTTTCCATTCTGACCCAGTTTTTCTACTAACTCTGTATGACAGGCAAGCTCTACAGCTGCAAGTAAAATGCTCTGTACAATTGCTACTAAAAATGCAATAGTTTGTCTGAATGAAGCAGTATGTAAGAGTGTAGGAGTCTAGTAAACTTGAAATGCTACATAAGTGCGCTATATATGACAAAATGGCTGGGTTTGTGAGTAAAATTATGTAAAATTATAAATGGAAAATAACAGAGAGCTGAGGAAATATGTAGTGTATATATGGGATGTCATAAAAGATGGTGGAACATAACAATAGGATGTAACTAAAATAACAAGACACTGCTGTGTCGTTATAGTGTTAGTTAGTTTCAAGTTGTCACTGTGTGGTAAACATACACTCTCCATCCCATTTTTTCACTGCAGGCTAGTTGCAAAATCCTCTATGTTCATGCTTTACTGTGCTAAACAGTGCTTGCGACTCTTAGTATTTTCGCAAAGCACCATTTTTGGCCAAAAAAATTAATGGCACAACAGTTTAATTCAGCCATAAAATATTAAAAGAATTCAATTCAATCATGCCAAATTTATGGACTATAAAGCTTGAAATTTCACAAAACGGTATTACATTGGTCCAGTATAGTTTGCGTCACTGCTGCTGTGTGTGACAGCTGTCAGCTGCAGCATTGAAGCTTGAGCTCGAGCTTAAATGAGTACAGTTTACCCTTGTGTAGCTCAACACAATGTGAAAGTGTTGGTATAACATTTGGAATAGATTCCCACCATATGTGTTTCCCCCAGTGCTTCAAAGGCAAGTCGCCTTAGCAAACCCCACATCCGAGTGATGACCCAATCAAACTAATGTTCAACAACAGCATCTTGGGCTCGTTATGAACATGCCCTCGCCCGTGGCTGATAAAAATAAAAAGACTAGTGTTACTGTAGTGATACTGTAAATGAACTTGGGGCACAAGAGAGAGCATGGAAAATGTCTGTTTAACCGCTGTACAGTGAACAGCTTTACATAACATTACAGAGCTCTGCAGTGAAAATTACACCAACTCTGTATTTTCTGTATTGCAGCCACATTTACGCACATGTCCTGCTGTAAACACTGTTTTTTACATGGAGTACAACCAAAGTTTAATAGTTAAGAGTTTTTTGAGCAATAACAGCAATCAATACACTTTGTTGCTCAGTTCCTTCTTCCTTTATGCACAGACAGCTGTCGGAGTCGGTTCAGAGCAGAATTAACAAATGCACTGCCTCTGGGCTGTCCCGTACTCAGACAAAAGTAAATGTCCCGTTACCCAATAGAGAACAGAGAATCTGAGCACTAAATTGCTTTGGAAAAAAGCTAAATATGAAATGTAGCACACATCTCTGTCTGAGAAAGTTGTTTTATAATGAGTCAGGATGAAACTAAATGTTGCATGTACTGTGTGTAGCTTGTTGTCACAGAGACATACAAGAAGTGTGGTTTGATGAAACGTGGCTCTATCTTATCTAGCTGCAGCCACTGACCATACAACGCATGTGTTACCAATAGTGGGCCAAATCTGATCTTTTGTGACTTAGGTTATATCTGACCCTTAAATAAGCTAAGCAATAGCTGTATCGTTCTAATAATTAAGGTTAAAAAACAGGGAAAAAAAGCAACATTCATCTCCAAACAATGGATGGACATAATAAACCAGGCCACCTGCTTTGTTGTGATGGTTGGCAAAAACCTGAATAAAACGACAAAGAGTAAACAACTAGACCGTGAGTAGGGCTTCGAAGCCTTTAGCCTGCCTAGAAACATTCGTAGAGATACACACCCACTTAAGTTTAAATAGAATCTGCAATGTCTGCACTTACTTTTAAAAAATACTTGTATTCTATGTCATCTATTACAATAAAATTTTGTTTAAATATGTATATTTATTTATTTGTTTTAAATTCATATTTTTTTTGCCCACAGTAATGGGCTTTACTTTCATTGTGTCATTACAAAGTATAAATAAATGGATAACCCATATACAATGGTTGGATTACATAAAGTGTAATGCTCCAAATCATCATCTGAAGGAAGTGCGTATAACCTTGCGTAATGTTAACTCAATTGAAGCTATGGTCTGCAGATACAGTGAGGCTCTGTGTGTGCTGAATGTGCTGTTTTAGAGCAAAAGGTTCAAGAAGCTCCATTACTGATGAAGTGTCAGTACAAAGCAATGCTTTTTAACACAGGTAACTGACTTTGTCCATAAAGAAAAGAGATGGTGCAAATGAGAAAATTAGACTGTATTACATTAAAATGGTAATATCCTGAGAACCCTCTTTTCATTTCTAACATCACATCTTTGGGAAGCATCTTAAATAAAATTGGTCTGTAATGGTAAAAGGTTGGAAACACTGGATTCATATATCAGGCTGTTCAGTGAATAGGCACTGTGTTCAAATAATGAGATAGTAAGAGGAGGAACAAGTCCCTCTGCAGAAACGCTTATTGATTGCTGGGATTTTGTGTCTAATGCATTTTCAGTGAAGAGCCATCACAGATTATTGATCAAGAGCAATAGTTAATATCTTGACTTGCATTGCTGACACCATTTCCTGCACAATGATTGCATTCTGAAGAAAGCTTTAAGTTCATTCACAAAATGGATAATTGTAGTCATTTATTTTTCTGGAAGAAATAACACTACCTTTATGCACTTATCTACTTGCAAACTAATTTTTTTTTCCGGTTAACACCTGAATTCAGCTGTAATTGTAATCACATATAGCATTTCAGTTTCTCTGAGGATATACGCACTTCATCATTGAGCCATAGTTTGATTTTCAGTGCGGCACAGGTTTGTGTCAAGGACGTGGCCTTGGTTTTTCAATTGTGACTATGCAACAGACTGCCCCAGGTTTCTTTCAGCACTTCTCCTCTTGACTTAGCCTTATTCTAAAAGCATGTGGCAGAGTGGTTAGCACTCCTGCCTCACAGAAAGAAGATCGTGAGTTCAAAACCTGGCCTACTCAATAATTCTTGGCCGTCTCTGGTCTTTCTGTGAGGAGTCTGCATGTCCTCCATGTGTTACTGTGAGTTCTCTACGGCAGGCACGTGCAGACATAGACATCAAAGGGGGCTTGAGCACCTGCCCTTTTTATTCCTGGAGAGAAAGCGCCCTTTTTTCTGGGGTGCTTTTTATTTTATTTTATTTTTTTTTAAATAATATATATTCCAGTTTGCGCACAGCTTCCCTGTCAGACAAATATATTTATTGAAGAATAGTATATCTAATAATCAGGTCAGGAGTTCTGAAGCGCTCATTGACCATTCCCCCCTTCCCCACTTGCGCGCAGCGGCGCACATCGGCACACATCAGATACACAGACACACACCTGCAGGCAGCAGCAGCCCCTCCCAGCAGTGTTTTTTGTCTTGTGCTGAGGTGAGTGGAGCTGGTGATGAACAAAAGATTAAAATACCAGTACCTCGAATAATGCTCGAATTTACTGCTGATTAGCCAGTAAAAACCTAGCAAAACCTGTGTTTTGCTAGCATGCATGCCTCATGAGCTACTAGACTAGAGCTGTGTAAGGGATAATCGCTATACATTATCCTCCTGCTTATTACATGGCTACCTACCAAATAAATAAATAATTTGACACAAAATATTAAAAGGGAGTTTATTGATTTAAACTCGATTGTATTGCTTCCGCTAAAGAAAATAGTACGCTCCGTCTCTACGGTTAGAATCCTGTAAGTCCATAGCAACGCTCTGTTTTTCATGGCAACGATCTGTTATACTCCGCACATTCTACATTGGAGATCAACCAAGCCATGTAATAAAATAAGTTAATAAAATAAGAACGTCCCCAGTTAGTTAATGACTTACATCAAGAGTCTTTTTTACTGAAATTTAGAAATCTAAATTGATGAATCTAGAAGAAATCTACAGATGCAAACAGATAGAGGATAGGCTACACTCTAAAAAATGTAGTAAAACTGCATCTGTACATTAATAAATAAAACTTTAAAAATAAATAAATAAAGTGCCCTTTATTTCACTTGAGCCCCTGCCCCTCAAAATGTCTGTGCACGTCCCTGCTCTACGGGTACTCCGGCTTCCTCCCACCGTCTAAAGACATGCATGTATAGGTTAATTGGTAACTCTAAAGTGTCCCTAGACATCTTGAAGCAAAGGTTTGAGTAAAAGCATCTGGATTTTGTTTTCAAAGTGAAGACGTTTCGTCTCGGTTCCAAGTAACTTAATCAATTCTGAGTTCACCTGGTAAGAGAGCTGAGCTTATATCTCTAAAGGGAGGAGTTTCCCCTGAAACCAAACCTGATGGGCCAGGTTGTTGTGTTGTTGGTCATGAAAGGGAAGTGTTGACTCCTGATGTGAAAGTCGTTAAGGCTCAGAAGAGTCGTTGGTGACATTGCCCCATACAGGCGCAAGGTGGTAAGTGTCAGTGACACCTTAATTAGCCTTAACGACTTTCACATATGGAGTCACACCTCCATTTCATGACCAACAACAGAACAACCTGGCCCATCAGGTTTGGTTTCAGGGGAAACTCCTCCCTTTAGAGATATAAGCTCAGCTCTCTTACCAGGTGAACTCAGAATTGATAAAGTTACTTACCTTTTACATAATTAGATTGTAATATTTTGTATGTAGTAATACATTACAAATGTTTACTAATTTAGTTCTTTCTTTTGTGGTTTAGCTCAGAAACTACATCTTTCAAGGTGCAAATGACACTGCATTTTACTTTTGAACATTTTATATGAGTGAACCAATAAACCAACACCAACTTAACCAATATTTAGATGTTATAGTCTGACGAAAAGAAATGGGAGGGGGGACTGTTTTTGGTGGTAGGGGAAACCTACGCAGACACCGGGAGAATATGCAAACTCCGCAGAAAGACCCTGTTCTGGACAGGAACTGAACCCAGGGCCTTCTTGCTGTGAGGCAGGAGTGTTAGCCCTGGCAGCGTGGTTAGCAGCACTCTGTGTAGCCTTTAATAGAGGTCGACAGCAGGCTGCTGCTGTTAATGTCTCAAAGAGAAAGAAAATGTGACAGACCAATTGTAAAGTTGTACTTTAGATGGCTGTGACACAAGAGTCCCCACTCATGTGCTGCACTGCTCAAAGTCAGCATAACATTCAGGTTAAACACCTGGTATGATTCTGGCCATGGTATAATTTAAGATTATAATCTAATACAGATGCTTCTACGGAGATTATTCCATTATAGCTGGTTGTAATACATTAATATTCTGCTTATAATTGCATTCTCTGGTCTTGACTAACATCAACCAAAACAGTTTTTGTAGAAAATTCCCTTTGAGAATAATGTGTTGAGATAATTGCACGTGAGGTTCAGACAATGCTGCATTCATGGAGCTTCAGTCTTCTGTGAGGCTGCGGTACTTCGGATGCACTAGAACACTTGTTTCCATGGTAACTGTAAGTAGAGGGGGTGCCTCAGTGACTATGCTTAAAGGTGAGTTCAAGATGAGAATTATTTGACCGCGTAATATCCTTGCCTAAATAAGCGAGTGGTATTTCAGACGCTGCTCGATTCCCAGCGGAGGTCCTTGTGCCACTGTGTGCCATCTGCTCTCTTTCTTCTACATTACGTGCAAATTTGTTCATGCTACATTTAAGGTGGTGGATTGACATGCAAGCCAGATATCTTCACTTTTTATTTGCTCATTAATTCAGAAAAAGAAAAACGCTTTCATCTGTGAGGAAATTCTCCAGAGAGTTGCAGACGTCTTTATGTGATGGATAAAATATGTGCATGTATCATGGCTTCTGAATATTACAAGGACTCATTTGAAACTCATCTTTACTCTCATAAGCTCTTTAAAATGATCAGTATCATAGTGACATTTATAAAATCTGACAGTCCATGTAAACAAGCCGTTAATATCAAATTAGAATTCTAGCTGTTAGTCTATAAAGCGTTTTTAATACAATATGTTGATTTGTCAATTTAAGTGAAGACATTAATGCATCTAAAGCTAAGGTATCCAGAGCATTCTAATTTTAAACGTTTTATGTGAGAGACCAGAGACAACCTAACTATTATCTAGTTGTGTTAGTCCCAAGGGTTCAGTTGTCGTAATGGAAAGATCTTCTAAAAAATAAAGGTAATAGGCAGAGCAATAACTACAAGTAGTGCTGTTGTTCACATCCAGATGGGATCTATAGTGTATAGTCTGTGAAGGTTCTCAGTCATCCAGGTCATCTTGAAGAAAAAATTAAAGCAAAAGAATCTGGACCTCTGTTGTTCTTCTAGAGTGAAACTGCTTTGATTTTGGTTTCTCAGGTCCTCCAGGATTGGCTCTTCGGTGCTGATACATCTTCTTGTGAAGCTGTTGTTTCGTTTCACCAACAAAATTGTCTGCACTCTGCAGTTATGCATAAACTACATTACTCTGTTTGTGAGAGGTTACTCCAAAAACAGTTTCTTCCGGCTCTTTTGATACAAGTGTTGGAACTAATATTACTTCAATAAAAACTATAAAACCAATGTAAAGTTTGTTTGATTAATTCCACTCAGAAAAAGGTTTAAGCCAGCACGGGTCACAACACGAAGTTAACATGAGGTCAGCCCACGTGTTGTGCTGCTGGACAACTCAATGTTCAAAAGGTCCTAACCTTTGGCCACTCCTCTCACACTTCCTGCTTGAATCAGTAGTTTTCCACAATGTGTCCCAGCCAGGGGTGACCAACTGGTTCTAACTGGTTTGAGACCAGTTCTAACTGGTTCTAAAAGTTTAGGTATTTAATGTACTAATCTAGGGTGCAGTGTAGCATGCAGAGAGTGCAAATTACATACAGAACAGTTATAAAAGTGTTTCTTATTATAAAACACTAACAGAGGGGATCTTGTCTTTAGGTTGGACCAGTTTCTGATGCAGCGTGTTCCCTGGTTTAAAGTAGACTGAATGTTGTGTTTGTAGAAAATCCTTTTCAGATAAATCAGACACATAAGGGATAAATACACTCTTCCTTTTTGTCCCTGGTTCCTGTCTTTTTGGTGTCTGTATCCACTTGGTTTTGTTGAAAGTCCATTTGGGGTATCCACAATCTCTCAGGGCTTTACGGATGTGTTGTTCTTCTTTCCGTTTACCTTCTGAGGTTGTGGGCACCTCTTGTGCTCTGTGCTGAAGAGTCCTGATGACTCCCAGCTTGTGCTGCAGAGGGTGGTGGGAATCAAACAGCAAGTATTGATCCGTGTGTGTGGGCTTCCTATAAACTTCTACTTGAAGAGTCCTGTCCTCACAAATGACCACTACACATTATAGTTTAGTAAATTTAGATGCAAAATACTACAACTTTTATAATTTGTCAAATTTGGTCAAAAATCAAAACTAAATTTAACATTTCGATTCACAAGCACCTAGATACATGCACAACATGGGTCTAAAATGACCCGTATTAGAATCAATGCATATATATTTAATTTTGTTTCTCAAACAAAAACATGCTCAGAACCTACATTTTAATCACAAATCTAAGACAGACTTTGTTCACTCTTAGAGGCACTCAATTTACAGTTAGCAGTTCATCTGACCTTTTTTCATAAGTTTGTCGAGTGTCAGGAAGCTGTTGGACCAGGAGAGACTCCAGCAGCACAGAAAAAACATTCACAAAAACAGACACACCAAACATAGCCCCAAAAGGAATAAACCGACACATTTCAGTAGAACTAACCAATTTGCTACAGTGCAGCTCAACAGGCAAAACAATCAGCCCTAATACTGCATATAGAGATACAAAAATAGTGGCACACACTCATGTACACACTGACACACACATATACACATATATATATACTGATACATGTGTCACGGGGTGCTGGCCCAGGGGAAGGGAAAGACTCCAATGCAGACACCCAGAACTCCAATAAAACGTGAAACAAAAATTTATTTGAACAACAGATGAGCATACAAAAGCCAAAAACCAAAATTCTCCCAGAACAAAAACACAATGGACTAAGAAGAATCACAAGCGGCGACAGGAACAGAGACAGAACTTACGGGTGCCGAAGACGAATACAATGACAATGACCTCGTGCTGAGGGGAAGGACAAACAGGTATAAATAGACACAGACAACAAGGGACAGGTGAAACATATTAGGGCGGAGCAGGTAATCACACAGGAGGGAAAGACACCAGGAAGTCAAGCAGAGACACAGACAAGGGCAAGACATATCAAAATAAAATACATGAATTACAATACAAACTAGAAACAATAAAAAACAGACATGAATCCTGACAGTACCCCCCCCCCTTAAAAGCCGACCACTGGGCGGCCTAACACTCCTATAACCCAAAAAATATTCTTCCCAGACATTTCCTGGGTGGGCGGAGGGAGGTCTGGTAGGAGGGAACACAAGTCCACTGGACAATGGCACGGGGACACACTCGGGAAAGGCTTAGGGAAAACAGATGCGGCGGGTCCGGCCCTTGGAAACGGGTCGGCCGGACGGGGCGCTAGGAAAGATACAGAGGTGTCGGATCCAGCCCTCAAAACTAGTGGCTGGACGGGACGCTCGAGGAATGTTTGATGAGTCGGGTCCGGCCCTCTGAAACTGGTCGGCCGGACGGCGCCGGGAACACTTGATGCGTCGGGTCCGGCCCTCTGAAACTGGTCGGCCGGACGGGGCGCTCGGGACACAGATGCGGCACGTCCGGCCCTCGGAACTGGTCGACCGGACGTGGCGCTAGTAGAAGGGGGAGATACCGGGATAGGCACCAGGGAGGAAAACAATTGTGCCGGGAACGGAAACACTCAGACGGGACTCGCAGACGGACAGCACACAGGACAAGGCAAGGACAGACGGACAGAAACTCAGGACCAGGTAGGGACAGAAACTCCGGACATGGCAGGGACAGAAAACTCCGGACATGGCAGGGACAGAAAACTCCGGACATGGCAACGACAAAAACTCATGAACAGGCTGGGAGAACAAGGAACAAAAACTCATGAACAGGCTGGGAGAACAAGGAACAAAAACTCATGAACAGGCTGGGAGAACAAGGAACAAAAACTCATGAACAGGCTGGGAGAACAAAGACCAAAAAACACAGGCCCAGGCTGGGAGGACAAAGACCAAAAAACACAGGGCCAGGCTGGGAGGACAAAGACCAAAAAACACAGGGCCAGGCTGGGAGGACAAAAACCAAAAAAAACACAGGGCCAGGCTGGGAGGACAAAAAAAAACAACAGGTCCAGGCAGGGACAAAAACCCCACAGGACCCCAGGGGGAGGAACCGGACGGAGCCGACCACGGAGCATGGGAACCGGACGGGGCCGACACGGAAGGCGAGAAGAAAGGACCGGCCGGGAGCAGAGGGGAAAGGGCCGGACAGGGAAAAAACCGACGAGGGAGGACCACAGAGACGACCAGACGAGGAGAGACCAGACGAGGAAGGACCGTAAGGACGACCAGACGAGGATGAACCAGACGAGGAAGGACCGTAGGGATGAACCAGACGAGGAAGGACCAGACGAAGGATGAACCAGACGAAGGATGAACCAGACGAGGAAGGACCAGACGAAGGATGAACCAGACGAAGGATGAACCAGACGAGGAAGGACCGTAGGGATGAACCAGACGAGGAAGGACCAGACGAAGGATGAACCAGACGAGGAAGGACCAGACGAAGGATGAACCAGACGAGGAAGGACCAGACGAAGGATGAACCAGACGAGGAAGGACCAGACGAGGGATGAACCAGACGAGGAAGGACCAGACGAGGGATGAACCAGACGAGGAAGGACCAGACGAGGAAGGACCGTAGGGATGAACCAGACGAGGAAGGACCAGACGAGGGATGAACCAGACGAGGGATGAACCAGACGAGGAAGGACCAGACGAGGAAGGACCAGACGAGGAAGGACCAGACGAGGGATGAACTAGACGAGGAAGGACCAGACGAGGGATGAACCAGACGAGGAAGGACCAGACGAGGAAGGACCGTAGGGATGAACCAGACGAGGAAGGACCAGACGAGGGATGAACCAGACGAGGGATGAACCAGACGAGGAAGGACCAGACGAGGAAGGACCAGACGAGGAAGGACCAGACGAGGGATGAATCCGACGAGGAGGGACCAGACGAGGGATGAATCCGACGAGGAGGGACCAGACGAGGGATGAATCCGACGAGGAGGGACCAGACGAGGGGTGAATCAGACGAGGAGGGACCAGACGAGGGGTGAGCCACACGAGGGGTGAGCCACACGAGGGGTGAGCCACTCTCAGGGAAAACTCTCTGGGGGCTGAGACGTACTCTCAGGGAAAACTCTCTGGGGCTGAAGCAAACACTCAGGAGAAGTTCTGGGGCTGACACAAAGACTCTGGAAACAGTTCTCGGGCTGACACGAAGACTCTGGAAACAGTTCTGGGGCTGACACGAAGACTCTGGAAACAGCTCTGGGGCTGACACGAAGACTCTGGAAACAGCTTTGGGGCTGACACGAAGACTCTGGAAACAGCTTTGGGGCTGACACGAAGACTCTGGAAACAGCTCTGGGGCTGACACGAAGACTCAAGCAGGGAAAAACCGGCAAGAGCATGGACACAAACTCAGGCAGGGGGAAAAAAAATGCAGGAGCTCTGGGGTTGCGGAGTCTCAGTTAGGACCAGGTCATTCTGTCACAGGGTGCTGGCCCAGGGGAAGGGAAAGACTCCAATGCAGACACCCAGAACTCCAATAAAACGTGAAACAAAAATTTATTTAAGGTGAACAACAGATGAGCATACAAAAGCCAAAAACCAAAATTCTCCCAGAACCGATAAACCGAAAAACCGAAAAATATACAAAAACACAATGGACTAAGAAGAATCACAAGCGGTGACAGGAACAGAGACAGAACTTACGGGTACCGAAGACGAATACAGAGACAGAGACAGAGACAATGACAATGACAATGACAATGACAATGACAATGACAATGACAATGACAATGACAATGACAATGACAATGACAATGACAATGACAATGACAATGACAATGACCTGGTGCTGAGGGGAAGGACAAACAGGTATAAATAGACACAGACAACAAGGGACAGGTGAAACATATTAGGGCGGAGCAGGCAATCACACAGGAGGGAAAGACACAAGGCAGGAAGTCAAACAGAGACACAGACAAGGGCAAGACATATCAGAATAAAATACATGAATTACAATACAAACTAGAAACAATAAAAAACAGACATGAATCCTGACAACATGCACAGAGTGGGTTGGGTTTATTTTAGTTTAGTCACAAATGGGTTACAAAAGGTTTAGGAGCAGTGCAGCTGTTAACACGTTAGTTGAAAAATATAAAAACATTTGTGCAAAGACTATGTAGCATAGTATCCTGACTGAAATACTGTAAGTTCACCAACTTTGACTGTTATCTTGCTGAGACCCCTGTAAACATTGCGAGTCTCGGTGAGTGCAACCTGAGTTATTGATGTAGCTGCTCAGCTAATGTTACCTCTTTCAGACAAATAGTTACAGACGGAGCTGATCCCATGCAAATGCGCCACTAAAAACATCATGGGTCATTTCTAAACAGAGGTCATGCTAGACTTTCTTACTCTCCGTCATTTCAACGGACAGAGTCATAAAATGTCCGTCATAATCTATAATTACCTGTAAATTAAAATTTTGGTTTGACTTCAGCTAAGACCCAGAACAAAACCAGATCCAGTCAAGACTACAGACCAGACACAGACTAGTTCCAGACCCAGACCAGGGCTAAACCAGACCAAGGCCAGAACTTAGACCTAGACCAACAGCTAGACCACAACCAGACCATGTCCAGACCAAGAACAGGACTGAACCTAAAACCAGGACAAGACCAAGTCCAGGACAAGACTAGGACCAAGACCCAGACCACAACCAGACTAGGGCCAAGACCTGGATCAGACCCAAACCAAAACCACATTTACACCAGGACCACATTAAGACCAGCCCCTATTTCTGCCCTAATTCAGCCCTTTTTTTTCCAGCCCCTTTTGCCTCTTTGGGCCCTAAATGCCCTTTTTCCAGCCCTCCCTGCTTTTTTAGGGTCTTTTCTGTCCTCTTTCCAGCCCTTTTTGAAATTATTTAAGCCCTTTAACCCTCTACGCGCCAAAGTAGCAGAGTAACTGGAAAAAACAGCTGCTACTTTCGGTTTATGTGCTAAATTGTGTTTCCACTCCATCCCACCAGATGTCAGACACCCTCTACTAGGCAGGGGTCTTGCCTCTTATTCATAGCGCCCCACTGGCTGATCAAATATGGTTTTCAGACCTAATATCTCTCCTTGACGGCTCGCCTTGGGCATTTCCAATCAGGAGGGACAGTGTTTCATCCCAGGCCTGGGCTCTGGAACTTTCATGTCTGGCCCTTGAAGGGGACCAACTGAGGGACGCTCGTTTTCCAGATGGTCTAGTGGAGACTATCCTGTGTGCCTTGTACAAGAAGAACTAACACACGTAGATGACATGTTTTTTGGGACTGGAGCAAGTTGCACCATTTGGACCCAGTTCACTGCAAAATTTTTTCAATGCCGGAGTTTTTCCAGGGTAAACTGTATTTGGGCTTACGCATAAATACAATCCATCCTGCTTAGATTTTGCCCCTGTGCTGGTCAAGGCTATTTTGCACCCTCACCCAAATTATCTCCCGAAGGTTCCATTCTCTTCTTCGAATCCGTTCATTCTTGAAGCCTTCTGCCTCCCGCCATTTACAACACTGGAGCAGGGGAAACTTCATCTACAATGTCCAGTGTGTGCTCATCAGATTTACGTCCACCGCACTAGCCAGTGGCCTAAGTTTGAGAAGCTTTTTGTGTGCTTAGGGGTCCGCAAACAGGAGGCTGCGGCCACTAAGCAGACTATGTCACATTGGGTGCGGGCAGCTATTGACCTGGCGTATGAGGCGTGTGGTCAAGCTTCTCCAATAGATGTATGGGCTCATTTAACATAAAGGGGTAGCATCTTTAACGGCTGTGGCAAGAGGGGTCCCTTTGCAGTAAGTGTCTAATGCTGCGGGCCAGTCATCTCTGCACACTTTTGTTAAATTCAATAGTCTGGATGTCCATGTCCAAGTGGGAACGAGATGCAGAATTCTTTTTTTATTTCAGAGTCAAACAAAAGAAACTGCATCAAAGACAATAACATTGAAAGAAATCATGAAATTTGGTTTAAACATAATTTATCAGGGTCATGTCAGTAATCTGTCAAGCTAAATCTTGTTCTTTAAGGTTTGAAGTCTGTTTCCTTCTTTTAAGCCTGTAAAGATAAATTCAGCTGTCTCTTAGCTTTTAAATTAGTGCATGGTAAATTAAGCCTGGTTTGGGGTCCACTTGCTTTCATGCTTTTGCTGATGCATTTCAACAAATGGCAGCTCTCATTTGGCAGCGCTGTAGAGGAGCAATAAAGGCTGCTTTGGAGACATAAATGGCTGGTTTGATGTAGCATTACCAGGCCTTGTGGATGGAGTTGTCTTTAAAAAAAAAAACAACTCTATTTTATGTAAGAGAAAGCCCATGGTTATTCACATGTCCATTTGGAGGCCCTTTTACCAGATGACGCACCATTGAAACATGAACGTGAACATTTATGAAGCCAGAATCATAAACCATGTGTCGGTTTTCAATCGACACAATTTCCTAGAACATATGACAACACTTCTTATAACATTACAAATTATATGACATACCTTTTTTTTTTCATTTAAACTTAACTCTCAGAGCACAAAATTGCCACTGTATAGCAACTTAAAAAATCATGTGCTAAATGTGCTAAATGATGTTTCCACTCCCTTACACCAGATGTCAGACACCCTGTATTTTGTTTCTAGCCCACTATTACTGTCACAACCCTGGTGTCTGGAACAGGTAAAAGGAATCTCAAGGCAGAACCCCACGAAGGCATATGGTCTCAGAAGGATTTATTTAGCTTTACAAGTGCAAGGTCCATATTCACAAGCTGAAGTTGACATCAAGACAGGGTCCACTACTACCAGGGGTGAAGAAAGGAAAGAATACAATCTGACACTGAACATTAAAAACACACAGCCTATAAAAGGGAACACAATGAGACACAGGTGGAGCACATTAAGGGCGGAGCAAGCAATCATAAAGAAGGGAAAGACACAAGGGCATTAAGTCAATCTGACATACAGGCAGGTATAAGACACTTCACATTAAGACACAGGAAATAAAATACATTACTACAGCAGACTAACACATAACACTAAGACATGACCATTACCATGTGAAGACCTCAAACGCATGTCTTCGTGGGTGTTATGACAAAAATACATCTGTGATGAAGCTTTGGCTTTAGAAATGGTTGACTTTGAACATCAGTGACAGAAACGGGAGGAAACTTTGGCACCTATAACATTATATAATTTGCCAACTTTTGAACGTCTTTTTATATTATTAATAACTTTACTATGAAGTTAAAGGACAGTTATAATGGTAATTATTAGCAATATAGCTATAATGCTATAATGCTAATTCTATTTCTCTTTAGCCTTTATTAAAGATCTAAAAAAGCTGAACATCGTGGAACATTCCTGGCCAGATTCTATCCTGTCCTGCTGAAGGTGAAGTGATTTCCAGATCCGGAAAGCACTGCTTGTCCTGCCTCAGTGCATCTATTCCTTGCTAACAGAGACGTGGCAGCCATTCCGCGCCTACGCGACCATCACCAAATACATTCACCAAACATTCATACACATTCATACACCAGTGCCACAAACACTGGAGGCAAGGTGGGTTAAGTGTCTTGTCCAAAGACACAACGACAGTATGAACTGTGGGGAAAGTGGGAATCGAACAGCCAACCTTCCAGTTGTAGGAGGGAAACCACTCTAGTAGGATAACCACTCTACCACTGAGCCACTACGCCACAAATGTTAAACTGTGTTAAGCATCAAAATCTGATGAGAAAGTCAATTATTTTCTTGTTGTAAATTTAAATGAGTTAACTCAACTAATTCCCCAGATTAATATAGTTTTTTCATCATAAGTACCTGCCCTTTGCCAAAACGTTCTGTGGAAGCCTTCAGATCACTATGATTAACAGACCAGTCAAGTTTTTCCTTCAGTTTCTGAAATGGTTCACTGGAGTTGAACTGCGATTTAAAAATTTTTAAAACGTCCCCAGTGATTCCAGCATTGACCATCACATTTGAACAAGCTCAGCAAAACGAGCCATGCAGGTATTTGGTAATTCCTTATATATATATATATATATATATATATATATATATATATATATATATATATATATATATATTAAACATTTGCTTATCCTTATTTCTGGAAACATTACATTAACACATACAATTTAGGTGTAAAATTTGGATTCAATGTTTTAGCTGTAGCTCTTTAGGTATTTTACTGTATTCAGGTGAGTCATGTTTTTAGTCCATATACACACTTCAAAGATTTCCACTGAAAAAGCCCACACATTAATAAGAAAATACATTTTGGCATTTGTTTTCTTGCTTATTCTTTGTTGTTTCCTGAGTGAGAGCTATCCCCCATTCCCACCACTCCCATTATTATTAGTCTTATGTTGTTGTTAATGTTTAATACTGCTGCTGGCTGTGTTGAGCTGAACACCACAGCTCAAAGTTTATAACAGAAAAATCACACTTGATGTTCCAACTAAAATCCCTTATTTTACTGTGTACTGTGAACGCAAGACAATGAACACTTCCCAGGAGCGGGATCCTAGTTAGTACATTCATATAAGGGTTATAGAGCTATAGGCTCTGTATAGGCTCTATAGTGTTTAAGCTCTATAGTGTTTAAAAAGCGGAAAATCTTTGGTGTATCTGTTTGCTGGACAAAATGATAAATGATCCATTCATTATCTCTGCCCATTGTCCCTAAATGTTTCATCAAAATTGTAGTATTTTTGCATTTCTCTTGTAGAATACAAGCACAGAAACAACGTAAAAAACTCCTCCAGAGGCAGTGAAGATAATTACTCATGTGGCTATTAAACAGCCCTATCCCTCCAAGTTGGAAACAAACAGTTTTTCCCTGAAGCCAACGTGCAAGAGCTACTCCTTCTTGGCCTCATTAAGTAGCACACTCAACTCCAAAGGCTCTGAAGATAATAACATAGGTCAGAAGAGACTTTTACCTCATTGTTTTATACTGAAGACATAAGACGTGCTTTGTCCTTAGCCGATGCTGAAGCTATACAGAATTGTTGATTGTATATACATATGATTATAGGCTACCCATAAGAATTGGGACACCACACCTGCAGACACATGGATGTATAAAAACATCTAATATAAGGGCTATACAGCAAATTCTCCAATGTTAAATCAACACTCTGGGTGTTACAAATTGGACTCATATAGACATTCTTCTGGTGTCAACACTATAAAAGTGTTAGAAACCAGCCTTAAACAAAGATGAGTGAGTGGGTCTAAGACCATGAGTGACAGTCACAGAGACCAGACAAAGATTTACTCTATAGTTCAGTTATTTTTACTGGAAACTCAGACATAGTAATTTTTTTAGACACTATCATGACCGGTAGGAGTGTGTAGGAGACAAGTTAGAGACAAACATAATAATAATAATAATAATGGATTGGATTTATATTGCAGAGAGCAAGGGACTCAAAGTGCTTACAGGCCGTCCATTATTCATTCATACACAGTCACACGGGTGATGGTAAGCTACAGCTGTAGCCACAGATGTCCTGAGGCAGACTGACAGAAACGTGGCAGCCATTTTGCGCCTACGGCCTCTCCGACCATCACTTCATACATTTACTAAACATTCATACAAAACAAGGGTTAAGTGTCTTGCCCAAGGACATAACAACAGTCTGAATTGTGGGGAGAGCGGGAATTGAACCGCCTACCTTCCAGATGAAGGACGACTACTGAGCCACTGCCGCCCCTACATAATGCCTCTTCAGCTTGGCAGCAAAATCCTCAGGCGCTTCCTGTAGCTGTGGATCAGACCTGCGCATTTTAGCCCATTCCTCCTGGCAGAATGGTTTTAGCTTTGTCATATTCCTTAGATGTCTCATGTGTATGGCCCTCTTTAAGTCAATCCAAAAGATGGATTTTGTTTTTCTGAAGCCATTCTGTTGTGGAGTTGCTCTGGTGTTTTGGGTTGTTGTCCTGTTGCATCCCCCAACTTCTACACAGTTTCAGCTTACATAGAGACATCCTCACATTATCCTAAAGAATTGTCTGATATACTGGGAAATTCATCTTCCCCTCAGTGATTGAAGCCGGCCAGGCCCTGATGCAGCAAAGCAGGCCCAAATTATGATGTTTCCTCCACCAGACTTTACAGTTGAGATGATGTTTTCATGATGATATGCTGTGCCCTTTATATGCCAGATGTAGCACTGTGTGATTTTTCCAAATAGTTCAATCTTAGTTTCATCAGTCCATTAAACATTTTGCCAATACCACTGTGGAGTCAATGTGGCCTTTTGCAAACATCAGGCATGCAGCAATGTTCTTTTTAGTAAGCAGTGGCTTCCTTCATGGTGTCCTGTTGTGGATACCCTGCTTGTTCAGTGTTTTACGTATTGTAGACTCATGAACAGAGATGTTAACAAGTTAAAATGATGTCTTCAAATCTTTGGCTGTTATTCAGGGTTGTTTCTTTACCTCATTAATGAGTAGCTCTCATTGAAGTGGTGGACGTAGCAAACCTGCTTCCGAATTTGAAGTCTATAAGGAAGAAAAATTGTCGCCAATTACGAAGTGACTATTTTTGTCACAGTCATCATTCTAACTATGCCGTCTTTGTTTTAAAACATTCATATTATTCCCATAATTGTTATATTAATAAATGTGACATAACTCAAGATATTAAGATTAATAACTGACCTATCAGCTGCCTCCATTCTGCTATGTCGGCTCGCGGGGCTGACCTCGCTCATGTCTTGTTTATGCAGGTCTCGGGAGAAGAATCCGCTGGATATTTATGGACAGAAGAGAGACTCTTGGAGGCCTAACTATTTTAAATCAATAAAATTTAAGCTTTTTGCTACACCAAAAGATTGTTTTTAGTTAGTTTATGTTTTCCGAAGCTTTTTAGCCAGAATGTCTTCGTTTTTTGTTAATTAGTTTGTTAGTTGCTGCTGTTCATGAATGGAGATCGCTCGATGTTAGCTAACACTAGCTGTGTTTGATTTAACTCTGCTGCTTTAAATCACCTTTTCATCGTCCAACTGCACTAAATGAACCACGCTCCAGTTTGTAGGTGAGTAATTTTAAAGTTAAATTACTGTTCAGAATATTTATTTAGTTGGCTATATTACTGAGCTTTTGTTAGCTGATCCAAAGGTGGCAATTTACTGCTCCACCATTTTAATGACAGTTTAAGTTGATGCACCAAACTTACATTTACATTCAGTAATTTACTAGACGCTTCTACATTAAGCTTGTAATTATCAGTGATCCAGATGAAACACCAACTGTGGGGAGAGCAGGAATCGAACCGCCTACCTTCCAGTTAAAGGACAACTGCTCTACCACCGAGCCACTGCCACCCATTAGCTTGGTTAATAATATGAAGATATCATCAAATCTAACCTTTAAATGAAGGGTACAATGCTCTTATACAGTAGTAGCTCAGTGGGTAGAGCGGTTGCCCTTCAACTGGAATGTTCGATTCTCACTCTTCCCACAGTTCATACTGTCATTGTGTCCTTGGGCAAGACACTTAACCCACCTTGCCTCCAGTGACTGTAACACTGGTAATTACTGTAGAACAATGTAAGTCTCTTTAGATAAAAGCGTCAGCTAAATGAATAAATGTAAATGTTATAAGGTTTGTTGTTGATAAGATATTTTTGTAGTTATAAGTTACACATTTAGACATGAGGGTAACATTTTAATGTTTTAGTAAGATATGGATTAATGTCTCTGAATAACTACTGTTTAGTTTGCACACCCAAAAAATGCCAAAATAAAAGCAAAAAATAGAAGCGGTCTTAATGTACTCTTTTACAAAGATCTGGGTTGTGTCATTTTGGTAAATAAATTTGACACGTGCCTGTTTTATAGATATTGTTCTCTCACAGATTTCCTAAATGTGATGCTGTCAGACTGAGGCTGATCAGAAGAAAGGCTCTTGTGGTGTGAGCACTTTGAAGAGGATATTCAGACAAAGGTGAGTGTTACATTACACTACACATTACATTAAACATTACACCTGCAATGCCCTCCAACCTCTGAGACTTTTTACTCTAGAAAACACTTTCCATACTCTGCAGTCATACATCTCTTAAACATTATTGTAGCTAAAATGCATGTGTGAGTTTTATATTTGTACATTTGTCATCTGTAATTCATGACAGTAGACAGGTAAATGTTTATGCCAGGGTTTAAACATGACAGACATGACCTCTGACCCAGTACAGTTCACATTAACTAAAGTATTATATTTAGGCAAATATAAGTTCAAATCAAAGTCTATTATTTTATAAAAACAGTCTAATGTACAGTGAGCTGGTGAATAAAGACCAAGATAAGTGTTGTAATTTTTTCTGTGATTAACAACAGCAAGACTTGTTTTCAACATAGGTTTTTACTTTGTTATCTGTGTTTGCAGAGCCCCTCTACAGTTACCTGTCTGCTGCTGCTCTGTCAGCGCTCCCCAGTCCAGTTCAGTCCAGTCCAATCCAGTTCTTTTTTTTAACTTAATATTAAAAACTTAATATGTAAAGAGTGTTTTTATTCATTTTTAAAGAACATAACAAGTAGATGAAAGCAAACAGACAAAATTTTTAAATAATTTATTTATCATTATAGTGTTATTTTAGCATGTCATAAGCAATTGGTTTTATTGTAGAAAAGAATCATAAAACACATTGTTTTGTCTTATTTTAAATTGTAATGATAAAGTAGTGCTGCAAAGATGGAAGGGTTTCTTGAACTTTGAGGTTGCTCCTGAGGTCCTTGACCTTTGCACAGGTAATGAAACAGAAAAACAAAAATAACCACAGATGCTAATATAGATATAATACAGAAAATATAATTCTAATGTGTTTTATTTTGAGGTGGTGAATTGCTTTTATTTTTAAATCAAATATAAGCAAGAAAGGTTGTCCATTACAATGTTTTATTTGGTCCTTCATTACATGTGGAAGGTGATATTAACACTAAACTATTCTTAAGTATGACTATTTAATTGGGAACAATGATTAAAGGATTTAAAAGTAGAGCTTTAAAATGGGCTTAAAATGAGGACAGAGTGGCACAAATTGAAACTGAAGTGAATTTACAAAATGATGCGTGAAAATGGGGCATAAAAGGAGGAAATGAATGTTCAAATCAAACAAATGTGATAAAGACTGAAATGAAGATGAACTCAAACATTGTGAAATTTGAGAAAAAATACTTAAGTGTCACAATCTTTGATCTCTGAAAGGATTTTATTTATTATCATGCCTCTCAGTATTTTGAGTTTGATGCCACTGAGCTATCAGTTCAAAGTTATAGGCTGTTGCTGGGGATAGACTTACTCATGTTTTGCTAATCACTTCATAGTAAGTTGTAATTGTAGCATTTAAATACTTTCACACCTCTGACATTTTGGATAGCTTCATGTTTTTCATTACATGCAGCAGAACGCAGGAACTGAAAATGGAATATGTTAGTGAAAAGGTCTGAGCCTGTATTTGTTGATTTGTTTTTATATTTTATATTTTTCCTTTAAAAAATTAAACCTATCAGTATTTATCATAATTTTGATCAGAACAGCTTCCTCTATTTGACTTGAGGGTAATTCCTTTGCTTTTCTTGCTTTGACCACAGTAGAGCATAAAAGGCACAAAAACACATAATTGGAAATAAAAATGCATCGGAGGCTTAAAAAGAAAACATGTTTATCTTTCAAACAAATAAAAGAATCAGTGGTATAAAGCTAAATGTCCAAGAGCCATATGAACACAGGCAATCATGGTCAAAATTTACCTTGGCCATACAGTATCTCCATTTACTGTATATTCACCAAATGAATGAAAGCTGCAGCAAAGTGACCTTTGCAAGGTGAATGTGCTTGTAAATGTTGTAATTTTCCACACATTTTCAAACTTAGTCTCTGTACAGTTCAGACAACTTTATTAATCCTACTTGGGGCAAGTTTGAGCAGAAAGTAATACAACAAATAGCAAGAATGAGAAACAACACTAAACACACAGTGGGAAGAAAACAATAAATAAATATATAAAGTGAAATATGAAATGAAAAACATGAATAAAAACTAAAGTAAATGAGACCACTGAGAATTTAAAAGACAAATAGCTGTTGGGATAAAAGATTTTGCATACTGATTTTGATTTAGATTTTTTTTTTACAATAAGGTAACAAAGAATATTCACATTTTATGTCCAGATGAAGCAAGAATTGTATTGGCCTGTACGCATGAGGTTGACATTTAACAACCGCTGCAGTGATCACATTAAATTTGGTCTTTTTTACGCCTGAAATCAAGGATAATTTGTGTTTTTGTAATATTTAAATACAAGAAGTTGTTATAACACCAAGCAACATAATCAGTAAGTGGGTTCCCATGTTCTGATTCCGAGCCACTGAGAAGAGACAGCAATGCCATGTCATCTAATATTTGACAAATTAAGAGTGCTATTACATTCATTAGTGCATAAAATCTTAGTTAAGAAGTCTGAGATCCATAAGACCAGTTGGTGGGGCATGTTGAATTCACTTAACCATCTCTCAGTCAAAGGTGAGGTTACATTAAATGTAGATGAAAAATCTGTGAATAAAAGTCTTGCATGGGATTGGGGTTTTTCCAAGTGCTTATATATAGCATCTAACATAAAAGGTTTTGCATCAACAACTCCCTTTTCTGTCTGATAGGCAAATTGAAATGGGTCAATATTCCCATCCACATATACTAGAATTTTACTTTTCACAAATGCAACTGGTCTAAAATCATTTAGTTTCTTTGGCAGGTTGATCTGTTTTTACAGAAATTACAGTGGAAGTTGTCCATAATGTAGGAATTTTGTTTGTGTCTTTTGAAAAATGTGATAAATGAGGCCACTGAGTTGGTCTGCACAAAATCGCAATGTCTGCCCACAAATCTGGTATGGACCGGGTGCCTTTCTGATGCTGACCCGTCTCATAACATCTCTGACCCACTCCTAACTAATAACCACACAAGAATCAGAGGAGAGATGTTATTTGAAACTTTTTTTTTTTTTTTTAAACAGCTATAAAACTTGTTAAATGCATTTGGGAGTGATCCCTCCTCAATTCCTTCAAATTTAACAGCCTTTCCATCAGTCTCATTATTTATCTGAGAAACTGAGGACATGGATTTGATACTCTTCTATGTACCCTGCAGATCCCCAGACCCCCACAGCTGTACTGATGTTCAGTTTTGTCTTTGTACCGCTTTTTGCTTTCCTTATCTCATGCCTTACATCCTTGTGAATGTCCTTCTTTTACTGACTGTTACCAGTGTAAAAAATACTTTTTCGCCCTATTTATCACATGTTTCAGTGCTTTAATAACCCTTGGTTTGTAATTTGGGTGCATTTTAATTGTTTTAAAGGGAATATTACAATCTACACAGAAAGATATATAGAATATGAAATAGTGTCAGTGAGTTTAAATCAAAGCACAAGTTATAAAATACATCCCAGTCTGTACAATCAAAACATGCTTGTTGTGTAGCAATACTGTAATTTATCCAGCATTTTACTGATTTAAAATGCTGGATAAATTAGCATTTAAAGCATATATAGATAGGGTAAATATTTAAAGATAGATATTTACCCTATCTTTTACAGATGGGTAAATATGTGGGCAGAAGAAGAACAGAGTTGTGATACGATGCAACAAAAGGGGGCCTAGGAAGGGATCTATAAGCACCAGACACAGCTCCATAGCACAAATATATTTTCTCAGTGTAGTTGCACAGTTAACGTACTGTTCATATGTATTCAAAGCATGATCAGTCTTATAATGATTAAAATCTTCTAAAATGGATTTAGAAGCGGCACGAGAAATGTGACTCAAATTTGTGGCTCACCCCTACTAGAAGCTGACTGGCTGTGGAGACATTTGCCCGTGGGTGAAGAACAGCTGGGGAAACTCCTTTGGCAGGTAGAAGGGACAAAGTGAAAAGGACAGCAACTCTTGTCAGGGGGGGCAAATACTTTCCCGTACTACGACCGTTTGCAATACCTCTCATTTACATAACCCCCCCCCTCCCTTGGATCTCAATAAACTTAGTTACGCCTAAATTCATCCTTCTTATTACCAATGGATTAAACATTAGAAAGGAAGACAGAAGGGGTTTGAGTCGGCGTCTATCCTGGACCCTGAGTTTACTTAGCCTGCGCAAAATGCCTCCTCACCGCTGTCTTTTTCTGCAACATTTTTTAAGCCAAAGTCCACAGGTAGCCTTAACTTTATTGTTCCTTAGCCACGGCAGAATGAAAAGTGGGTTTTTATTCCCGGTTCCAGGATGAAGGGCGAGAAGTATTTCACGGCTGTAAACAATCCTGCTGTCAGCCTCACATCTGCCATCAGGGTGGCCACAGGTAGCCCAGCAGAGAAGGGTCCAAAGTGTTGCAAAGGCTCCTAAATAAACACCCCTGCAAACAGGAGCCTACGCTGGCTTTTTGCAGCCACAGTGGGCTAGGGCCAGCCCAAACAAAACCTAACTAGGCCCAGTGTGGGCCTGCTCAGGCGAGGCCAACAGCATTGGGCTCACCGCGGGCTCTTTGTGAGCAGCGGACTGCCCACATTAAGCCCATGATGGCCCACTTTTTGGTCCCATGCAAGTTTTGTGTAGGCAGCCCACTTTTTCTTTTTTTTTATTCAAGATAACACATGATACCTTAAAAACTTAAAAACTATTTTTTTTTTTAAAAGCCTGGATATTATGTTTGTAATAGGGTCCAAAATCTACAGTACCAATTGGTGGTAGAAATCTGGCTGGCTCATAATTTAAAAAATCTACCAACCTAATTAATTTTGAATCCTGCTAAATGACTAAACTGTCTCCACAATCTTCTTTTGAAGAAGTCTATTATTGTGCTACAGCATTCTACAAGTATTATTGAAGGTCTGGTGCCTCCTTCAAGTGTTGCCACCTGTCCCGTGAAATACTGAATTTTTACAGGCGAAATTACGCAATTTGTCCCGTATTTTACATAGGTCCACACATTGTTTAATAAACAAATAAGGATTTTGCAATGTGGAGAATGCTAATAGCAAATATAAATAAATGAATTTCACAATAAGTAATACAGAAACTAATTTGCACCCTAGATCAAGACACCCAATACCTCATCTGTCAAGACCAGTTAGAACCAGTCAGTCACTTCTGACTGGGCACATGGTGGAAAAGTACTGATACAGTTGCAAGGGGCTCGGCCATAGCATATTACTATTACTATTACTATTTATTACTTTTACTTTTACTATTGTAATGCCAAGTTGACCATTGACACAAATCATTGGGGGCTTTCTGTGATCAACCAGCGCTGTACGTTTTTCTGAGTTGGATGAAATAGACAAACTTTACATTGATTTTATAGTTTTTATTCTTGTAGTGATAGTTCCAGCACTCATACCAACTGCTGGGTTTGTTTTGTGAAACTTAATAAAAAAAAATTGATAAAAAATATATAAAAAATATGTGATATTTTTTTTTCTATCATTATAGCAACATTTGTCCAGCCAGGCTTGGACACAAAACTAAATTTAACAAATTCAAATAAAAAGATCCAAATAATTCACAGCATGAATTTTATTTTAAACTTCAAATAACTTTATAACTTCAAAACTTAAACCTGATTAGCAACAAAAGGGGGGAGAAGAAAAACTGAAAAGCTAATGTAAACCTATATTGTTCACTCCATGCAGCAACTGGCTTTTTTCTGCTACACCATCTCTAATATTTTCACTCTCCACACATCTGGAGTAGCCATGAGCATTAAGCCTCCAGGTGCTGTTGTGAAAGAGAGCACTAAGCTTGTTTTTGATAAATTTTAGAAAAAGCTTCTTTCACAAGCTAGGAGGTTGTAGGATACTGCCTCAGATTAGGGACAAGGTTTTTTCCGTTTGTTGAGCTGTCAAGTTGTCATTGTTGAAATAATCATTTATGACTTATTCTTTATTTGTGTCCTTGAAGTCTTTGATGGAACTGTTTTTGTTTTTTGGGGAGGGGGGTGGGGAGTCTGGGTGTTGGGAATGGGTGGTTCTTGTCGATTTCCATTACATCTTTTTAGCTGAAACCAAAATGAGTCCACACTAGATTTAGGCACCTTAGCCTTGCACTCTGGCTCTGCGTCAGTTTACGTTCAGAGATAACACTACCCATCTAGCAGTTGGGTAGAACAATTGAGAGTATTGGTCATAAATGGGCTCAAGGCCATGACAAAAATGGACGCCACACAAACAAATATAATAACATATTGCTTTTATTTTAAGATTAAGTTAACTTAAAGTCATTTTAAATAATAATGAGGTGTGTTTATCAGTAATCAGTAGTGTGGGTGCGTGTTTGGTTTGAGTGTTAATGGTATGTGTAGTGTTGTATGATACAGACAAATTAATATTTTGATACCAAAATATTAATTTATTAATTTTCATAATTCATATTCATATTAATTATTAATTAATAAGACCATATTCACTACAAATGGAAGCAACTTTAACAACATAAGGTAACAAAAAGCATAAGTGCACAAAAAACTAGTCAAAGTTAAAACCTAGCACATAAATCAAAGCTAAGAATAAGGATTTCTTTTTTAATTTTTTTTATTTAATATTTATTTTTTATTTTTAAAAAGAAAATAAATCGATAGAAAGGAAGTAGATTTCAGTGTTTGTTAGTCAGGTGTTGATGGAAGAGATGTGTTTTCAAGTGTTTTTTAAAGATGGCTACAGAATCTGCTGATCTTGTAGCAGCAGTAGATCATTCCACCAATGTGGAACAGATCCAGAGAAAGTGCGTGAGAGTGATTTTTTTCCTTTTTGGGATGGTACCACCAGACGTTGTTCATTTGCAGAGCGCAGGGATCTGGTAGGAACATAGGTCTGTGTTAGTGAGTGAAGATATGAGGGGGCGAAGCCAGTGGTGGTCTTGTAGGCCAAGAGGAAGGCTTTGAACTTGATGCGGGCATCAATCAGTAGCCAGTGTAGCCTAATGAGGAGAGGAGTTACGTGCGCTCTCTTCGGTTCTTTAAAGACCACTCTTGCCGCTGCATTCTGAATCAGCTGCAGAGGTTTGGTTGTGCAGGCAGGGAGTCAAGACAGAAGAGCATTGCGATAATCCAGTTTGGACAAGACAAGAGCCTGGACTAGGATTTGTGTAGAGTGCTTTGATAGGAAAGGTCTAATTTTCCTAACGTTGTAGAGGATGAATCTACAGGACCTGGTGGTGCTGGCACATGACTTGTGAAGTTTAGTTGATCATCAATTACCACTCCCAGATTTCTGGCAGTGCTGGACGGTGTAATGGTTGATGAGCCTAGTTGAATGGAGAGGTTGTGATGGGTCTTTGGGTTTGGCCGGGATCACCAGCAGTTCTGTTTTTCCAAGGTTCAACTGCAGGTGATGGTCCTTCATCCAAAGTGAGATGTCACTCAGGCACGCCGAGACACGAGCAGAGACCGTCGGATCATCAGGTTGAAATGACAAGTGGAGTTGAGTGTCATCTGCAGCAGTGATAGGAAAAGCCATGCTTCTGAATGACAGAGCCAAGAGATGTCAAGTATATGGAAAAGAGTAGCGGTCCAAGCACTGAGCCCTGTGGCACCCCTGTATTGAGATGTTGGGACTCAGAGACCTCATCTCTCCAGGATACTCTGAATGACCTACCCGAGAGGTAAGACTTGAACCATTGTAACGCCATTCCAGAGACACCCATCGCACTGAGAGAAGACAAGAGGATGTGATGGTTAACGGTGTCAAAGGCAGCAGACAGGTCCAGTAAGATGAGGACAGATGACTTGGATGTTGCCTTTGCCAGTCTCAGGGCTTCGATGACTGAGAGCAGTGCAGTTTCGGTGGAATGTCCGCTCTTGAACCAAGACTGGTTCTGGTCCAGGAGGTTGTTTCGTGTGAGAAAGGAGGAGAGCTGATTAAACACAACTCGCTCCAGAGCTTTGGCAGTAAAGGGAAGGAGGGAAACCGGTCTGTAGTTTTCTAATAGTGAAGGGTTGAGAGTGGGTTTCTTTAGTAGTGGTGTGATGCGGGCCTCTTTGAAAGCTGTGGGGAATGACCCAGTGGAGAGAGATGAGTTGATGATGTGGGTGAGAGCAGGCACGACAGATGGAGAGATGGCCTGAAGGAGATGTGTGGGGATGGGATCTAGCGGGCAGGTGGTAGGGTGGTTAGAACTAATGACCTTGGAAACGTCTGCTTCAGTTAGAGGAGAAAAAGAGGGGAGCAAACACGTATCAGGGGTGTGAAAGAGTTCAACAGGTGCTGGTGCAGAGAACTGACTGCTGATGGCAGTTGTCTTCTTTACAAAGAAAGACGCAAAATCATCAGCTGTTAACTCTGATGAAGGAGGGGGAGCAGGCGGACAAAGGAGGGCAGAGAAGGTTTTAAAGAGAGTGCGTGAGTCAGGTGAGTTGATTAACTTAGAATGGTAGTAGGCAGTTTCTGCAGAGGTGACATCAGCAGAGAAATTAGAGAGGAGAGACTGGTAGGTAGAGAGGTCAGAAAGATCTTTTGACTTGCGCCATTTTCTCTCAGCTGACCGGAGGCTGGTGCGATGCTCACATAGAACATCGGATAACCAGGGGGCAGACGAGGATGTACGAGCTGGTCTGGATATAAGAGGGCATAAGTTGTCCAAGCAGGATGTAAGAGTGGAGCACAGAGTGTCAGTGGCAATGTTGGTGTTTAAAAGCGAGAGCTCCTCAAGAGGGTGAAGCGCAGAAGAGACGGCAGAGGAAAAGCGGGAGGGACTGAGTGAACGCAGGTTACGTCGGAAAGTGACCAGCGGTAAAACAGTTGCAGTGTCTGGAGGAGTTAGATCGAGGTCAAGAGTTACGAAGAAATAATACGTGTTCAGAGGCATGACCTGAGTATGCCGAGTGAAGCAGTACCTTATGTAGATGAGATCTAGTTGGTTACCAGACTTGTGAGTTGCTGATGTGGAGACCTGCTTGAGATCAAATGATGCAGTCAGGTTATTGAAGTTAGCAGCCTGTGGCTTTTCAAGGTGGATGTTGAAGTCTCCTAATACCACCAGAGGAGTACCATCCTCAGGGAAGGATGAAAGAACTCCTCCAAAAATGTCCAAGCTTACCTGGGGGTCGATAGATAACTACAAAATGACTTTTTACAGGGTTGGTGATGGTAACCGCATGGAATTCGAAGGAGCTGTTGTCACACAAGGGTGCTAGCTGTTTGAACTTCCAGTCAGTAGGGATAAGTAGTCCTGTCCCTCCACCCCTTCCTGTGACGCGAGGACTGTGGGAGAAAGTGTGATTATGGGAGAGGGCAGCGAGAGTGGCAGAGTCCTCTGGTTTGATCCATGTTTCTGTAAGTTTATTATCATGTGTTGCCCTTTCCTCCGTTGTCAACCATAACCAAAAAAAAGCTGGTTCCCTAATCTTCCTGGTTTGGCCACCAAAGAACTGCTTACCTTTCTCTTCTGGATCTTCTTCCATTCCACGTCATATGTTTTACTTTTTTCCCCTTGTTTGCACATTCTTCGCAACCCTTCTTCATGGTTATGAATCTGTACGCAAAGTCAAGTATGCTAACCTGCTGCTTCTGAAACCAATCTCGGTTCGGCACAATCTAACATGGCCTAGCAAGCCGTCTACCTGTCCTTTCTCTTGATAGACTGTTGGTGTTCTTGCTCATACTGCCTGTTTGTCTCTGTTTGTCTTGTTTCCACCTGTGTACATAATTATTTGTGGGGCAAAGTATGGCTCTTTGGTTGTTTCTTCATTGTCTTTGTGGGAGGGTCCTCCTCTCCAAATGCCCTGCACCATCCCAGGAGATTTGATCAGTGTCTTCGTCCTCCTCTTGCTGAGGTTCATAGTCTTTGTGTTCAGTCAGTGGTGCGAAGGACCTTCCATCCTTGGTTTTCCAGATGGGGTCCCTACATGTTGGTTTGTGCAGGTCCAAGAACTTAAGTTTCATAGGGGCATTTTTTTTTTCCTTGGGACACTGGCCCTGTGATGGGCCTTGTGTGCCATATAATATTCTTTGCCTTAGTTAAGGCTTGCAATGTTAACTAGGAGGGAGTGTTTCTTCTCCTGGCTGTCATACTTGGCCTCGGCCACAGGAATGCTAGGGGTCTTGTTGAGCTGGTGTTGCCGACTGTTGAGGCTCTATCACAATGGGTTCCCACTGGACTTCTCCAGCTGAAATTCTTTCTGAAATATTTGCAAAATTTGAATTATATTTAAATTATAAAGGCAAAATACTAAATTGTCTGCTATAAGCATATATAAACCAAATTAAGCATTGCATCTTTTATTTAAATGATGAACAAAATTTTGAAAGCCTTTGCCATCCTCAAAATTTATTGATTTATTTATTGCAGATAAATTCAGTAAGTTTTTTGGTGATTTCTTGGCTAATTTTGCAGGACATAAAATCATCAAGTTATATACAGTTAAGCTCAGAAGTTTACTTACCCAGGCAGAATTTGTGATAGTTTGGCCATTTTTTCCCCTAGTGAAAGAATGTGAGAGTGAATGCTTGTCTGGCACTGTCTATGTCTAAATGTTAGGCCGCGAATACCTGGCTTAAGGCCCAAAGTTGCTAGAATAAGCTCCGGTCACCCACGACCCGTAACGAGACTCAGCCGTTTTTCAGAGAATATGAATGATAACACACAAAAAAAAACCTTTTTCACTCATAGTGGTTGGGTGAAGCCAGGTAAACAAAAACTGAGTTTACTCTTTTTAAATCATATCGACTTTATAAACTACCCAAATAACCCTGATCAAAAAGATTTATGGCCTGATAAGGTGCACACAAGTTGACACAAACAGGTTTGAATAGCTACTAACGTTCACCATCCTCACCTGTGAGCTGTTTGCTTTTAATTAGTGTGTGTATAAAAAATCAGTGAGTTTCTGGGCTCCTGACAGACCCTTGCATATTTCATCTAGTGCTGCACTGACGTTTCTGTATTCTGAGTCATGGGAAAAGAAAAAGAACAGTCAAAGGATCTGTGGGAAAAAGTAATTGAATAGTTTAAAATGGGAAAGGGATTAATAAGATATCCAAGGACTTGAGAATGCCAATCAGCAGTGTTCAAACTCTAATAAAAATGAGGAATTTTGTTGAAACCAAACCAAGGTCAGGTAGACCGAAAGAAAAGTCAGCCACAACTGCTTGGAAATTGGTTTGGAATGCAATGAAAAACTGAAATAGCTGAAAAAGTATTATTAATTTAAATTAGTAATATTACAATATATATCTCTGAAAAAAAGTAGAGTGGCTGTTTTATTATAAACAATAAGGTGGCACTTTGTTGAGAAAGCCATTACTATGCAAACGACACAAAGCATCCCGCTTACAATATGCCAATCAGCACAGAGACAAGCCTCAAAACTTTTCAAACAAAGTCATTTGGAGTAATGAGACCATAATTAAACTTTTTGACCATAACTATAAATGTTACATTTGGAGAGGAGTCAACAAGGCATATAATGATAGGTACATCATTTCTAATGTGAAAAATGGAGGTGGCTCACTGATTTTTTTTTGGTTATGTGTGAGCTACAAAGGAACAGGAAACTTTGTCAAAATTAATGGGAGGATGAATACAGTATGTTAAGAGAAACTATTGGATGAAAATTTGCACTCATCAGCCTGAAAGCTGCGTTTGGGACATACTTAGACGTTCCAACCTGACAACAATCCAAAGCACAAGGCCAAGTCGACCTGTCATTGGCTACAGCAACATAAAGTGAAGGTTCTGGACTGGCCTCAGTCTCCTGACCTCAATATCATTGAGCCACTCTGAGGAGATCTCAAACATGCAGTTCATGCAAGACAGGCCAAGAATTTACAGGAACTGGACGCTTATTGCCAAGAAGAATGAGCAGCTTTACCACCTGAGTAAATAGCCTCATCCACAACTACATTGATGTTAAAGGTGGCAAAACACAATATTAAGAACTGGGGTATGTAAACTTTTTATCAGGGTCATTTGGGTAGTTTCTGTTGTCATTATGATTTAAAAAGAGAAAACACATTTTTTGGACAGTAAATGGCGTCACCCAACCACTAACTATGTGTGTAAGAAAAGTTTTTGTGTTATTTATATTCTCTGAAAAATGGCCAAAAAAATTACAAATTGTATTTATACTCTATATTATACTTATGAGCACAACTGTATGCCACATATAAAACGACTATATGTATATTGTGGTGTAAAACAAAGTTACCCTGGACTACTGTAATGCTGGCCCCTCGTTGTGACACTCTCGAGTAAACTCCTCGGAATGAAACATCTGCATGTGTGTTTTCAAATTAGACATTGTGGAGTGAAATAGCATTGGTTTCTTGTACAACTAACAAATGACATTGGTTTTGTAAATGATTTCACCTTGAGACTTGACAAACCCAACAAACACCACACAGCACATTTAAGGTGTTTTGGCGTAAGCAAGATTCTCTTCAAATTTGACTCCTCACAAATTTTCCACCATTTTTCACATGAATGCACAACAATTTTTAGCTGTATTAGATAACCTATTAATAAACAAGCTGCATCAGTTACTTCTTTATCATGGCATTGATAAATTTGCCTTTTTTATTTTTTATTTGAACAAATATTCAAATTAAATTTGGTTTACTTCTGCGTCCTGAGGAGGGCTGGCTAACGTGATGGGAAAGGTTAACCTTTTTGTGGTTTGGAGTTCTGTTTACTCTTTATTGTTTTCTTTTTCAAAGTCTGACTCGTTGCCTAAGAAGATTCCGTCTTCTTCTTTGTCCTCAGAATCATTACCCATCATCCTGTGAGTTGGGAGTTGTCCCATATTTGGCGAGATGTCCCCATTTGTCTCCAAAGTCTGTGCTTGTGCAGTCTGGGAGAGGAAATTTATTACTGGGCGGTTCTGATTACGTATATTGACATTTTAGATAACCTTGTGGCACTTCTAACTTTTTTCTGGGTATGTCTACTTACCTCTCGGGCTTGGACCTGTCTTGCGGCTAGGTCCCTTTAGAACAGGTCTGCCATCATCTGTTAATATCGCACTTGTCTTATCCATACCCTTACCCTGAGCCTTGGACTTGGTTGGCTCAATGATAACTCCTTCTTTAAAGAAGATTAAAGGACCTGCTGTGTCTCTTTGGTCTTTCAGCAAGCACGCTGCTGCAGTAATAAGGAATGTGTCCATGCAAAGTTGGCGCTGCGTTAGGGCTATTTTGTCTGTTGTGACAAGGCTACATTTAATGCTTCATATCTGACAATTTGACCCAATCCTACTCGTCTTGGTCCTTTTATTACCTGGTTGTTCGCCTCAAGTGCTTTCAGGTTTAGCCCCCACGAGCCACTAATTCCATTTGAGGAAAGGGAAAGTGCTCTGTTTCCTCACCCTATTTTAGCCAGCAAGGAATTGTATTTTTTGGTTGTATATGCCATGATTGTGAACTTTTTATTTAGGATAAATACTAACTGTTTCAAACAGAGCACACTCAGCTGCGTCTGTGTCATATCTGTATGTTTCACACGATGTGCCTCATGCTGTATGCGTGTGTGTGCTGTGGAAAGCCCCTAAACTTTCCTATAAGCTGCTCTGCAGTTTAAATAAAACTCTCTAACGTCTAAGTCACATGATGTCTCCTAAGAAACAAAACAATATCACAGATGTACACATTCTTATACAGTTATACTTTTAGAAACAACACAAAGGCAAAATAAACAGGTTCAAATTCAAAGTATGGCTATATTTACATGCTTATAATTTTAAGCCCAATAGTAACTGCCCTGAATATGGGGAATACGTTTCAAGTGCCTTGTCTGCTGCTCAGACTGAGCCCTGTGTTTTATTTTTTGAGACAAAAAACAAAACGAAAAACAAAAGAGGAGCTTAAATCTGATATAGTTTTATGTAAGTTGTCCTGTACTGACCAGTGAAGCAAGGTATCTTGTTCCCTGTTTTTCTTGCGTTATTCTTGTTGCAGCGCCACCACATGCATGAGGGGGGTAGCTGCGTTATTCAAAGGTTTGGTTTGTGTAGGACTGGAACCCACAAGAACACAACAAACAGCCCTATTGTGTGCGCTCTATAAAGTGCTATACAAATTTCATAGACCAAAGCATTTTACATTTACATTAAGCTTCAATTCACCAGTGTTACATCTGGAACACCACTGGAGGCAACGAAGGTAGTGTCTTACCCAAGGGCAGTATGAACTGTGGGGAGGGGTAACCGCCAACCTTCTGGTTATAAGACGACCGTTCTACTACTGAGTGACCAGGTGCCTGAATAAAATCTCAGAAGTCCACTAGGCACACTTTAATGTCCCCAACATGCAGAAAATAATGTCCTCAAGTTTTATAGTTTAACAGGTTTTAACTTCAGAGTAATTTCAAGCCTTGTGGTCCTCCATAAAGTTTTATTGTAGCGCCACAAAGCAGCAAAAAGAAGTCGACAGTAAGTCTGATTGGCAGCGCCACATATTAGTGTCTGTTCTGTTTACTGCTGCTGTAAAATGGTCCAAAATTCCAGCTGGACACCAGCCAATATTCGCTGTGCTAGGGCATTTAAAAGGTGGAGCAAGTTGAAGGAAGACTAGATTTTACTTTATGTGTTTGCTTATTATACTTTTGTGCTGCATTCTTTAGATACATTATGAATATGTGATATTTAATAAGCTGTAATCATTTCCAAAGTGTGGGATGACATGTTTTACAAATATTCATATTTAGAGATGAATTAAACAGATTCAAACCTTCATAAAAAAAAGGCTTGTATGTGTCAACAATAATATCCCTCCTGGTGCTAAGCCAACAGGATTAGTCTGCCTGCGTTCTGCTTGTTTTGTGATGCTGAGAAATCAGGATTGATTTGAAACAAGGAATGGTGTAAAGATTTCCACAAATGGCTTTTGCAAAGACTCCCCAAATCCTTCTGTACTGCTCAGTCAAACCTGTGTCACCAGCAAAATGAAAAGTTTTGATTGTAGTTTATAACCTTTGACCTCCGGAATATAAGGAATTATTGAACTTGATAAAATATTTTCTTATCCATATGGATTCACTTATTCAGATGGATTTATGTATCTCCTTTTGGAGACACAGCATTCGTTTCAGATGAAGAAACTAACAAACATTCCTTTCTATAAGACAAACTTTAACAAACCTTAACATTTGATCAACGTTAAAAGACTTTGAAGAGCTATTAATAAAGGCTTAAGGACTCTTATGTACAAGAGAGACAATAATAAAGTTTCCTCGCTATTTATCTGTGTGCAGACATTCAATAGCAAATGTTTATTTATCTTTTGTACAATTTGTTACATAAGATATGTAAATGTTTATTGTGTCTTTTTTTTTGTTTGAAGGACGGGATACCTCTTTCTAGTGAGACACAGAAGTCCTTTTTTTGTGTCATCAGTCAAAAAGAAAGTCGCCATTTACTAACGAGCTTAAGGCACAATACAACTATTTACTTTTAGTAAAGAACATGTTTGTTACATGTTACTAAAATAACAAACTCATAGTTCATATTTTTGTTTACTGGCTGTATATTAATTTTGCTCAGCATTTTTCATTAAGGAATTTCCATTAAGGCTCTTTGATTTATGTTTATATAATTAAAGTGTCCGAGTTTCGAGGTTTTAAAATCTGGTCACCCTAATTTTAAATGGACTCACATTAAAATATAATAAAAAAAATCACACATTCTACTTAAATTATGAAAAAAGCAACAGCATGATTGTGCTGTCAGTGAATCTGTAGGGAACATTAGAATCTTCAACTGCAAATTGATTTGAGTTGGAGTCAGAGCAAGCAACTCAAAAGGACTCAACTAATTGTAGCTTGTAATTGTGAGTCTAATTGTCAATAAATGGATATAAAAATGCAAGCGAAAGGACATAAACAGGAACATTGCTCCAAGGCTGTTTTTGTACCAGACTGTAAACTTGATTCACTTGTAAAGTCAATGTTTGGATTAATGGATTTTTTTACTTCCAAAATCTGACCTCTGGGCAAAAAGGCAAAGTTCCATTTGTACTACAGGACTCTTAAAATATTCAGGGGATTCCTCTAGCCAGGGCAAGCTTTAGGTACAGGCAAACTACAAGAGACTGCCTCGAGCACCACAGCTCCAGGGCCCGTCAGGAGAGGAGGTAGCATCGTAGCATCGGGGAAGTGCAGGTGCTCGCCCTGAACCTCAGTAATTGTTAAAGAGTTAATGGAACGCCCAAACAATTTCAGAATTGATCTATCTTTAATGTGATCTGACTTGTGCCTCACACACTTCTGAAAATATTTTCTTCAAATATCCTCACTGTCCACTAAGCCCTGAAATGCTGCAGCAGCGATGTGTTATAAGGATCTCATGGCTTTGCGTGACTTCCGCGTGGTGCCTACAACTACTGTAGATGGGTTGAGGCTCATGCATGAGCTTCTGAGTACCCTCCTGAGGCTCAGAAACCTCTGCTGAGCCAACGGGTAAATGTAAAGTCCACTTAAACAGGAAAGGCCACGTATTAACAACATTATGCTCTGTTTACTTGCTCCGAAAAAATCTGCACTATTTGTTTTTATCCACATTTATTTACCACTTGGGCTACTATTGGATATTTTTAGCAAAGATGATACAAAACGCCCCACACTTGGTCAATTACTGATTAAAATGACAAGTCAATGGATAAATGAACAATTTGCTGTATTTATTGATCACAAAATATTTATTTTTGTAGAACATTAAGTCAAAACTGAGCATCTCAGAATCAGCTGAAGTCTGTCTGCCCCAGGGGTGAATGTGTGTGAATGGGCTGAATGGAAGCATGATGTGAAGTGCTTTGGGTGCCCGAGAAGGGTGCAGGAAAGCACTATGTAAAGGCACACCATTTACTGTTATTTGTCAGTAATCAGTGTCAGTGATGCAGTTGTCTTGATTATCACCCACATCTTATCATATAATACGCATAAACTAAAGAATCAAAATAAAACCTAAGGTTACTATTCAAATTAATAAAACCATTACATCCCTTGTCCTTTACAAACCAGGGGCACCGATTTGTGATCCCACCTTGAGCGCCAAAATAACCAGAGCCAAATGTCACATGTTTTTAACACACTAAAGTCCTTGGCCTTGGAACACTGCTCAACTAAACCTTAAAACTGGACTCATATAAACTCTGTTCTGGTGTTATTTTTTTATGAAAGTGTTAGAAACCAGCTTTGAACATAAATTAGTGAGACAATGAGTGACAGTCACAGACTAGACAGAGATGTACTCTATAGTTTGGTTTTATGCAACCAGCCCTGCATATTTCCCTTGAACTTTCCCTTGAAAGTTCCTCTTATTGCACAATGTTGCCCTCAGGCAACAAGAAAACATCTTTACATGAAAAATAAAACAGACTTAATTAAACCATAACAAATTCTTTCATATACCTTATTGTATGCTCTTGCCCTCCACTAACACCATGAAAAGGAAGTCCCACTTTATGAGAGGTCATTTTGTCCGATTACTTGCACTAATTTAAAGCACAGACAGGATATTTTACCCCACTGGAGGTAGAAGATTTTCAGTGCTGTATAATATACAATTATATTATATTGTTCCTCCTAGTCACTAGATGAACAGTTTTGAACAAAACCGTGTGAAGATGAGTGCTGCTGTTCCTCTGAGTCATGTTCAGACCAGGACTGACTGTAACGTCCAGAGAGATGAGTTAGAGACAGTGTTTAAACAAGTTTACTTGAAAAACAAAAAAGTAAAAAAAACTTAAAGACTTTGTTTTATATATCAAACAAAATGATTTAATACTCCAGCTATGAGCAGTGTGTTCCCATCACAAATGATCACTTGCTCATTATTTTTTCTCTAATAACATCCACAGAGACACAGACTAAACTATGCAACTCCTACAGGTCATGACAGTGTCTCAAAAGTCTCCAGTAAAAATGACTACATTTCTGTCAAGGGCCTCATTTATAAAAACGTGCATAGGATCTCTTCTAAACAGGTGTGTACTTCTAGCAGCCAAAAATGGCACACGGCAAGAATTATCCTGATTGACAAAATCGTGCGTACACTCACATGCAGAAATTTTCCTTTTAAAAATTCCACCTGGAGCAGAAATGTGCATACGTAAATCCACCTCACATCACCAAAGGACCAAAGGACAATGCATTTGTTAATTAATTTAGCCTAAACATGAGCCACTGATGAGTGGGTTTTCGGTCCATGCAGCAATACCACCTGTGGATGAGTTTTACAGTGAAGGTGGCTCTTTAGCTCAAATGGTTGCTAGACATGATATGTAATGAGTGAAGCAGATTAGAGGAGGAGAACTGTTGCGGTCATGGACCAAGGCTGTTGTATAGACTGTAGAACAGGAGGGACATGGAGGAGCACAATGCTGCTGTGTCTGCAGTCAAAAAAGGGTTTGTTGTATTATTTAAATTGTATTTTGCAGGTTTGACACTATTATGTAACCTATGTTACAGCATGTTAACATTGGCTTGAACCTACACTAAGCATAGAAATAAAGCACTAACACGTTTGTTGTGTCTTGGATGGAGCCAAGCTGTACGTGCTATTGTAACATGAATTAGTAAATCAATGATTTTACTACTGATAATTGCCTGGCGCATTGCATTGTGTGAAAAAGAAAGAACATGACTGCGACAAAAACAGTAGCAACAGTTGGTAAGTACAGAGGCGTGGGACTCATTTTAATATGGTTGTACTACATGATAGAATGAAGGTAATAGAAAAATATCCAGAGAATCTTTCTTTATAAGATAATGCAAGTTTACTGGTTCTCTAATTTGAATCAATACTTTATCATAATTTTTTTTAAATGTATATGGCATTAGTTACTACAAAAATACTCTTCTTTGTTTGTTTGTGGTTTTAATGTTTTGTGATTTATGTTATTCAATATGCCTAATACTAGTGGCATTTGAACCATAAAAAGGTTTAAAATGAATGTCAATGAATGTCAATGGTGTCACCACTAGACTATCATTCCCTCTTAAATGCATGTTTTTCTGTGTCATCACCAGATCAATGTTTCATATTCTACTTGTCCATAATTGTGTCTTGTTTAAGATCAGAGTCAGAAAAATGGTAAATTAACATTACACATGGCTACCTGTTTAGCACGGGCATAGGATTAGCTCCTTTTTTGTGGTTGAAATAGTACCCATATATTCCGGTTTCCTTTGCCTCATTTTGTGTAGTGTTAAAACCAACAAGGTAAATTATGTCAGTGGGTGACCATGGTGTTGCCAGGTTGCTATTAGCAAGCCCTCTTTAGCATTACACTTGGCTACAGGTTTAGCACAGGCATGCAGTTAACTGGATTTCATTTCTGGTTTGTTTTTTAATAACATTTTAATTAAAAAAAAGCACTATTTTCCTTTTGTGATGTCATTTTCCCTTTTAAATTAACACTGTGTTGGATTCAATCAAATTTTCTTTTTGTTATTGTAGATTGTGACAACTTGGCTCAAGTCTGGGGTCATCTCTTTCCAGTGGCCTTAAATCGATTTGACACTAATGGTTAAACATTCAAATCTGTTCTCTCTCTTTTTTATCTTCCAGTGAATGTTGGTCTAAATTTAAATGTGGCATTGCAAGCTCTGCTCTACAGTTTTGTCCAGAAGGGGCCAGGTACTGAGACACTACAGAGTAAGACATAGACATAATATTAGCAACAATAGTATTCCCTATATTCAAACTGCCCATGTACTGCCAAGAACTTGTCGTGTGATTGAAACCAGACCATTCTGAAAAATCTTTTTTGTCTCATATCAATGTGCATTTAAAGAAAAAAATGCTTGTTACTTGTGTGTTTTCTGACCTTTAATTTTAAAACAAACATATGTAGTATGCATGCATGCACAAGAGCAGAACACACTCTTCCTACTCACTAACACTCACCGAAAATTTTAAAGCGACCACTCCTTATTCTATATGTCATGAAAACCTTTCAGAGGAAAACATTCTCAGATGTAGACCCCAATATTATTGTATGTATATGTATATGTATACACCAGACATAATTATTAGATAACCACTTCTCTGTGCAAGGAAAGCCTTCTAAATAAGGCTATAACAAAGAAAGGGCCTTTGTCTTCTACACACCAACGCAAACAATATTACAAGACCAACTTGAATATTGTTCAACCAGTTGAATACATTTTGAATGCAAAACAGAACAAGACCTTTTAATACATCCCTATTCTTATATCCATTCAAGTCCTACTGAGCAGGATAGAGATTGTAAATAATATTGTTTGTAACCACAGAAATAACAGTGATGTGGAGAAGAGTGAGGACATTGAACAAGTTTCTCAAAGTTTGTCAGGTAAGGAGTTGAGTCTGTCTATTGGTTTATACATGGATGACTCTGAGTTTTGCAACCCTCTGGGTTGTGCAAAACTCACAAACTTTGTGCTTTATAGAGCAGTCTGTAGCTGCCTCAGAAGTTAGCTTCGTGACTATACCGAAGGTTGGAGCTAAACTGTGGCTGTAATAATAATCTTTATATAGCGTTTTTCCACCTACTGTTGGAAGTACTCAAAGCACTTTACATACATTAAACTATTACCAGTGTTACAGAACATCACTGGAGGCAATGTAGGTTAAGTGTCTTGCCCAAGGACACAACAACAGTATGTGGGGGAGAGCGGGATGTTATGATGTTTTGGCGATGTTTTGAGCAGGGATCAAACCGCCAACCCACCGGTCAAAGGACAGCCTCTCTACCCACTGAGCTATACTGCAGCCTATAACTTCTGAGGCAGCTACCAACTGCTCTCCACTGTCCTGTTTGATGCGGTTAATACCTTTTTAGATACATTTCTCAAACTTATTTATACCAAGGACCACTTAATCCAAAAGACAAACTCACAGACCACCTAACTATAAATAGCCCCTAAAACGATATACCTACTTTTACAGTTTTACAAATTTCAACCTAAAAGAATTACCAATCAGATAAAAGGAAATAAAACATCCAGAAATTACCCCACTTTTGTTATTTGTTTTGGAAATAAACCTTGGAAAACAAAAAAACAACCATTATTTGATTTGATATCAATCGATTTGATAAATTAAAATGGAGGGAAAAAAATCTACTGGATATGCACTATTGTGATATGTAGCTTCCACTGGCTACACCGAGAACCAAAGAGCCTTGGAGCTCTGGACCAGCTGCTTCCTGAATGACTAGTGCAGCGGTCTATTTTAAAGATTGGTATACTCCCTCACCAGACTAGTAAGACTAGGACTGCAGAGACCGGGGCTGGAGCTGTTCGGAAAGGGGCAGGAGGGAATGCTTTTGTTGTATCAAGACTTTTGAAGTCCTGTAGCCAGCCTGAAGCAGAGTCACACTGTATTTTCTAAAGATCAAGACTCCTTGGCAAGTGTCCACCACTCTCTCATCTCTGGGGACAGCAGGGGACATATTCTCGCCCCAATCCAGAGCCTCAAACCACAGTGGAACAGCATGTCCATGGCTCCATAGGGCAGCAGCTGCTCCAGACCCACGGTGCTCTTTAAGGCCACAGCCCACTCCAGTTCTCAGTGTAATAGTAGTACCTGTACCAACTCATTATTTATGGTCTAGGGCCCTCCTTAAAACCTAGTCTAAAATAAACAAACTGCATGTTGTTGTTGTGTTTTTTTGTTTGACCTAAGCAGTCACTGATCATGGTTAATTTGATACAAGATGCTTACAGTGTCGCAAACCTGTCCACTGCACTGCTTCAGTCTGACAATGCCACAAAACAGACAATTCAAACAACAATGTAAGATCTTACACTCTTGGGGATTTAAATTGAACACAGTCTGTAATTTCAAAACCTGTCACATTACAATGGTCCTTGTCACCCCCTGTAGACCACTAGGAGGCGCTCATGGACCGCCACAGACCATTCTTTTAAAAAGGCTGCTTTAGAAAGACTTTATTGATCCACAAGGGGCATTACTTTCAATAAATTGCACAAAGGTGTAACAGGCCTAGAACAATAATTAAGTAATAACAAACTACAAGGATAGATATATGTACACAATTCAATAATGTAGAAAAGACAAAAATCTGCTGAATTGGCTTTGTGAACAATGTGACTTTACATTTGCTGTATGAAAATGATGGTTTCATCTTAATGTATTTCTTTCCTTAGGATGACATTAATGTTGCATATACCTTTTTAAAGACTATGAGGTACTAGGGCAAGAGTACAAAGTAAGTGTGCAAAGCCATTTTGAGAGTTTTCATATTCAACACAACAATATTATTATTAAATGAATGAATGAATATTTAATGTGCAATTTTTGGGGGGCACATAGAGGGAGTAGAATAATTATTATGAGCAGGACTTTGATATTGACAATTTATTTGTGCAGTGATGCTGTTGTTTTTCTGGGATTATACTCAAACATCGTTAATGTTTTAATGCCTGATATGGTTTGAGCGTTTAATGAATGAATGTAACAAGTTCCAGTATGTTTACATGCAAGTATTTTAATTCCATTTACAATTCACAATGGTACTAATACTATTAGTAATTAATTATTGTAATTAAAGCAGATCTTGGAGCAAATCTGAGAATGTTCCAGAAAGTAACAGTGAGTTATCTGAGAGCACAAATGTTCAGCTTCGTTTCATAAATGCAGCCTCTGATTCATCAGGATCAGCCCTGCTTCACTTTACACCGCGCTTCACAACAGGACCATGACCCAGAGCCAGAGCCACTGCACTTCAGCAAACGTGCACGGCTTTAAGAGTGTTGATAAATATTGAGCCAAATGATGAAAAAAAGGAAACTGCATCCTTTTTTTTTGAGTCAATACTTTTGCTTATATGAGAACCAAATGTAACTTGTGTTTTCAGAGAGAAATAAGATAAATTACATGATTTCAAAACACACATCAAACATGATTTTTCAAGCCTGCTTCAGTTCAGTACTTCACCTGAGGGTTGCCTTTGTGCAAGTCTCCAGGATGTGCGTGTGCCTGGGTCAGAGTTTGCGTAAGGATACGTAGAGTCTCACGCTTAGTTGGACTTTTATAGAGCCCATCTTTTGCATTGAAGATGGCGTATGCACGTTTCTTGTGCGTAAGCAAGCTTTATAAATGAGGCCCCTGGTCTTTGTGACTGTCACTTATTGATGATCAAGACTATTTTGTTTAACTCTTTCCTAGTGTTGGATTGTAACACCAAAATAAGAGTTTATACTATAGTCCAATTTTTAACACCCGAGGTTTTGCTGTGCAGTCTCTTCAGTTTCTCCTGCAGATGGTACTCCTACCTCTCCAACACACAACATTTACATCCACTTGTAGTTCCAACAGCCTTAGCAGTCAATAAATTAATTCAGTCGCATTTTCTCTGCTTTGGATTCTGCAGACCACATCCTATCCATTATACATGTGGCATGTGTTTTAGTACACGCAAAAATTTGGTCAATTAGGCCTGTAGCGCCGTGTTTTCTGAGAAATCATATAAAGCATAATGCCATATGTTGTGTTGTTCAGACATTTGAACAATGCAAAATGAGACTTTATAATGTACTTTATGGTGATTATAGATTTTTATCCAGTCATCAAGCATCAACATTGCACAGCTCCACTGTTACAGAGACTGAGCTGGTGGCTTAAGGTTAGATTCTTCTAAATAAAATGTTCTTTCACCGCGCCAGTGAATGCACCTCTAGGCTGGTGGCAGTCGGCCAGTCAGCAACTACTGTCATGTCCTCTCTCTGCCAAAACCTTCCTGAGCCATTCTGGGTCCATCACTCTTTGTAGATTACTGTCTTCTTTTGTGACTGTGCCAGTGAGTGAAAACGACTGAAAATCAGCCACCGTGTACGATAATGACTCCAAAATATCCTGTATGGCATTTGTCATTTCCCTCCACAAAGCACCCATATAGAACCGTTTAAATTTACTGCAATCAGCCAAACTGTTGATGAATGCCATTCAAAAGCCACTCTCAGTACTGGAAGTGCTCAGATAGATTATACATGACAATTGCTGACTTTTCCCTACCTCTGTAGTTTCAGAACTGCTTTCTGGAGAATTTGGGAAGTCAGAACATGCACTGTCATATTTAACTAGCCCCATCATAAGGCATCCTCTTTGAACCTAGGTACGGCTGCTTTTTCTCCTGCCACTAAGTTGAATTTGTTTGTCAGAATTGCTTTGACAGCCTTAAAAACACTACATAAATCCAGTCCATTATTATTATTATCCCTTTAACAAATGGAGTAAACAAAGACAAGCAGAGAAACTAATGTGGATATATGATTCATTTCACTTCAGAGACACCGGCTTATTTCACATTTGCCCATTTGTTTGGTACAGGTTCTCTGTTAGCACGGTTCACTTGGATAAATGTAAATGCTCCAAATGAACCTCAGTGCCACCAAACATATGCACTGAGATACCTTCAAAACAGAGGCTTCTGTTCTCTGGTATGGTTTAATTCAAGTGTGAACCTCACACGGATCATAGAAAAACTCAAACAGGAAGAGCTTCATAAACTGGCAATAAAAACATCACGTAATGCTTAGTTTCCCCGAGGTCGGTGAAGCTGAGCAGACCAGGTGATAATTCATTGTTTAGTTTTTGTCCGTGCATGAGGGAGGTCTGGTAAACTTTAGCAAAAGAGCAAAATATATAATAATGGTCATAATTTTATTAATTTATCATTTTCCTATTACATATGGTAAGCCTTTATTTTACTGGCCCACAAATATAATAAATTCCTCCTAACACTACATATAAAAAAAGTTTATTATGTTTATTATGTTTGAGGCAAGGAGACAAGAAAAAAAAAAAGTTCACGGCTAGTTCCCACTGTGCTGTTCAGCACAGCCAGCAAAGAAGAGGTGCAGGGCCAACACTTCTATTAACTGTTCCTCTGTGAAAGCAGACAAGTCAAGTATTCCAGGGGTAAGACCTCCAAGACAAGTTTGTGACAGTTAGATTTGAAGGGAGGATTTTCAATAATGCAATATAGAGATGTAAGATGTTTGAAATTTTATTTTATTTTAATTTTATTTAAGTTTCCATACAGCACCAACAATGAACTGTCAAATGCCAACTCATTAGAGAGGGGTTTGCTTGCGTTAATCTACTATTTTTTTTTTTTTTTTTTTTTGATCCACCAATATAGCAGGATTAGAAAAACTGTTAGGTGACAAAGAACAACCGTTTCTGCACACTTGAATTGGATAACAGTTTTGGAGAAAGGCACTCCACAGCAAAATTATTGGTGTTGAATTAACAACAGAACGTGTGTATAATTCTCACTAATGATAGTGTGTTAAACATTATATTGTTGAGTGAATGGATCAGAGCCATGAGTGGCATCAACAGAGAGGAGACACACTATAACATTTTTCTATTTATCCTCCAACTTTTATAAACTCTGCAGAGGGAATTTTCAGGGAGTTTACATTTCAGACTGAAGCTCTGCAAATGTGTCACTAATGAAAATTGTGATAACTTAGGATTATGGCTCTTGTTCAGAATAAACATGTCACAAATATAAAGGTATTCATATAGCTTTATATGATTTGGTATGATAACTATATATATATATATATATATATATATATATATATATATATATATATATATATATATATATATATATATATATATATATATATATATATATATATATATATATATATATATTGTTTTTAAACTAAACCTGCTCCAACCCGTTCTCTAACTTGTCTTGACCATGACATGAAACAGCAGCAACCATTATCTTTCCTGAGTTTTGGTTAAAAAGAAAGGTAGTGGGAGGAACCAAATAATTAAAAAATAACAATAAATTATACATTTTTTCATCCATTTACTTACACCACATGCTCATTCTTTTTTCCTACTCTAACAGGCACTCTGAACTGTAAACCTCCACCAGATTGTGTCTGTGAAGGTTCTCAGTCATCCAGCTCATATATCTGAGCGATCATGTACAGTCCGTGCGAGTCAAAAGTAAGCTGTCTACATCAAAAGCTTGTGACAAATGTGTGGCAAGGTAGATGTTCAGATGTATGCGGACGATAATATTTTTTATGTGCTTGGAAATGACGCTACAAGTGTGGCTAAAAAATGAACCAAGGTCATGAATAACATTTCAGATTGGCTCACCTCTGCTTCCCTTACACTGACAATAAATAAAACCGTGGCAATGTATTTCACAAAAACTAGAAACTCAATGACCTTTCCATGTAATTTTGTAAAGGATAAAAAGATCAAATGTAGTAGATGAATACAAATAATTAGATTTTTGAGTTGTTTTAGCTAAATTAGCTTTAGCTAAAACTGGTGTAAAGCATATTTTCTTTCGTTAGATAAATGTGTTTTAACATGGTTCTTTTCAAATAAATAATAAACTAAACTATTTGAAAAAAGGTTAAAGTTATAGCTTCTGAACTCAGTTTTCATGGTGAAGACATTCTGTCTCTAACTTCAATAAACCTCATCAATTCTGGTCATGACAGTGACATAAAAGTAGAGTCTTTGGTAAAAATGACTGAAATTTAGAGTCCATCTCTGTCTGGTCTGTGACTGTCACTCATGTCTCAGACCCACTCACACTTATCTTTGTTTAAGGCTGGTTTAAAACACTTAAAACACAGCGTGAGTGAATAAAAATTACATAATAAAGTTGAGTAATCTATATTGAACTCTATTACATATAAATCAAGTAGATTAGCAAAAACTCAAAGCAATTGAACAAGCTGACATAACATTTTTAATTCAAACTGAAGTATTTTTGAAGAGTGTAACTAAATAGATATCTGAAGATATTTACAGACTTTTTTTCTTTTTAACGCACCAGGTATTTCCTTTATAGTGCTTTTAGGTAAGTTTTAAAGTGGAACTGCTTAACATTTATCTACTAGCATCTCGTAACTTTGTCCAAAATGTCCAAAAATACACATCCGTGTATTGATGTAATGGGTCTTAGGACATATTTAACTGACACAGTACCCTCAGATGGATAGAAAACTCTGATATAAACAATATAGAATTCCATGGCTCCGGGATAAGCAGACATCTCCTGAAGAACTCCCACAGAAGCTCATCACAGTGGGCTCAAACAGGCTGATACACTTGATCCTAGCAGGCTGATCTTTCAATAAAGACATCAGTCCATATGTGAGACTTATTACCTGTGTTTCAATGTCTATATAATTCTCACTCAACAAACATTTGTTGCGCATCCACCTGACAAACCATGTCTCTAATTATAAACAGTTTTTTTCAAGCACCAGTCATACTTATATGACATATACTTTGGCAGAATGGATTTGGCATATTTCAGCATGCTTCAAGACATTTCAGTATCAAATCAGCCAGTTTAGTTCTACATGAATTGTTATAAATAATCACTGGATTCAGACATACATAGTTATGTGTTTAGCAAAGAAAATATAATGTAAAACTCAGTGATGTTTAGAAAACAGAAAAATCTGTTCTGCCCTTTTCAATTTGACTCAAGTTGTTAGACGCAGCATAAAATGGAGAAGCAGAAACACACATGGTCCTTCATAGGAGCCATGGGCAGACCATTATTGGAGCTTTTTTAGGGCTACATTGGAGCAGTGTATGGGGTCCAAAACCCTGGTGGCTTGAGGGCTGCCAACCCACACATCGGATGCAGTCATTGCTGATTATAAACTGAAAGTTTGCGGATTTTGTTCCTTTGCCAAACTTCTGAGCTACACAGTTGCGTCAGCACAAATTCAGCACGCTCTTAAGACACAATTAATTTCATCTCCCAGCTCGGTTTTCTCTCCAGACATTTTCTCTTAACAAATTGCTTTTTATGAACTTACAAAAAGATGCAAATGCTCGCCGCTGCTGCACAGTAAAGAAAGTACAGTCCACAGAAAGCACACTGTGTTATAGACCTAATAACAATAGACTGGTAATAGAATTTGGCTGTACCAATGAATTATTAAAGTGTTATTTTCTTTTTGGGGGGATTGTAATGCTTAAAGCAGCTCAGTGTTATTTTTAACAATGTGTCTCCAACAATTTCTTTGTGTGCTGCAAAAACAGAGGGGGCTATTAAAATAAATATATTATATATATATATATCAACTAAATGTGGGTATGAGCGTGTCCTTGTGTTAAAAAAAACTCAGAACAGCATCTTCTGCATCATATAATTATAAAAAAATTAAAACAATTCAGTATGAATAAAATTAGTAAAACAATTAAAAGTCATAACATAACAATAAGGAGTGTGAATAAAACAGCAGAGGTTAAACTGAGGTTGACTTAAATGAAGCATAGGCAAGACAATTTTATTTATGAAGCACAATTTATACACTAAAATAAAATTACAATAAAATTAAAAATAATACAAAATGACAAGTGCAGATTAAAAAAAATATTTATTTTTTTTAATTTGATTTTTTATTTTGTTTTTAATCCATTGAACTCTAAGTGTAGGTTGTTCCAGATTTTTTCTGCATGAAACTTAAACACTGCTTGTTTAGTTCTAACTCTGGGCACGAGCAGAAAGCCTGTCCCAGATGTTCTCAAAGTCCGAGGAGGTTCATAAGGAACTAGCATTTCAGAAATATATTCTGGTGCTAAACCATTAAAGGGGCAGTGCGTAACTTTCAGAAGAACCTAACAGTTACTGACACCAGTGGCCAATAGGAGAACTACAGTCAGTGTCCTGCTCGCTCTTGCTGGCGTCGGCTCGTACCTGCACAACTGGATAATCAGAGCAACAGCCATCTACAAGACTTCAACATTTACTGAGAAGATAAGAACAGTTACACTTCTGCAAGTTTATTGTATGACAGACTTTATTAAGAGTAAACTATTTTGACTCTCGAGTGATGACAGAGCAGTAAAAGAGAACTCCCGAGACATGGAAGAGAAGAGGGCGACTATTCAAAATGGAGTTTAGCACAATATGATGACAGATATGTAATCTATTCAAATGCTTTCTTCTCAGGACTCCAGCTCAGGAGAGTTTCAAGCTCCTGTGGAGGAGAGCTCTGACAGTGACTCAAGAAGGAGGAGAGCAGGAGCTGGAGCTGTCAGTGAGGAGGACAGACTGCTGCAGGACAACAGAGGCAGGTAGGTCATATATCTACAGAAATGATCACACACCCAAATAAAGCTTGTTGTTCCATTTTCAGGCAACGTTACAAAGAAGTTCTCTAGATGGTTGTAACTCATGTGGAGATAATTTTCTGAATTTAATGGAGAAGAGACGGATATAATTATAGATTCTTTCTTTCACATATTTATATGAAGGAAATGTTGCATTGAACCACAGTCTGTTGCTGCCCTTGGTTTATGTGGTTATGTGGAGTCATGTTCGAGACAGAGAGAGAGAGAGAGAGAGAGAGAGAGAGAGAGAGAGAGAGAGAGAGAGAGAGAGAGAGAGAGACAGAGAGACAGAAAGCAAGAGAAAGAATTAGTATGGGTGTAATTTTGAATAATAACATTTCATTACTTATTTATGGGACATATTACACAGACATACAGATAGTGTTTGAGAGGTAACAAACATGTCTACAGCAGTGTAGATAAGTGCACCTAGATATTCTGGTGTAAAGCTGCTAAATAATGGTTCTTGTGAGAGTGACTGACACACCTGTCCTCTGTGGAGTTGTGTCTGTGCCAGTTCAGCTGTAAGGGCCCGGGGGTCATCTGTCCTCTTGGGAGTCCCCCTGGAGACTTTAGACAATTCCCCCAAATTCTGCTCTGCAGTCGAGGGGTGTAGCTCTAGTATTTGTCCACCTTTACTGTGTAGACACATTAGTGCTGTAATAAAAACAAAAAAACAAAACATTATTATTATTATTATTATTATTATTATTATTATTATTATTATTATTATTATTATTATGTTGTTTCATTGTGTTGATAATGTTGCATAAATATTCCTTATTCACACATTCGGTTCTGCCATATACTAACAAAACATACTTCAATGAGTAACATATTGTTTTTTACTCTCACCACCAAACCATGAAATATACTGAATTTAGTCTAAGTGCTATTGTACAGTATGTTGTACTTTGGATCACAACTAAGAGACAAACAGATGTGATTTTTCTTACTATAAACAGACCAGTAAATAAAACGAGACAACCAATGCCAGAAATGAGACAGCAGATCAGAGGTTTGCGTCCTTCCTAGGAGGAGGTAGAAAGTAGAAAAACAAAAGTGCTAAATTCTACTTAAAATAGGCAGATGTAATAATAATATGAGCGGTTGAGTGTGTACCTACAGCTACAACCAGTGTAAACCTAACCCTATGATCAATCAGTCTCCATATGTTTGGTGAAATAAGTATGTTTTGAGTTTCCTTTTGAAAACCTCAACAGACTCAGATCGCCGCACTTTCACCGGGAGCCTATTCCACTCTATAAGAAAAGGCTCTGTAGCCAGCAGACTTCTTGAAGGAG
>JALDNG010000128.1:1622500-1727500 GCA_024349245.1 Neodontobutis hainanensis
TGGCTATTAGTGTTCTGCTGTGCATTTGGTCAGTTAATACCCACAGCCACCAACTTCTCCAGGATGGATTTAACTGCAGAAGTCTTAATGAGAGCGTTGACAGTTTTAATAAGTTGGAGTTGGCGCTGGCCTTTAATGACCATTTCCACAGTATCAAAGATAAAAGTGCACAATTTTCAATGGAGTTATTTGTAAATTATTCAGGGGATGGTGTTTTAGCTCGAGCCATTTTTTCAAAAAGAGCCTTTGGAGAAAAGCAGCTTGAAACATGGTGAATATCCCAACTTTAATGTTCCCCAGTTGTTTACTATTTTCAGGCTGCTCCCAGCAAGAAGCTGATTGTAGAGCATTTTTACCGAGGCTAGCTTCTAATCAGCCTCATCTGTTAACCCCATAATGCAGCAGCCTAGTTTACCGAGGCAAATGCTCTCACACGTCAGCAAACCATGTTTTTACACTTTTAATTTTTCACATTTATTGCATCATTGCTAGTGCCCTTTCTGTCTGGTGTTATTTTTCTCAGCTGCAACTGTCTTTACCAGTGCTTTAGAAAGTAATAAAAAAGTTTTGGAGAATCCCAAACAAATTTTACAAACAGATAACACTTATCTTACCTGGACCTATCGCCGTCAGCTGTGTTGTTCATTCATCCATCTGACTTTATGGAGTCAGATACTGGAGCCTATCCCAGCTACATCCAGGTGCAGGTATATCCTGGACAATGGCCAATTAATCACAGGCCTGACACTTAGACACTGACAGACAACTATTCACTCTCACATTCATTCACTACGGACAATTTAGATTATTCAACTAACCTAAAAAATGGACAGTGGGAGGAAGCCAGAGTATCTGGAGAGAATTGTTGTAACACAGGGAGGCAAAAGATCTAGTGTCAGCCAGCTGGGGTTCGAACCCACAACCTTCCTGCTGCCGTTGTGTTCTGGTTTATTAATAAATATCTTGTGGAATACTGACACTAGAGGCTTCATTTATGAATGTGTGGCATCGTGGCAAAAATGTACTGTTCAGTTTTATAGTCTTTCTATTTGTAGAAGTGCCCATTTATCAAGGCAAAACTGGGAAGAAGAGTATTTAAATATAGCCTACAGCCTGATATACTAAGACTCTGACTTAAAAAAGCAGCATCTTAATTTTGCACCTGGCTTTAGTAGAGTTCCTGTTTAGGAGGAAAGAGCAGCATAGCACAGGTATAACCACTGTCAGACATTTATAAAAAACACATCTGTGTTTTACTTTTTTCACACAGTTATTTGTTGAATTGTTAATGATGATGAGCTTAAAATATTGAGAAAGGAGGGAAACAAAACATCCAGTACACATTAAACTCTTAACATTTGTGGATTTTTCAGAACTTTACCCTGCCAGTTAATACACCTTTAACATGTGTGAGCACAGTACAGAATAGCAACTCTCCATGGCTTGCCTCTGTGCCTAAAGTGACTGTGTTGTTTTGTGTGACTTGGCAATAGTGATGGGAACAAGTTGTTTGTCAGTGCAGCCCCAAACTCTATTTAGTAGCTCTATTTTAGTAGTTTAGCCTCTACTTTGGGTGAGGCCTGTGCAAATTTCCAGGTAACACAGCTGTGGCCTTTTGTTCTAAAAAGTGCTGGCCAAAATGTTTTATTGTGAAAAATGTACTGTATCCGATCCATGATATATCTACATTCTCATATACCAACCAGGTGTTGAGTAGGAATAACATTGTCAGATTTTTCAACAGAGTTTAGTTGAAGGTCTCAGACTCCAGATCAACTCCTCTTGGCTTTTTATCACCATTTAAAGTGATGAAAAGTGCTTCATTGCTAAAACTTTAAATTACATTTTTGTCCATAAATCTCATTTATCTGATTTGTATTTATTGATCGATGAGCTTATCTTCCCCAGACTGTTCTGCTCCCTGAAAGACCTTGAACATGTTTGTGCCAGTTTTTTTGTGGCACTTCAGTCATCACATTCTGACACAACACTACTGCAGAAGAGCTTCTACAATAATCACCTGTTTAGTTTGCTTTGAGTTGTAATTTAATTTTCATCAATTCATATGTGTGTTGTTTCTGATGAGGTATTGTGAGAGTGTTTATCTTCATTTTCTGCACTTAACCTCTTAGTGGACTGGCTGATATTAAAATGGGTTTTAAGACAGAAACTGGCAAGTCACAAAGAAGTCCGCAAATAAATAAAAAACAATTATAAATGCAGAAAACCATTAAAGCTCTGAGATTAACAGTGTGACACCATGTATTAAACCACTGTGAAGATTAATTAGAATTCTATTTATTTTCCTCATAGCTAATTTGAATAGGATGCGTCTTCCTGTGACGGCAGCATTTGCATTAATTATGAACAGTGCCTGATATTGTGTGTAAGGATCACTAACGGCAGTGCCGTCTGCTTTGAGAACACTGTGTAGTAAACATTCAGTACATTACATTTTCAAAGAGGTGTGTCATGGGTGCGCAATTTTAAGCAGAGACACTAATTATTAACACAAGGTGTGTTAAACTGTATATGGTATATTAATAAAAAACAATAAAATGATAAATGGGTATGAATTACTTCAACTGGTACGTGTTGATGCACAATGTTGAACAATGATTTCAAGGCGTTTTCACACCTGGACTGTTCTTACTTTCGGACATTCCTGTTTGGACCAGAAGCAGAAAGTCACATGCAGAGTGAATGGAAGAAGGAATCAAGTTTAAAAGCACTTAGATTATATTGTTTTATGTTTTGTATGTCTTGTGAGTGAAATAAATCATGTCTTAAACTTGTTTTATTTGGAGAAAGCAAAACCTCCAGATTAAATAAACATAATAAATGTGTGGGTGTTTAAAATTGGACTCATAAACTCTGTTCTGTTGTTAAATTTCAACACTATGAATAAACCAGCCTTGAACATCAATTAGTGTGACAGATGTACTTTTTATTTCAGTCACTTTTACTGGAGATCTAAACAGAGTCTACTCTTGAGACACTGCCATGACCTGTAAGAGTTTTACAGCTCAGTCTGAGTCTCTGTGGATGTTATCAGAGAAATGCTAAACCTTAAAAAATATATATTATATTAGCATAGCTTTAAATGATTTTAATGTAAGATATTTTTTTGTTTCAAACTGAGTAAAGATGATGGGTGCTTCTGTTCCTCGAAGTCATGGTCAGACTAGGACTGTTGTCGACAGAGACAAGTTAGAAACAGGGTTTGAGCAAAAAATAAAATCCAGATCATGGAGCATGTTATTATTACATGTTACTATGAACACTTGCTCATGAGTTTTTCTCTGAAAAAAATCACAGACTCAGACTGACCTGTAAAACTCCTACAGGTCAGGGCTGGTTCCAGCCTTTTGTAGGTAAGCAATAATATACAGTAGTGTAAAAGTGCAGACAGGAAAAAAAAATGTCAATTAATTTATTATATAGTTTAAACTATTACATGCTGATGCAGCTCTTATTTACTGACAAAACTGGTCCTTAAAATGATAAATTGTATTTCATAATTATTGCACTCTTAACAAATGTTGTAATGCGTGTGCTTACAACCCTTTTCTCCTAATTTTTACTTTTGAATATGCTTCAAAATATCTAAAGTTTAAAGCTCACAACACTTATTGCAGGACACTCACCAAAGTCTCACCAAAATTAACAGACAAGACAAGTAAGAGAGCAAATCTGCATTTAATTATGTAACCACTACCAATACTTTAACCTATCTACTTTAAAACATGTTTTTTGACATGATACCTTTTACCTTTTAGTTTTTTTTTTTTTTGCTTTACTCATTTTATATATATATTTATATATATATATATATATATATATATATATATATATATATATATATATATATATATATATATATATATATATATATATATATATGTATGTATATATATATATATACATGCATCAGTCCCATCCAACTATAGGCAGATATACATGCATCAAAATCCCACAAATAACTTCAGTGAGAATAAGGTGTGTTCACATGTGTGAAAAACTGATTTATGCCTACTGGCTAAAGAATATCACTGCACTCCATGAGCGTCTGGCAGCACAAATAAACCAGCCGCTCAAGGAAGAATAGTTAACTGAAGGCCAGACAATCCTGATCCAGAAGGTTTTTCTGACGGAAACAGTCCCATCCAACTATAGGCAAATAACATGTCTCTCCCCAATATTGAAGCTCAGGCATCATAGCGGCTAAAATAAATGGGCATATGGATCAGTACATAAGCACAGCACAGAAGAGCATTGGTAAAAATACCAGAGGAGCAAAACACCAACTGCTGGTTGACACAACAGTTGATCGCAACTGCAAAACCAGGCAGCCCAATCTGTTCACCGCCTGGATTAATTGCAAGAAAGTCTACAACTCAATGCCACACACAGATCACAGAATGCTTGGAGATGTTTTATTTAGAAATCTATGTGTACAACATCAGGACTCTAAGAGAATTCATTGCAAACTCGACGAGGCTGTCTAAGATCAGCCTTGAGGCCATTTGCAGTCTTTTTCACAAGTGTCCATCAAATGTTACTTATACCAAGGAAATGTTCTGTCCCCACTGACATTCTGCATACACCCTCAGCCAAATAATCACCAATACAGGCTATGGCTAACAAATCATTAATGGGGCCACTATTAGTCATCTCCTCTACATGGATGAGATAAAGCTTTACGCCAAGAGCGAGTGAGACATCAACTCACTGATTCACACAACCAGGATCTTACAGCAATGACATTGGAATGTCTTTCGAAATTGAGAAGTGTGGTCGGATGGTGACCAAGAGATGTAAAGTGGTCCATACTGAAGGGGTCTCACTCCCAGAAGGCACAATAGCAGACACTGAGGACAGTTACAAGAACCTTGGAATTCCACAAACAAATGGGAACCTCTTACAAAGAGTAAGGCAAGTCCGAAGAGTCAGCTCAATGGCAGGAACAAGATCTGAGCACTTAACAGCTATGCCCTGCCAGTCATCAGATACCCAGCTGGAAAAATAAGCTGGCCAAAGAAAAAGATACAGACCACAGATGTAAAAACACAGAAGCTCCTCACCAAGCATGGAGGGTTCCACCCCAAATCCAGCACCCTGAGACTGTAAGCTAAGCACAATGAAGGAGGCAGAGGACTAGTAAGTGTGTCCAAACAACTATCCAAGATGAAGCCTCCAAGATCCTTGAAAACATTAGAAAAATGGCCCAGATGAACAAAGTACTTAGTGAAGGTCTGAGGCAGAGTAAGAAAGAGGAAGAGATGCTAGCTGTACCATTGTGAGAGGAAAGGTCCCTACATGGGATGTACCAGCGCCAAATAACTAAAGTGGCCTATGACAAGATTCCAACCAATAGCTAAAAAGGGCTGGACAGAAGGGCAGCACAGAGGCACACATCATGGCTTCACAGGAGCAGGTCTTGAGCACCAAAGCAATAGACGCCCAGATCTACCACACCAGACAAGACCCAAGGTGTAGGCTGTGCAAACAGGCCCCTGAGACAATCCAGCACATAACTGCATGGTGTTAAGTTGCTGGCAAGAAAAGCCTACGTAGAATGCAATAACAAAGTAATTGGTGTAGTGAACAAGAAAATCTGTGCAGAGTATGGACTGAAAGTCCTGAAGTAAAAGTGAGAAACACCTCTGAATGTGTTAGAGAATAACGAGCCAAGATCCTGTGGGACTTCCAGCTACAGACCAGTAAAATGGTAATGGAAAACTGACCAGACCTTGTGGTGGAGGACATAAAGTGATGTCAACATCAGGAAATAGGTACTTGAGAAACTAGAGCAATACCAAGGCTTCAAAGAACTTGAGAAGGCCTGGAAAGTGAAGGTAACAGTGGTACCCATGGTCATCGGAAAACTCGGAGCAGTAACCCCCAAACTGGAGGAGTGGCTACAGCAGATTCCAGGAACATCACCAGACATCTCAGTCCAGAATAACGCCGTCCTAGGAACAGTCCCCGGATGGTGAGGTGAGAGTTTTTATATATATAACTATGGCCTCTCTGATGAAGGCTCTTCTTGCCCAGTTAAAGAATTTTAGATGGTTGTCTCTAGGCCAGTATGTTGTGGTTCCCTACTTTTTACATTTTGTAATGATGAATTAAACTGTGTTGAGTCATTGTGGTAGACCTGAAATAAATATTTTTGTGTCTTATGGGGGTCAGTGCCACAGGCTTTTATTTTATATACAACCTCAATACTTTTTTCTGTTATGTTTCTTTGTTGTTTTACAATTAAAAACTATTTTACATCTTCACAGTAGGTGGCATGTGATGTAGACTGACTAACATAAACCTCCTAATGATCTCAGCTGTAAGGCAACATTAAAGGAAAAATGCTAACAATTTTGCATGACACTGTGTCTTTCTGCCCATGTCAAAGAGCGTTTCCTTGCCTAAAGACAGCATTCACAATGGGTGTTAGAAACAATGAGTCAGCTTTACCTCTAAGCTCTGGAACAGCTTTACTCCTTTAGCCAAAGGTTTGTACATGATATTTCTTTTTACCTACTTTTGATGGGAACTCCAAATCTCTTTCCTCCTTGAGATATACAAGATACAAACTGTTTAAGATACTGGCAAAGCTTGTTGCTAAAAAGGTGAGGGAAACTAAAACTTTGAACTTATTATTTAAAACCTTCCCAGTAAAGGTTAAACCTCTCATCTTTCATTGTAACAGTTTACACTTAATGGCGAATAGTGTAGAATCCCAATTTATAGTTTGCATTATTTCTCCAATTTCTACTCCCAAAATATATATTCTTTTTGTACCACAAGACCTAAATGTTTTTTTTTCTTCAGGCCAATTAGGGTAAAGGATTTCACATTTAGGCCTGGCTACACACACAAACAGGTATTTTTATTAAAGCATACTTTTCTGTGCATTTAGTTTTCAGGTCGCAAAACAGATACTTTTCAAAAAGCTTCCCTAAGTGAAGACTTTCCGGATGCAGACGTACAGACAAAAAAAACAGAGATGTAAGTATCTGCACTCTGTGTTACGGCTGTTGATGTGTATTTGGGGCACGCAGGTAACAACAACCACAAAGCTGTCTGTCTATTAGAACCAACATATCACTGCAGAACACATTATTGGTGAGTGTTATTCATTTATTAAGAACACTATCATTAAAGGTTAGTGTTATTACATCACTTCAATTTGAAGCACTCACAATCTTACTACACAACTCACCACATTGTTGGCTGAAAATCCATCAGTAATGGATCCATTCTTCTTTTTTTATTGTAAAGAAACATTTAACATTTCCACCTTGACATTTGTGTCACAACTCAATCACTTTTTGCTTCAAACTCAGCATTGCTGATACTTTCAAAAGAACCAAAAGTAACCGAACTGAAATGAATACTGCGTAACAATTTGTGAGTTCTTAGTGGGGACCTTGGTGCAGATTTTTTTAATAAAATTGCACTTTTGTAGTGGCTCACTGTGCATGAGGGGCTGTATATTCACTATTTTGTTTCCGTGGTAGCATGAGCAGAACATAAAAACTCTACACAATTGAAACATGGCTGGCAGATCAACCGCCAACCTCCTTGCTGTAAGGCCCAAGCACAAACCAAGATTCTAACCATTACATTTGTTATCTTATTGGTAGCTTATCAAAAATATTACTGTATGTCCAATCATGTTTTAAAGCAACACTTTGTCAATTCTTAAGTCAACTGGTAAGAGAGCTGAGCTTTTATCTCTAGAGAGAAGGGTTCAACGTGAAACTAAACCTGATTGGACCAGGCTGTTCTGGTCTCATCATCGTTAGCTATAAAAGGGCATTGTGACTCCTGATGTGAGAGTTGTTAGTGTCACTGTTCCATTCAGGTGTTGTTGTTGCTCTTGAGTGAAACTGTTTGGTTTAGATTCAAAACAGTGTTGTAAATGGTGGGAAACATGAATCTGAGGCCACCCCTCTGATAAGAGAAGGCTTTTCTATTTGAACAAAAATGGCAACATTGCTGTCCTCAAAGGAATGCCCTTTCTCTTTGAGGTGGACTGTAGACTCAGGTTCAGGTCTTCTGTGCTGATACATCCTTGTGTGAAGCTGTTTTGTTTCTCATAACTGTCACTGCACTCTTTGCGACATATGGAAATGCAAACGCAAATGCAAATGTAAACCGCATTACATGTTTGTGAGAGAGGATCTTGTCTTTAGGATGGACCAGTTTTTGACGCAGAATGTTCCCAGGTTTAAAGCGGACCGGAATGTTGTGTTTGAATAAAATCATTTTACAGGATAAACCAGACAAATATGGGATAACTACACCCTTCCCTTTTGTCCCTGGTTCCTGTCTGTTTGGTTTCTGTGTCCAACTAGGGTCCATCTGGGGTATCCACAGTCTCTCAGGTCTTTACAAATATGTTGTGGGCACCTCTTGTGCTCTGTGCTGAAGAGTCCTGATGACTCCCAGCTTGTGCTGCAGAAGGTGGTGGGAATCAAACAGCAAATATTTAACCATGTGTGGTGGCGTTCTATAAACTTCTACTTGGAGAGTCCTGTCCTCACAGATAACCACTGCACAGTCTAAGAAAGCCAGTCGGTTGTTTATGGCATCTTCACAGGTGAACTTGATGTTCTTGTCCACTGCGTTAATGTGTTCTGTGGAGGCTCCTATTTCCTAGTTTTTGATTTTGACCCACGTGTCATCAACATATCTTAGCCACAATTGGAGAGACAGCTGATCCCATGTCTGTAGAAGTTACCTCTGAACTAAGAAGTGTTCAAACACACCTCCATTAAACTGCAGATGTGGTCCAGGGGGAGTTTTGTCCTGTCCTGTAGAGATGTGTCCTGTAGTATTCTCTTGCTGACAACCACAAGTGCTTCATTGGTGGATATACAGGAGGGATGTGACATCAAAGGAGACAATAGTCTCGTCTGCCTTGATTTTGTTCTGTGAGTTGAGGATATGGTGTTGTGAGTGGCCTACCAATGGAACCAAAATGGTGGCCAGGTGTTTGGCTACATTGTAAGTGGCTGAATCTGTGCTGCTCATTATGGGTTGTAGTGGAATTCCTTCCTTGTGTATTTTGGGTTAGCTGTGGATACATGGAGTGGTGTTCCCAGGATACAGCCTGTGGTACAGTGGTTGATCAATGTGTTAGTTGCAGCTGGCCAGGCTAGTAATGAGGTGCACTGTAGGGATTTGCTTCAGAGCAAGAACCTTGTTATGGCTGGGATGGTCAAGGTTGTGACTTCCCCTAGAACCAACACGATCCTTTCAAACAGAAGGCATGTTATATGCACTGTAGGACAAAGGACAGTTCCTACTTATCTTATGTAACTTTTACAAGGTATTGAAAAGATACTTATTTATCTTTTCAAGACCCTGTAATGTTTGGCTTGGCTATGGCTTACAATGTGACTTTTATGTTTCGTAAAACTTAGATATTTTTCAAATATGTTTTGGCTCTTTTGGCTCGATGCCCTTTCCTTCATTGGCCCATTTGTTTTTTTATAGTAAGTGTCAGGTATAAGTGTCTTCACAGACACAGTCAAACATTCTTCTACTTTGCTAACAGCTGTGTTTTGTTGTTGTGTCATTAGATTTCCAAACACCAAGCTCTTAGCCAATATAAATGTATGAGCACAACTTGTCCTGTTTATATTCTGTCTGCAGTACCGCAGTTCCTCTCTTCTAAATTTTTCAGCATTGCAAAGCCGCTCAGGGGACAATGGCAAAATTGGCAAGACCTCTCTCATTTAAATGCAGGATCTCTGTGTATTTGGCTTCGACTCTCAACAAAGGCCAACCAGATTCACACTAAGAAGTGACAAAAGAAGTGTGGTGACTGTTCAGTAAAGCTCTGAGGTGGATCAGGCGGCGTCTGCTGTGACATTTAAGCAACATAAAGCAAGGCTCATTACCTAAGGTGTTATGACTAAAGGCCACTTTTAGCACAGAAGGGGAAATTATGTCCAAAGAAAAATCACAAATGGCCTTTTCTCAAATGCTGTTGTATGGGGTGTAATAGGGACAAATACTGATCATATCTAAACTGAAAGAAGGTAACTGCAGTGCACAACCAACAGTCATGACTACATCCAGAGCTTATGTATCTGATTGATGGGCCTTGTTTGCATGTGCACTTATGGGCACATTGCATTTGACTTTCTAAAAGAAATTATAAATTTCTATAAATTTAATTAATTGGATTTCTTGGAATTGGCACAAAAATTATTTCTTCTGAATGCTCCCTTAGAGATAGTTAATTCAGGTACTTCAGGAGGCACTTAGAGTAGAGCCGCAAATGAGGTGGCTCGGGCATCTGTTCTGGATGAATTTCTAGAATTAGATGCATGGCTCTCCTTGGAATGCCTTAGTATCTCCCAAATGAGCTGAAGGAAGTGTCTGGTTAAGGGTAGCCTGGGCATCAGTGTTTTGACTACTACCCCCCACGACCCATCCACCAGATAAGAGGGAGGAAGGAGATGAGATGAGATGATATGAGACGAGACACATTTACCATGAGAAAAGGGACTTACTGAAAAGTACTTGAAAGTAAACTAGGCAGCTTTTAGGGACTGTTGCTTTTGTAAGTTTAAACATCCTGACTTCCTCCTATAAAAATTTCAAAATAAGGCTTGTATTGTGTCACTGTTTACTAGCTGAATCAATCTTCCCTGCACCCTAGTGTTTCCAGCCAGCAATTCCATGTGAGCCCCATAAGGATTATATTTGAGCCGCAAATATGTGACCTGAGTGAGTCTGTCCGCAGCTTCCATGGTGGCCCCACCTGTGTTAGCCCTTCGATCGAGTTCAGAATTAAGCCAGAAGTAAACAGAAACTATGCCAAAAGTATTTTAGATTTAATTGTTCACCAGAGACTGTGAGTAACATCAATAGGAAGGAGAAAGCCAAGTATTCTTTATATTGGTTGTTGATTGTTTTATATCATACTTTATATTGTATTGATGTAGCAAAAGTGCATAACATTTACATGGTAGCTTATAAGAAACACAGTATTGTTACAAGTGATGTTGGTTATTTTAAGATACAACTGTTTGGTTAAGAATTAGGCCAGATGATGTTGGTGTCATGTGTGACTGTGTTTCTCTGAGTCAGGGTCAGACAATGACTGACGTCAACTTATGGAGTTAGAGACTGCCCACACAAGTAACCTTTACACATTATAAAATTGTATTCATTAGTTTTTTAATACTCTAATCAGTGGGAGCAACAATGCACTGACTGTGCCTAGTCTGGTGCAAATTAGATAAAGAAACCTTTATGCTACAAAATGTTTGTTATAAAATCTGGTGAAACAGTTAAAGTTGTGTGTGTAGGTCAAAATGGATTTTCATTGTTAAAACCTGGGTTTACTGAAGTTTAGGAAACATTGTGTTTAAAATAATCCCCAGTGTATGATGTAAAAGTTTACCATGAGTCAGCGTTGTGTTACAGTGAAAATCTCCCAGCGTCTAATTAAACACAGACTTTAATGACAGAGCCCTAAGCGGCCTCTTCTTAAACCCATTCTTGTTGGAATAGTGCTGCATTGTTGAGAAGCTAAGAGTGACTGCAAAATCTTTACAAGTGTGTCAGTTCAGCCTACTTCCTCTGTTCTTTTATCTAGTGCACTCCAGGTTTAGTGCTAATGCTCATGATTTTAATGAAGTGTGAGGCGCTGATGGAAAAAACGCTGAACAGTGTGTAAAGTAAAAGTAGGTCAATATCTTTAAACTTACGGCTTCAGTATAAGAAGCGCAAGGTGATTCATTCTGGGAGTGACTTTTGAATAGTTTTCTGAGCTTGGCCTAATTATTCCAGCAGTATTTTTTTTTTTTTTTCACATTTCCCATTCACCACACACCTTTCCCCAGAAGCTTCTACAGTGGAGGCAATATAACACGTTCACAGTGGGTTAAACTTCAGTCTTTGCCCAGCCCTATTAACAATTTGATTTTCCAATGCCAAGCAACTGTTCCCTTTTGTTGTTTTAACGTAACAAAGCTACTCTTTTTGTGTTTCTCAGGGGCTTAACTGGTAGAGCACATACTCGTGCAACCCAGGTTTGATTCTTGCAAGATGTGCTCAAAATAACACTTGTTAACACACATGCTGAGTGTGCTCACCCATATGCTAACTTCCAAAAATGGGGGAGAACGTGAGCATTGTCAATTACTGCAATTTAAAAGCATATGTGTAAAGTAGGTAAAGCAATTAGTTTATTACCTTTTTTAAACACAATAGGAAAAAAAAAGTGGGCAACTGTTTTAAGAAACACCTGGCTCTAATTTCCTCATCAGTCTGCCTACCAAAACCTGTCCTTACTCACCACCACTCTGCCAGGCTATTTTGTCTTGTTTGGTAGTGCTTCTAGTGTGCTATTCAGATTGACATCTGTGTTTTTTTGGTAATGTTTTCTCTTGGAAAACTTATCTGTATTTTCTGCCTCTCTCCCGTTTGTCCAGGAACACCTTCCTAGCCTCTCATCCACCATCTGCACAACCTCCTGCAAATCAGCCTGCATTCAGCCTCCACAGCCTCCTTCATTAAAAAAAAACTGTTAGACTGAACTCCTGTCCTGGCCTTTATGGAGACTATGACATCTTATGCCAGTAACACAATGAGACAGACTGGACTTTCAGCGTTGACCTCCGTGGCATTAGAAAAGGATTTCTTGTTGGAACTACTGATGAACTGTACAACGGAGTTGTTGAATTCATCTTGAGGAAAGAATATGTGTTGGTGGTGAGTGAATTTGATTTATTTTATATTTTGTTATTTTATTGGCTTAATATTGATGCTTCATACTATGTGTGCTCTTTGGCGGAGCTGTGTCTGCAGTGAACAGAGACTTGACTGAATTATGTTAATGGTCCGTGTACGTAGCAGCCAGCGTTTTTTTTTTGTCTTGATGTGAGTGAATCAAAATTGAAAAACAGCTTTTTCTAATTCTGTAAAAATGAAATACAATTGGATATTAAATATTGTGATCTGTATTTAGCCTCGTGGCTACACGAGGCTACATGTGAAGAGCACTGCTGGTCTGGAGCAGCTGCTCTTTGCTGGAGATCTACTGGGACAATCTTTTTAAACATTGGTACCTCATCAGATCAGCATGTATGGACTGCAGCTTAGAACGAGGCAGGAGGGAATGCTTTCGGAGCCGCGAGCCCCCTCTGCTCTGAGGCAAACCGCAGGACATCTGTGTCTGTGGCTCCAGTGCTCCAGACCCTTGGTGCACTTCATGACGACCACAGTTTACCTAGACCTCGGTGTTGCTGCTCTGGTCAAATGTGTCACTCTCTGCTTGGCTTCACTTTGAGGATCATTTGGGTCTGCTGTGGATTAGAGCGGGACAGGTAAATGTGCCCCGCCCGGTGTCCACCATCAGCTCCGCTGGTGACACTGGGCGGTGGACAGGTGCAGAGGAGTGTCGTTCTTAAAGAAATTCAGTGTGAACCTGCTGCGGGTCGGCCACAGGACTTCTGAAGTCCCGATGCCTGACTTTGATTTGTGTTCTGTAGTGGTGGCATTATCATGATAGTATCAGGAAATGGTTCAATTCAGGTGGGACATCACTGAAGTCCTAGGTGTAAAATGCATGGCTGGCTACTGTCAATATCTAGGTTTATTTGGATAAGTCTTGCTCATTTCATTTTCTTCATCTGTCATTTCTGTTCCATACAACAAGCTTATCTTGAGTCAGACTCAATCACTATAGATTGAGGCAGTTTAGTCTGGCCCAGAGCAGGTTCAAGCTCAGGCTTAGATTAAACATTTGGAAAATCAGAAAACTTTCATCACAAAACAAATGTAAAAGCACTTATTTTAAAAGTTTAATTACCACTAGAACCATCTAATAAATATTTAGCCAAATTAAAAATTACAATAGAGATTAAAATCTACATGAGACTGAGTCTGTTTTAGTATTTAATTTAAATGCTCTGTTCTGCTGACGCACGGTGTAATCGAGATTGGAGTTACTCTGGCTTTGTGAGCCCAGAGTAGTCTTTATGGAACAAGCTAAAACACAAATCCACTAGAATTCAGGCTGAAGCCACACTTTACTGAGAGTTTTATTGCCCTCTGCACAAACCTACATAAATGAGCTACCATGACTGAGGGCATTAGGCTGTTTCTGAGGTTGGCCTAAGGGGAAATTGTCTCTTCTTCTACTGAGGAAGAGGCCATTACCACAATATCTAGTAAGAGAATACATTACTCTCCAAGTCAATTAAATTAGAAAGTCTGCAAGTGCATGTTTTACCCTTGTGATGCCCCTGTGATTCCCTGACTGGGCACACCTGTGGGGCTTGGGTTGTTGGTCAGGTGACTATTTATAGCCTGGTGTCTTTGGCTTTTTCACTTATTACTGTACCTAAATCCATCCAACTACTGGAAAAACAATGAAATCAGGGGAACCATAATATGTTTCACAAAAAATATAATAAACCTAATAAAATGTTAATGTGGTTTAAGATATGTTGGCAAAACAAGAGTATTAAAAACCAGATTAGCTAAACAGAAAAGCAATATCAGAAACCAAGAAAACAAGAATCCTGTGGCAGTGCATTTTGAAGAAAAACAGTATACTGGAATTGAATAGGTCCAACTCCCCAGAGGAGGAGGAGGAAAACTGGATATCATCAGCCTTGACAGGGGATGGGTGTTGCCTGGGCCTTTCCTGATGCTGGCCTTCCTAGTCTCTGCTCCTGCCTGCTGGGTCCAGGCTTCCACTGGTGTTACTGCGTGAAAATCCGTGTTTATTAGTGAACTTTCCCAGCCAGCATTTCCACGTGGGGCCTCAAATCGGGTTTTTTTTTTTTTTACATTTATTGTTGATCAGAGACCATGAGTGACATCAACAGGGAGACAAAAGGGATTCTTTAATTTAAGTTATACGAGTAAGATTGTACATTTTTTGATGCAACATTCAGGATGTTTATATTTTAGTTTGGGTCTGTTGGGGGTGGGTGGATGATACAATTAGGTCTAAATGTAGTGTAAAAATCTCCAGAGTAGTATGTAGTATCATACTTAGCTGTGGATCTCTGTCTGCTGCTGTGGACAGTACAATGTCTGGTATAATCAAGCAATGAGCACCTGCACAGATCAAACAATGACTGTAATAAAACAGTTAGAACATGCCCAATCATTTAAATTTGGTGACAGAAATAAATAAATAAATGAGTAAAAGAGGAAATCATTAAAGGCACAAATAAATTAATGCATAAATTAATAACTGTGGAAATAAATGCATATGTTAATTAAATATAGGGATTTATAGACTTATTTTTACCCAAATCTTACATATTTATTAAATTTTATTTTATTGTACTTGAGCATTTCTTGTCCTATTTAAATATTTATTTGACAATAAGCACACTTTTAATAATCTTTTTTCTATATATTTGTTGTATATTTGGCAGTTTTGGTCCTTTATACATTAAATCCTAAGTTTTTGAAGTAATTTTATAAGCAGTAAATAATAAGCTAAAAATTGTGTTTCAGTTAAGACATTTGGATGTAGGGTTTAAGCCCTTTAAGTTACATTAAGTTAAGAAAGTAACACCAGCAAGTGTATATGACTTTATATAGTGTTAAATGTTTGACTCCCTTATATTGTCTGTTGTTTGACATTCTGTTGTATGAGTGGCATCAAGAGAATCAAGATAAAGGGTAAAGGGTAAATAAGATAAGGGTACTTATCTTAAATTCTCCTGAGGCACTTTCAAGAGCTTTCCATTTCACTCTGAGCCTCTGTAAATCTAATCTTGACGAGAAATACTATTGTTATGAGACTAATATAAATTTTTGTTTATATATAACTCAGAAATCAGAATAATGATTTTACACTTAGGTGTTCAGATGATGCTGGTGTCGTGTGTGACTGTTCCTCTTAGGGTAACCAGATCATTACAAACCAAATATGGGACAACAAGCCAGTTTAAGTAGGAAAACAATAAACTGGGACATGTTACTGAGTTGTGTTATTCGACATGTTATTAGACAAATAGACAGCAGGAATAAAAACATTTTTGGACTTTTCACAGTCCTTATTGTAGCAGCATCTCCTGTAGATGTTTCCATGTTCTGTTTTATTGTTTGCAGCTGAACACCGTTGGCAGGACTTTTGGCAGCAGCCACACTGGAGCTGTCAATCATACTGTATACTCCACTAGAATAAAGCTGCTTAATCTCTGCATTTAAGGTCTATCCTACTTCATTACTACTGGAAAACAACGTAGAGACAGATGTTTGCTGAATTATCTAGTAATTAAAATGCAAGACTTGGACACACATTCAAGAAATAGAAATAACAATACAAATGTGACATCTGGTCTAGTTTTGGTCAATTCCTGACAACTAAAACTATCACTAATGTTATCCTAGGGCTTATTCTGTGAAGGAAAATGATTTTGTGATATTGACAATGAAATAGGCCTTAGCTTGTTTTTTTGTGAAAATTTTCTAAATCTCCTTTTGACAACTCTTTTAGAGCATAATGATTACTTTGTAGATGTTCTATTTGTTTTATGAGTTTTTTAATGGCCAATTCAACAAAAACAATTGAAACCTCTTAAGCCAAGTGTTCTAATAATTTAGCACTGTATATAATCATTTATGACGGTGTCACAGGCCAGCTCATAGCCTGTGGCAAAGAATGAGGGGACACAAACAATATGGATAGGCCAATCAAAAGTATTTATTAATTCAACTCAAATAAAGAACTGTAACAAAGAAAAGAAATGGGGTGTGAGTATGTCTGAATCAGTGGTGTATGTAGGGTGACTGGATGTGTGAATCTGTATGTGTGACATGGACTGAGTGCAAACCTAAAGAGAACCACAAAACAACATAACTAACCAAACCATACCTGGTGTCAGACAGCGAGAGCCAGAGAGAGAGAGAAGGGTTAGCTGGTGGTGTAAATACCTGAGCCCAGGTGGCTCCAATTACTCACGACCCTCCTCTGCCAGGAGGAACCGCCCCTACCAGGCAGAGGAGGGGCCGTGACAACGGTCCCCTTGTCCGTTTGAAGTGAGGCGTGGCCATCGGAAAGCAGATTGGGCAGTTGGGTCCCATGATCCCGTGATTTAAAAGCTTTGGCTTCCGCCCTGCACTTTCTCTCTCTCTCACTCAGCTTGTTTACTCCTGACACAGATGGCCTGCCGCCAGCACCCTACTCTTTCTCTTGTTTTATACATTTAACACTACAGCAGGGGTGCTCACTCTTTTTCAGCATGTGAGCTACTTATAAAATGACCAAGTCAAAATGATCTACCCACTACAAAAATACAAAACATATATTTATTTACAAATATATTGAGGATTCTTTATATATACAATGTATGTAGATGTACCTTGCATAACTGTATGAGCCAATATTGAACAACACAACATAATTAACCATGAACATTTATTGTCATTACTCTGATGACTTGCACTAAATTGAATCGGCCAGGAATGAAAGTCCGGACAGTATCTGCTGACAGATGAGGCAAACGCACTTCGTATTAAAGCCATACGTTTTATTCTTCTTACTTGGTCCAGCTCCCCCACTCATTTTTATTCATTCATTCATTCATTCATTTTCTATCGCTTTACTCATTTTTATACCATTTCTTAAGTTTCGGTAAAAAATTGGAGGTAACTTGCTGAAGCATCCTGCTGCTCTTAGCGCTGTTGTTGCACATGCACAATGACCTAAGCATCAGAAAAATTCAGATGTCATCTGACTGGCTTCCCTGTATATCATCCAAGTGATTGGATTGTTGATTGGCTGACGTCTATTTTTATTTGTTTTTTATATGTCTCGCGATCTACCAATATTACCTTTGCAATTGACTGGAAGATCGCAATCGATGTATTGAGCACTGGTCTACAGCATTCCATATTCACACATACACACACTCATGACTACAGCGTACTACTCCAAACATATTCTGATATACTTTGTTTAATAAAAACGGCTGAAAGTGGCAAGTTGTAACAAAGTGAGGGCTTGTTGCCGTTTAACCCGGTTATTCTGCCTGTAAAGGTATGTTTTGTTGCATTTTTGTAGGCTTAATTTGTTATTTTACTGTTCTTTGTTGCACTTTGTTTGCTGCAAAAGAGTTTGACCTACTTTTGAGAACGAGTGCCGAGAGTGACGTCACACGCACACTTTGGTGGGGTTTTCTCCAAATGGGAGATCTCTCAGTGCATGTTCCTTTGTTTGCCAAGAGCGTTTGTGGAGGCGCAGTTTGTTTTCTCTTTTTCAAGAGTGGAGCGGCATTTTTTTGCCCTTTGTTTAGTAATATGTTTGGCTTGTGTACTGTTGATCTGTCACTTGCAGTCCGTGTTCCATGGTCAGGTTTGTTGTTTTTTGTAGTGCTGGGGTGATCACGGTTAAAGTACCTTGTTTTAGGAGTATATTCATAAATGTAGGTGAGTCACCAGAAAACTGGTTGTTTTCTCTTGCTGTCAGGCTTTGTGCTTAAAACTTGGGACTGCATATTGTCGATGGAAATATAACCTCTTTTAACAGACAAATGCCAAGAGCTGGCACGATAGTGTGTGTGCTGGGGACCATACAGTTTTTTTACACAGCAGATGACTTTCTGTGTTTGAAAATTTTTAATGAGCCTTGCTTTGGTGAATAAAGGCAAAATGTTCTTAGTGACCAAACATTTGAAAAGACGGTTGTGAAGCCCAGCTCATAGGAAGTCCAGGCTGCTGTCCTTGAAAATCTATTTTCAATCCTCAGTTTGTTCAGGAGTCGATCAATAGAAGGCGGTTAAATAAAGATGGCACATAAAAGCAAACTTACTTTAATCTGAAGCCACTTTTTCTTCTGAGCTGGCCTGACTGTCTTTTTCATCCCCTGTTGTCACGGCCACCAACCGTTGGAGCTTAATGGCAGTGTTTGCAGCTTCCACCATGGCTCTCCAAATGCTGGCAACAGGCCACCTTGCTGGCACTCAGCAAGGTGTGGACCCGGCCCGGAGGAGAGAAATGTTTAAAAAAATAATAATAAAATATATATATATATATATATATATATATATATATATATATATATATATATATATATATATATATATATATATATATATATATATATATAAAATTCAAAGTAGATGGCTTACAGGCCAAGAATAGTGTTGCATGTGTCACACAATGGAGTGACCAGCCTAAATGCCATGCTGCAGTTACTACAGTGACATCACTGTTGAGGGGGGACATTATGTACAGTATGTCATAAAATCAGTTTTTAACTCAAATATAGGCCTCACTCAAGTTTGTTGCATCACATGTTATAACAAAGAGGTTTTATTCCTTTTAGCCTTTATATTTCTCCTTCTACGTTAACTTTATTTCTTTGTGTTAACGCTCAAATCTCGCTCATGTTTGTTTTAATAAAACACTAACATGAGGTCAACAAACTCACCAGCAACTCTTCTCCTTTTGTCTGCCTCTCTTTTTTCCTTTTCATTATTTGGACAATAAAATTACATTTTACTGTCATTTCTATAAAGAGTTTATTAAAAGTTTAAAGCTCCCTCAAAGCTTTTGATTATATCAGAAATACGATCATATATTCTTATTGTCTTTTTGTCTAAAACATGTAAACACACCCAACATTTAACCACACAGTTACAGAGCAGGGTAAGGGGCAAATAAAAAAGTGTGTTACTTACAACATAAACCGTGTAATGGAGAGAGGGATTTCTTTTCCAAGCTTCAGAAAAACATAGTTTGCAATAACAATCTGCTATTTAATAATATTTCAAGAAAGGGACATCACTTGAACTTGATCACATGATCCTGGCTCTGACAAGTCAAGTCCAAGGTCAGCTGTATACATCCCAGATATTTGGCCATAGTCCTATGATAATTAATATTCACAAAGCATCCCCGCTCACCTTTGGTCTCCTCTACTTATCACAAACATACTCACTCATGTCTTTCCCACAAAGAACCATTTATTCTTTGCACAGTTACTGAAAATTACAGTTTATTGAAAGGACACAGAAAGGTCATAGAACACAGATACATGTAGCTAGGAGTTACTACTCAGTGCATGGCACATTCTCAGGGAGACGACCCATTGTGAGTCTTGGGCTCTCTGCCTCTGGAGTGGTCCAGGCAGAAAGAGTGCTGAAGTATTAAACGTGGAACAGTTGGCCAGCCAACTTGAGCCTCTATATTCAAAATGTGGAGTAAATTAACCTGGCTACAATGAGTGGTAAACAATAGTCTAAGTTGGGAGTAGGGGTTATAATAGTAATAGGAGTATTTTACATAGTCAATCAATATACTTTTCACAGGAGACAGTGTCAGACCTCACCAGTGCAAAGGTTTTTTTTTCCTAAAAAGATCACACATTTAGAAAGCAGTGTCCTCACGTAGAAGAAAACTCAGAAGGAAACGACAAATGAACAATTGTGAAACAGGATACCAGTGCCATTGCTACCGTTAAAAAAGAAGTTCTAGAACGCATGCCATTTTTACTATGAAGGTTCTCTCAGATGACAGTTGGAAATTCAGTCCCAGTCTCAGCTTTAGCTGTGTGTGTGTGTGTGTGTGTGTGTGAGTGTGTGTGTGTGTGTGTGTGTGTGTGTGTGTGTGTGTGTGTGTGTGTGTGTGTGTGTGTGTGTGTGTGTGTGTGTGTGTGTGTGTGTGTGTGTGTGTGTGTGTGTGTGTGTGTGTGTGTGTGTGTGTGTGTGTGTGTCCAGCCCATTTTCATTCCAAGGTCAGATAGACTGACGTTTGGTAAATGGCCCATTCTTTATTAACATGGAGGTTTACCATCATATGTTGACGCATTGGGTTTGCATAATATAACGAGCATTTAACATTCTGTGCATTTCTTTAAGGTCATTATGATAAAGACTTGACTGGAGTATGAGAAAATCACATAATAATGGTCTGGGTGTGCAAATATAAGCAATGGAGCCAAGAAAAAAGAGATGCATGTAGTCCAGTCTTTTCGAACAAACATTTGAATAACATTAAACTGCCATGTTTTTGCCACCACTTTTGGTTTTATGAAGCTCTCTGACTTTACTGATCACTTTTTAACTCTGTTCATTGGGAAAGCACTTGGGTCATGCAGCAGTGGTTCATGCACCATCTGTCTTTTCCAAACCAGTATCAGTTTACACGATTCAACACCGGAGCAGTGTAAACATGACCAATCTTTTCTTTTCGTTTGTTCATAGTGGCAGTTTAATGGCAGTCTATGAGTTCACTTTAGAGTTGTCATACATTTTGATAGCTTATCATTGAGATTATGAGAGGATTTCTGATAGTTCCACCCAAAAGGATAAAAAGGTCTGACATGCCGATATTCAAAGTGGTTTCAAAGCTATAGTTATATATTGGTTGTGGGGGGTTATTATCTAAAATAATACAGTGGTGAAAGAAGTTGCCTTGTTAATACTGTCACTACTTACTTTTGAAAATGCTTCTTGTTCAGTACTTTTATTGTGGTAACTGTGCATATTTGTCCTTCATCTTTGTCCTCTCTCTTTGCGTTTAAGTGAAATAAATAGTATGCAATAAATAAAAAATGAAGTCTATGGCAAACCTGGTGTGTCAGTGATGCTAAACGACTAAAGGCACGTTTTCTCTGAGTGATACAGAGCAGGTCGGGTCTGTACAGCATGGTTTGGAACCAGTAACTCCCGCAGAGTTTTGTATTTCCACTGTGCTGTGGCAGGAGGATGTAAAGTGTAGTGTCACAGAAGAACAACAAAAGGTGTGTTTCTGAGATATATTATAATCAGAGTGATCAATCAAAATGTAGAAGTGTTGTTATTACTTAGAATAACAACACGGTAAGAGTTATGGTAAGAGTAAATCAGCTTTTGTAACAGTGCATAAAGTATAGCTGTATACTACTGGAAAAAAATTCCCAGCTGTACTTGTTTTCTACAATTTAGGGATTTAACGCCAGAAGTTCTGCTCCCATTTAATGCAATGCAAGCAATGTTTTTAAATCATAAAGTTATCAGACGTTGACTCGAGGTAAAACAAGTAACAGCTCTCAGCTTTGTTTTCAAAAAATCCTACACCATTTCTCATCCTTTCTCTCGGAATATGACTCTTTATCACAAGAACAAGTCCAGCTTAATTTGTGTTTTATTCTCGAGTGGGAATGGTCAAGCCTGCAGTGTTAGCACTTCCTTTTAGTTACTGGACCTCAATAATGGAACAAAATGACATTTCCAAAATGATGCAGTAAACTTTTTTTTTTTTAGACATTTCTTATTCCTTTTGACAATGGAAACTGACCAGTACCATACTTCTCCAGTGTAAACTAGGCTTGAATGGACCAGAGACCAAACGCTGATGTATTGGGCTCTGGGATGACACAGGGCTGATGTATGAGTTAGCGTGTGTGCGCACATTCTGTGTGAGTGTGCAAAGTGTGCTCTTGGAAACATCCTTCAGGCGATGCCGGAGTTGTGCCGTCGCAGATTCGCCGGTGCCTCTCAGTTGTATTTGTGAGGCTTTGAGTCTTTACCGCCGCCTCCCTCTGCCTCCATGCTGACGTCTGACTGCCTTGTGGGGAATTTTCCACTCGGTGCTTGGCTCCTCTGCTGCAGGAGTAAGGAGATAAAGATTCATAATGAGCAAAAGACTGACACAATAACACACTACAGTCAACGTGTGCTGTGGAAACCAGGAGAGAAAGGTAATTAATAATAGAATAATGTTCATTTGGACTGCTGAAGCACAAGAAAACTGAATTTTATTATTGGCTCATTTTCCACATCATACTTAATATGATGTATAAATTGTAATTGCACTTTCAAGGGAAAGTAAAGGTGTCTTATTATGTTACACTATAACTGTTAATGCACAGTTTAGGATCATATTTTCAACCACAAGCTTTGCATGTGGAAGGATGGACAGACGGACAGACAGACATCTTTGAACCAAAATGGCCAACTTCCTGTTTTGTTTAAGGTGGGGCCATAATGTAATATTCTTCTGTTTTTCACATGTTCTATACAAGTTTCATTCTTCTATGCCAAACATTTTTGGCCCCCGGCCCCCATTGACCCAATGTTATTTGAGTTTCTAGGGGTCGCCACTAAGCTATTTTCTAAGCAATATGTAAATAAAAATTTCATTGGGGCAAAATTTTTGAGCCATATTTGGGGAGTTTTTGTTTACGTTTAATGCATAAAAATTTTGATTAATTTGGCAAAATTATTATTATTAATAATAATAAAAATAATATTGATTAAAACTGCAAGCAGTGATGAAGGGCCCATGCATTCCTTGCGACTATGGAAGGACACACATCAGTGTCCTGTGCATCACCAAGCATGCTTCTAACCCACTTTTGTATTGATCTGAGAAGTAAATCTAAGTTGTAAAAATGTTTGACTGGAAACTCTTTGATTTAAAAATGGCCGCCCTCTTGTTGGTGACCACATTCAGTGTGTAGCAAATTTAATGAGGCTTTGTCAAAAATTATTTTCTTTTGGAAAGTCACAGGTTTTTTGGATTTTTAATGCTCCCTAAAATAAATGTCTCTTAGCAGGCTCGCCACAGCTACGCCCTAAGACTATTAAAATTCACTTTTTATGTCACATGTCTGAGTGATGTCAACCAAGTTTGGAGCTTGTGAAATAGAAAATAGAGGTTGTTAAAATATGAGAGCAACTTTTGGGAAGCTCATACTTTTAAAAACAAAATGGCCACTGTCCTGTTGGCAATTGAGCGTGGTCGCTCTACTTTGTGTGTTTAATTGGTCGTGACTGCAGTTGGTCTGAAAGTCCAAACTATTGGCAAACCTGCTTTCACAAATGAACCAGAGTAGACCTTGTTTCAGTTTGGCTCAGACCAAGATCAAAGAGCAGCTGTTTGGTCCGAACCATGGTCCTGGAGATTTCACACCTGAAGAGTTGGTTTAAGTCAAACCAAATCCAGAATTCAAAAATCTGGCTCAAAAACTGAAAGAAACTTCAGTTTGTGGTGACAAATATGAAAAGCTTAACAACAATTACATCAATAATATACTAGGTTTTGTTTTGTGCTGAAATTTGCACAATTAAAATGATCACACATAAAACCTGACATAAAAATCACAATTCTGCAAAAAGAACCGTAAAATATATTTTTATCTGGATGTAAGTAACTTTGTTTATAATAAAATGAGTGAAAAAAAGTATAGGCTTGTCTAAAATAAATATTTTTTTTCTAATAGTGTGCTCATCTGATATTAAAAAAGAAGGGGTTAACAATAAATAAACAATAAAAGAGAATAGTTATGCATTATAGCATAGTCCAATAATAAAAATAAAATATGATATATTTGAATAATATATATTATATATGAAAAATTGGAGCTGCATTGGGGGAACGCCCTGTGATTGGTTAATAGCAAAACACACATTTCACATAAATTCTGCCTGTGCTGACTCATGTCCTGTCTATCTGTACCACCCTCTTCTCCCTGAAAATTGGAAAACGTTTATTTGGATACGCTCCTCAATTAGCTTCTGTCTCCACCAGATACCTGCATTTTGATTTTGAAGATATGGCCCTCAAACTGAAAACTCCTACAGGTCATGTAAGTTATGTCTCAAGAGTAGACTCTGTTTCCACTTTTATTGCATTATGCTGCCGCGTATTTGAATATGCGCCAAGTGTGTCCTGACGCATATCATGCAGACATGCTCCTGGACTGCTGGTGCATGTTTGATTTCACAGTTGAAGACTCAGGGTTGATTCTCCAAAAATGTGTAAAAAGTCTTATATGTTTGGCTTGAAATTTATTTTTGAAAAATCAAGGTGTGTTGTGGATCCTATATAAGCATTAAATGAAAAATGTGTTATTCTAGCAAGAAAACACTTTACTAAGGACACACTTGGGAAAGCTTGCTACTGCCCAGACCTGAGCCAGTAGCCGGGTCATAGACTAGCAACTGTGCTGTCCTTTTTAAAATCTAAAATCTTTTTAGCTGTTGTATGATCTTATCATTTTATTAGACTCATTCAGACTAATAGAAAAAGCTTGTTTGTTTCCCAAAAATAAAATATACCTCCAATTTGATCACAAACATTGTCTAAATAAACAACTTAAAAGCCTAAATTGCTGCTGTGGTACCAACAATATCTGCAGTTAATTTATTATTGCATTGGACTGTTGTAGCCAAAAGCAAACATCTAACCTTTGAACAAACAAGGACGAGCAGAAGTCAGAGTCTGGGAACAGTAAATCCTGCTGGATGTGGTGCGGTGTTTGCTTATTTACCCAAATCCTGCTGTGCTCTGAGGGGCATGCAGAGGAGGCTTTGAAATGAGACAGCCTTGTCAACCTAAGATGACCCGCTGTGTTTTAAAATACAAGCTTTTCAGTGAAGCATGGTGCAAGCTCATGGACAACAAAGCCCTGATGATTTTCACTCAACACTGGGCTGAGAGATTTGGGGCTAGAAAATAGGTGTAATTACTATCTGGTGAAAAGAAAAGTGTTGACACAGCATCAGCATTTTTGTTTAGAGGCGTATTGTGTAAAATTGCAGTAGTAATTATAGCTAAGTTGACAAGGCATAAAAACACTGTACACCAGTAGGTCAGGTTAACATCACTAAATAACTTGCTAAAGAGAAATTTAATCTGTTCTGCTTAAAAAATAAAATAAAATAAAATAAAAAATAGCTTAAAAGCAAAACTTAAAAGCTAGTTTGGTGAGGTTTGTAGTCATCCAGGACATGGTAAAGAAAAAGGTCCATGTATTTTGCAGCTAATGGATTTTTGTCTTGATGTGAGAACACCAAAATCCAAAAACATTTACCTACTCTTGATACAGGAGTTACACAGTTCAATCTTACTCTCTGTAGATGTTATGCCTCCCATAGTAATGATTTTATATATATACTTATAGACATACACCAAGACAGAGTAAAGATGATAGTTGCTGCTGTTCCTCTAAGTCATGGTCAGACCAGGACTGACATAACATTTTTAAAGAAATCTTTTTTCTTCTTGCACACTTAATTTGTTTTTTTTTTTCATTTTGCAGCATTTTATTTCTTTATTTTGCCTCAAATAAATGAATTTAATATATATATATATATATATATATATATATATATATATATATATATATATATATATATATATATATATATATATATATATAATGAAATGAATGAAATCAACAAACACCACGTGTTTGATTTAGATCAGGAGATAACGTTGTTCCGCTTTGCAGTGTAATACCGTTACTGTGACATTTCTCTGTTTGTGATGTATTCAATTGCACTAATACCTTTTGTACATTCCACAAGATGAACATTTATTTTACTGTCTCTAACAACTTTTGTGTTGAAGTCTGCGAGTTACCCTTGGGTTTTTTTTTTTTTTTTTTTTTTTTATTCTTTTGTAAATGTCTCCTACCAGCAACATCAGGACACTTGTTACTGATGAGCTCGTTTACAAATATGTCCCTTAACCTGACTCCGCCAAGGAGAACTGCTCACAGAACCATCTGGAAAGTTTCCCGTTAAAAGTTTTTGCAAAACGGAGGCTTCTGTTGGAAACTTGGTAAGTGATTGAATGAAGCACCCACAAGTATCCGACTACCACAAGTTTATTAGGGGATTATTTATGAGCTAAGAACAAAGAAGAGGCCAAAGCAGGAGGACTACTGGCTCAGATGGGGTGCCTGAAGTTCGAAGAACGGGCCTTGTCTATATATATATATATATATATATATATATATATATATATATATAAAATGTGTGTGTGTTTTCTACCAAAAAAAACAACAGGTTAAATGACACTGGGCTCCTACTCTACAAATGGGATGTACTTTTATTTTTGGCAGCAGCACTTTGCTTAAACTCAAGCTCTACACTTTTGTTTTTGCCAATGTCACTTTGAAAGGTGCCTTAAGGCTTGCTGGCTGCTCACAAATTATTGAGTTACAAATCACAGTGTGTGACAGTGGGTTATAGTTCTATCAGCGAATTGGTAGGCTAAAACAAACAAAACGGAGCTTGCGCTACATTTATCCCATCACCTTCAGCTGAGCGTGAAAGAGAACTTATTTCCTTCCATGTATAATGCAGTAGTTCTGAAACACAGGAGATGGGATATTCAGTAGCACTGGAACAGCCTTCTGTCAGCAAACCACAGCTTTTACAGCCTGTGTTCAGACAATATGTACTAATGTATGATTCAGACAATGGTGACTACGGGAAGCAAATCTTCCTTTGTAGGGATGTGAGTTGCTGGAGGTATCGTCATGTACTGCTGCAGTAAACCAAAGCTAATAGTTTATTTCAACCTTTTTAAACTTTAAAGTTAGTTGCACATGGCAGAGTGGTTAGTACTCCTGCCTCACAGCATGAAGGTCGTGAGTTCAAAACACGGCCGACCCAAACATTCTCGGCCGACTCCAGTCTTTCTGTGAGGAGTCTGCCTCCCCGTGTTACCGTGGGTTCTCTCCAGGTACTCCAGCTTCCTCCCACCGTCTAAAGACATGCATGTACAGGTTAATCGGCAACTCTAAAGTGTCCCTAGTGAATGAATGTGAGTAAGAGGACCCCCTCGAAAACGAGATGATTCATCTAAAGGAATAAATCCTCATGAAAAAATGTGAATAAATAAATAAAAGCTTCAGCAATTTTGTTCAGACTCACTGCTTAATGTTAAAAAAGAGAATGTGAGTGCACTATTGAGCCTAAGTGTCTGTCATGACAGTGTCTCTGAAGATAAGTAATCTATATTGAACACTATTATTATATATTATTGTGATATACTATTACATATAAATCACTACTTAATACTTAAATCAGCATTAAGAAATTAAGTAGATTAGCAATTACTTAAAGCAGTTATGTGGAACCACTTCACATAACATTTTTACGTAAAACTAAAGTTTTTTTTTTTTTTAGTTAGTGTAGTGAGAACTAATAAGCATTGTTTCCACTCGTGCAGTACGGTACGGGTTGGGTCAGTACAGGTTTTCTATTGACCAAAAGTTCTGAAGCGTCTCCAAAAAGCACACTGTATCAAACTTTTGAAACACATTGACCCCGGTCCAGAGTGTGTGGTCCACTTTCAAAAAGGTGGAGGTAAACACGGCAGTTTGTTGTTGGACTCAGTTAAGTGAAAAAAAAAAAAGCAGAATTTTTTCTAATGAAGTATGTTTTGATGTCATGATAGTCATATTTTTACTACATTTTCAAAAACAAACTTTGTGTTTATTATCAACAGCTGTTTCTGGTTTAAGACTTTGCTTTACATTAAACTCAGGCAGAACGTGTAGCAATAAATATCCCACAGGGGAGGAATCCGGCAATATGCCAGATGCCCATCCTGACGCCGTTCCTGACGCAACCCTCTCCATTCACCTGGAGTTGCTACCCAGGGAATTCAAACCCCTAATCACCCACATCCAATCCAGGTGCCCTAATCTTCCCACCACAGAGGAGTGTTAATAGTTAGTTGCTAAAATGTAGAGATCTTAATTTAAAGTGAGTGGACTGTTCAATGGATACACATCAACAATCCAAAAAATGAATGGCTGGTTTTACATGATTGGATCAATAAAAATATTTGCCCTTGTTCAAAACATGTTAAAGTTGCAACTTTCTGTAAAGTTTTAAAGTGAAACAATATATATTGATACTATTTGATTGCATTTGATTGCAAATAAAATACAATTTAATTAATGTTGTTGATATATCACACAATCCAATCATGGTGGATGAACTATTACAACAATTGTGTGATAAATATTATTTATTCCAGCATATGAGCTCCATAAAGGTTATATTTGTGCTCAAATATGGTCCTGAATGGGTATGTCCGCAGGTTCCATGATGGCCCCACCCGTGTTAGCCCTTCAATCAGGTTCAGAAGTAAGCCAGAAGTAAAAACAGAACTATCCAAAGATTTTAGTTTTTTACATTTAATTGTTGATTACAGACCATTAGTGACCGCAACAGGGAAGAGAAAGAGAAGGATTCTTTATTTTGTTCCAGACTTGCCCAAATAATATTTTGAGTGGGGAATTAATACCACTGTAGACAATAACTTATAAAAGTTAAAAAGTTAAAAGTCAGGCTAATTTGTCATGATCAAGCTGATTAATCAAGTGTAACATAATAAAAAGTAAAACTTCATTTTTTTATATTATGTGCCTGCTAATCTGAAGTGTTACCAAATATAATTCTGAAAAGAAATAAAATAAAATAAACATTTGTAAAAATGGAAATAATTTTCTTTGTTCAGGTCAATTTAACATTTTACATTGCAACCCATAGTTGGTACAGAGACCACTGTAATGAGAGCCTCTGTCTGTGGATGGACCTGGACAGCTTCAATTGGTAAAAGCTGTTTATTTCCTCTTTGTATTGGAGAAGAATGCATTCAGAAGCAGGACCAGCACAAGGGAATCTTGTAGTGGTCGGGACAAGGACCGACAGAAGTGTATGTGTACAATGGCAGGTTGTCACACTCCCAAATTAAACAAGAGGACACATAAAGAAGGCAGTGAGAAGAACAGGTCTGGCTTTAATGCAGATTGATCCAAAGGGGACACAAAGCAAATCATTACTAATGGAATAGTTTTTTTACATGATACCTGCAGAGAGACAGATGTGTTGCAGCAGCACAAATATCATCAAACTTAATTGCTTAAATTTGATATTGTAATAGATTTTATAGTTTTTCATTTTAATTAGTTATAGTCATTGTTCTTACTCCTGGCTCTTTACAGTGGCTTTAGAAGGAATTGAAGTGAGATTATTACATTTACTTTCATTTGCACAACAGTTGTTGCTTGTATTAGTCAAAAATAGTGCTGCCTAATACACAAGAAAGCTAAGATTAAAATTATAGACAAAACAGCTGTTGATTTGATTGAAATAAAGTTTTCTGTATATATAAAGTATTCTGGTGCAAAATAGGTGGCATGGTGGTTAGCACACTCGACTTTCAATGAGAAGGGCCAGGGAACAAGGCTTGGTTGCATGGGGCTTTTTTGTGTGGAGTTTGCATGTTTTCTCTGTGCTTAGATGGGCTTTCACTGGTTGTGATGGTTTCCCCCTGCTGACTAGGAATTCCTCCACAGAGATAATAATATAATAATATTTTTTTAAAGTCACTTCTTAAAATGGAACAGCACCTCTTGAAATGCTCAGCGGCGACTCAGTTACACAGCAGCGCACTTCGGTGAAATGAGATGCATTGTTTTGCCGTGCCATCTGCCACTTCCAAACAGGTGTGACTCCATCCCATAATATGATGAAGAAGGCAGTTTATGCATAGGCTTTGGCAGCACATTGGATATGAGTTCATACTGCTCAGTGAAGAGAGGTTTCAGCTGATTGTGTTGTGTTTCTCCAGTGTGGTGGTAACAATTGGTTTCCATCGGACTGGACAGAGTCTTTCTGTGTGACACATGAGGCAAGTGTGTCCATGTAGTATAGAAATAAATTATAGGTTTGAATTGATTGGGAAAAAACTTTTTTATGTTGCAAAAATATTGGCCCTCCCAATTAAAAAAAAAACTTAAATCTTTTTATCAAGATGTCCTAGATGACTTAGAACCTTCACAGTTAAAAGTAAAATTTCACAATGAAAGTGGATCAAGACAACTGACCTCACAAAAGTAACCCCACTTAATTAACGACAATCATGCTGCAACAATCTTTGACAATCAGCTTCTGCTTCATCAGCTTTGACGATGAAGGTGGAGAACATGGTCCACTTGGACTTAATGTCTCCAGCCTCCCTCGGGATTTGGTTGAAGCTCAGCCGGAGGTGGGAGTTGAAGATTTCTCTGACAGGGGACTCTCCCACACATTTACATTTACGTTTATTCATTTAGCAGACGCTTTTATCCAATGCGACTTACTTGAAACTTCCAATCACCAGTGTTACATTTTTACAGTTGACACTTTCATTCAAACAACTTGCATTAAGGTTTCATTTAACAGTGTTACAGCTGGAACACCACTGACGTTCCCAACAGACCCTCACAGTGCATTTGGGCCTGCCGAGTCAGTCCAGCTTTCTCCCCCGCCATCGGATACAACTCACCACCAGGGGGTGATCAGTTGACAGCTCCGCCCCTCTCTTCACCCGAGTGTCCAAGACATACAGCCGGAGATCGATGGTCAACTTTGTAGTTGTTTCATCTGACCTCCGGCCTAGGGTGTCCTGGTGCCACGTGCACTGATGGACACCCTTATGCTTGAACATGGTGTTTGTTATGGACAAATTGTGACTAGCACATAAGTCCAATAATCAGTACAACCTGATCCTGTCGGCCATTGTTTTGTTTCTCCTTCTTGCATTTGCAAAGCAGTAACAGCATTTTTTTTTAACAGAAACTGTAATGTGTCGGCAATGTGCAATTCAAAAAATGTGAGTCCTGTTGATTATTTTACCAACTTTTGTGCTTCTAAGACAGACTGAAACTGTATTCCAATAATAATAGCAACAATTGTTTTTTCAAGGTGCACAAACTGACAAAATGCAAATGTGTTTTGATGGTGTACTGTATATAAACAATGAGAACCTTTTGTTTTCATTTCAATAGCTGATACATTTTTACTGCGAGTAAAATCAAATTTTGAGGACAACAAAGAATTTTGAGTCAATAATTTACTTGTTGTGTGCTGTTTGTATGAACAGTTTTGAGAAATTTACTAAAATCACTGAAAATTTAAGTTCTGATCTGATAAATGTGCCAAAGCAAACGAGACATGACATACTTTACTTTTGCACTGGCCCTAAGTTATACACTTTTCTGTTATGCCCAATAATATAATTGCATTATGTGTTAACCTTTTGCAGGGAGACAAAAAAACAAGAGCATGCAGACCGGTTGCTTGGGAATTTAAGATCTTGTTGCTTAGGTTTCTTGTGTTGCCAAAATATTTAATTTTCACTTGATACACTTCACAGTTTGGCTCTTGTCTTGTTTGCTTCTGCTTTAACATTTATCAAATCCATAAGGTTTCCAGGCATAGCTTTTAATAAGCCGCCGCTTGAACTGTCTGTAAATGTTCATGTCTTCCCATGCACATGTGTCTCCAGCTCATGTACATGCAGCATCAGACTTTGGCGGTCCAGCCGTTTTAAGTTGTTTCAGACAATCTTTAATGCTCAAATATTTCATAGACGAAATAATCATTGTTCCCAGCACTGATGTGGACTTACTGATGTATGTTGAAGGGCAAACATCCTAGTGGTAAACTCTAAATAAAGTAAAATAAATGAAGTAACAGGTTTATGTTTACTGACAGTGATTCTCCACAGCTGCAGCTGGAAGGGTCTGATTGGAGAGTGCCATCCATTAGTGAAAACAATTTATGTGATGATAATAGCAGAAACATAAATGTTGTTCAAACAGTGAATTGGTCTAATTATTTAACATCTCTCTCCAGTTCACTTTAGGGAAGATTCACATCAAGTCTTTTATAATAAATGAGCTCTTGTGAGCAGTAGCAAGAGCAAATGTGTTGAATGTCTGTATGCGTTTAGGACGGGTAGACTCAACTGGACCTCACCTGGTCTGGTTCTGGCAGCTTTTTCCTCTCTACAGCATCTACAGCAGAGTCCTCCATCTGGTTCTGGTAGCAGTCATTCCCAACCTGTGCACACAGTATTTTTCAGTATATATATATATATATATATATATATATATATATATATATATATATATATATATATATATATATATATATACAAAAGCTTGGTTTTGGATTTTAATTTCCTCTGGAATAAGTAGAACCTAAATATAATCATGACAAAAAGTTATTTTTTTCAATTGTGGATATGCTAAAGAGAGTCAGCATAAGTCTATTTTATGGCACAGTAATACACACGAGTGTCCCAAATAAAGAGTGAAGACTGGGTTGCATATGGTCACTTGAGCTTCCATTTGCATACACATCACTGAAAACCAAACAGAATGAGAATAGTAGACATTGCAGTTAACACCATATTGTAGTCTGTGAAGGTTCTTAGTCATCCAGGAAATCTTAAAAAAAAAAAAAATTAAAAGTAAAAGCATCTGGACTCAGTTTTGAAGGTGAGGACGTTTTGTCTCTAATTTCAAGAGATTTTATCAAATCTGAGATCAACGTATAAGAGAGCTGAGCTTATATCTCTAAAGGGAGGAGTTTCCACTGAAATCAAACTTGATGGACTAAAGAGACTGTTTTTTTGCCCAAGGACACAATGACAGTATGTGGGGACAGCGGAATGTTTAGATGTTAAGAGACCTTCTGATGTCATAGTCATTGGCTATGAAAGAGAAGAGTGAGAGTCGTTAAGACTCAGGAGAAGGTCGATTAGTCTGTCTCAAAGATATCCTGGCAAACCTTCTGGTGGGTGTCTGCCAACAATGTTTACATTGCCGATGGGAATCTGCTGACTTCATCTGGGACATTGTTGAACGGTGGAAGGAATACTTAGAGGATTTCTTTCTTCAACCCCAATGACACGCCTTCCACTGAGGAAGCAGAGGCCAAGGGCTCGGAGGTGGACTCGTCCATCACTCAGGCTAAGTCACTGAGGTAGTTGGGAAGCTCCTCGGTGGCAAGGCCCCGGGGGTGGATGAGATATGCCCTGAGTACCTCAAGTCTCTGGATTTTGTGGGGCTGTCTTGGCTAACACGCCTCTGCAACATCGCGTGGCGTTTGGGGACAGTACCTCTGGACTGGCAGACCGGATTGATGGTCCCCCAACTACATAAGGATCACACTCCTCAGCTTCCCCGGGAAAGTCTATGCCAGGGTACTGGAGAGGAGAATGCGGCTGATAGTCGAACCTGGGATTGAGGAGGAACAATGCGTTTTTTGTCCCGGTCGTGGAACACTGGACCAGCTCCATACCCTCTCCAGGGTGGAGGGTTTATGGGAGATTGCCCAACTACTCCACATGTGCTTTGTGGATCTGGAGAAGGCATTTGACTGTGTCCCTCATGGCGGCCTGTGGGGGGTGCTCTGGAAGTATGGGGTCCAGGGCCTTTTAATAAGGGCTGGTTGGTCCCTGTACGACCGAAGCAGGCCGTATTGCCGGCAGTAAGTCAGACCTGTTCCCGGTGCATGTTGGACTCCGGCAGGGCTGCCCTTTGTCACCGTTCCTGTTCGTTATCTTTACGGACAGGATTTCTAGGCGCAGCCAGTGGCCGGAGGTAGTCTGGTTTGGGGACCACAGAATCTCGTCTCTGCTTTTTGAAGATGATGTTGTCCTGTTGGCTCCATCAAGCCAGGACCTTCAGTGTGCACTGGGATAGTTTGCAGCCGAGTGTGAAGCAGCTGGGATGAGGATCAGCACCTCCAAGTCTGAGACCATGGTTCTCAGTCGGAAAAGTGTTGCTTGCCCAATTCTGGTTGGTGGAGAGCTCCTGCCTCAAGTAGAGAAGTTCAAGTATCTTGGGGTCTTGTTTACAAGTGAGGAAAGGAGGGAGTGTGAGATTGACAGCTGAATCGGTGCAGCTTTAGTAATGCGGTCAATGTCGTGGTGAAGAAGAAGCTGAGCTGCAAGGTGAAGCTCTCAATTTACTGGTCGATCTACGTTTCTACTCCCACCTTTGGTCATGAGCTTTGGGTCATGACTGGAAGAACAAGATCTTGGGTAAAGGCGGCCGAAATGAGCTTTCTCCGAAGGGTGGCAGGGCACTCCTTTAGAGAGGGTGAGGAGCTTGGTCACTTGGGAGGAGCTTAAAGTAGAGCCGCTGCTCCTTCACATCGAGAGGAGCCAGCTGAGGTGGCTCGGGCATCTGTTTCAGATGCCTCCTGGACGCCTCCCTAGGCAGGTGTTCCGGTCATGTCCCACTGGGAGGAGATCTTGGCGGAAGGCCGTAGGACACACTGGAGGGACTATGTCTCTCGATTGGACTGGTAACGCTTCGGTATTACCCCGGAAGAGCTGGAGAAAGTGTCTGGGTAGAAGTCTGTGTGTATCTACTTAGACTGCTGCCCCCGCAACCCGGCCCTGGATGGAAGGATGGAACTTCAGTCAGGATTCAGTATCAGTCATTTCTGTTGTGCATTCAATCCCTTTTAAAAAATGTATTAAAGTTTATGGCCTTTTTGGCATTATTTGTTATTTTGTTAACTATTGTTTTTAAATCCACACATCTATAACGTTGCTTTGGTAGACTTGCAGGCCTTTGTCAATGAACAAAGCCAGTAGAAATAGGTTTCATGGCCATTTAGCTCACCATTAGTTGATGTCTTATTGCTGGCAAATACACACTAAAACATATTTCTTTGAGGTACGTAATGCACTAGACTAGTGGTTCTCAGTTGGTGGTTCTTGACACACACTTTTGAGTGGCTTTTATTTTAACAGAAATTTTTATGTGGCAGAGTGCTTTTCCCCCTCCTCAACAGCAGGTGGTGATAATACCCTGTAATGCTAATTGACAGCCAACCTTTGACAACTTAGAAGAAGAGCTGTAATGTGTGTTTTCATTATGCTAATGTACAACGCAAGCATAACATGAGAGACTACATGAGGAATGAATTTTCTTAAAAACCCGATTCCATAAAAGTTGGTACACTGTACAAATTGTGAATACAAACAGAATACAATTACAATATTTCATTCAGAATACTACATAGATAACATATTGTTAGATCTGCCCAGGCACTGCAGATTGAAATTTAGCTTTAGCTAAATCTAGTGTAAAGCATCTTTTTTTTTGTTAGATTATTTGTGTTTACACATGGTCCCCGTCAAACAAATAATAAACTAAATTAAACTAAAATCAAATGTTAAAAGTGAAACATTTTGATCTTGGCTCATTTTGGATTTCATGAGAGCCACACAATAAAAAAAAAGTTGAGACCGGTAGCAATAAGAGGCCGGAAAACTTAAATCTACACATAAGGAAATGCTGGGGGACCAATTTGCAACTTATTTGGTCAATTGGCAACATGTGTGGGCATAAAAAGAGTGGCAGTGTCTCTTAGAAGTCAAGATGGGCATTCCCCCAATGCTGCAGCAAAAACATTGTGGAGCAATATAAGAAAGGAGTTTCTCAGAGAAAAATTGCAAAGAGTTCAAATTTATCATCATCTACAGTGCATAATATTATCGAAAGATTCAGAGAATCTGGAACAATCTCTGTGCATAAGGGTCAAACCATTCTGGATGCCCGTGATCTTCGGACCCTTACATACAGGAATGCTACTGTAATGGAAATCACAACATGGGCTCAGGAATACTGAATACTTCCAATAAACATTGTAGGTGAACATAATCCACCGGGCCATTTGCCGTTGCAGCTAAAATTCTATAGGTGAAAAAGGAAGCCATATTTAAACATGATCCAGAAGCGCAGGCGTTTTCTCTGGAGCCAAGGCTCATTTAAAATGGACTGTGGTAAACTGTTCTGTGGTCAGACAAATCAAAAGTTGAACTTCTTTTTGGAAAACTGGGACGCTATGTCACCATGTATAAAAAGGACAAGGACAACCCAAGTTTTCATGAGCGCTCAGTTCAGAAGCCTGCATCTCTGATGGGATGAGATTGCATGAGTGCGTGTGGCATGGGCAGCTTACACATAAAGGCAAAAGGCACCATCAGTGCTGAAAGGCAGATCCAAGTTCTAGAACAACATTATCTCCCATCCTGACGTTGTATCTTTCAGGGAAGACGTAGCGTAGAAATGATACAGAAATGGCCAGATCTTTCACACATAGAAAACATTTGCCTCATCATAAAAAGGAACAATGAAGGCCTAAGACAGTTGAGCAACTAGAAGTCTGAATTAGGCAAGAATGGGACCACATTCCTATTCCTAAACTTGAGCAACTTGTCTCCTCCCAACTTTTCTGAGATGTGTTGATGCCATGAAATTTAAAACCAGTTTATTTTTCCCTTAAAATTATACATTTTCTTAGTTTAAACATTTGATATGTCATCTATGTTGTATTCTGACTAAAATATAATACCTGTATTTGTGGATAAAAAGAAATCATTTCTTCCTCATAGTGCATCGTTTGTCAGTGAGTGAGTATTCTTAGCTAAACACAAATAATTTGAGTCCATTTTAACTACTAGTAGATAGATAGTAGCACTTTCCTATGTCATATTTTGCAAGAAAACCCCAACTGTGTCTGTTAAAGTCTGCTGTTATTGAATTTTTTTTATTTCCTTTATGAATTTTATGTATATAGGTTTTTGGCTGCTCCAAAAGTTAATTGTATATAATATGGTTGCAATTTTATTGCTTTTTATCTATGTATTTATATTGATACCTGACATGCAGAAGAGCTGCTAAAACTGTATTTCATTGTTCCCTAAGCAATGACAATAAAGTTCTAGTCTGGCTGATAGTTAGATTCCCACTACCCACAAATCATACTGTCATTGTGTGGGTGAAGTGTCGTGGCATCCAGTCTCTCCATCAGTCTGTCCTAGTGTGAATGTGTGTGTCAATTGAGTGGATGGATGTACGATGTAAAGCACTCTGCGTGTCCGGGTACAAAAAAGAGCTACATATATAAATGCATGCCCTTTATCATAACTGCCCTGTCTTTCCACTTTCCATACAGCTGGGGAAATCTTTGACTTTTAAATTGATCTGCATTCCTTTCACAGCCATAGAAATCTAGACTAATCATACCTGTTCTTCTAAAATGCTGGAAAATCAACTCCATAGAGACTAATTCTTGGCATAAGAAGCAAACTAAACGGGTCTTGGTCTGTCTTTCTTTAAAATTATTTCCGGCTCAGCTTATATGTCTTTCACAGATGCTGTTTTGTACATTTCACTGCTTTTGCATAAATGTCCAGTGGCAACATTTCCTTGTGGCCACTGAGCTGTTCATTTTATGTGATAGATATACATATCATACAATAACATGTGAGTCTATTAAAAGCACAGGGCGTGTAATATTGCGGCAAATCATTCACCATCAATTTCCGGAGTGTGTTCAGTTTAGACGGTTACACGTGCACATATGACGTGTCTGCTTCTTTCCTCCGAGGCCAAATACCAAGATGCTCATAAGCAAATACTGTACAGTGGTGTCCCTTTCAAATATGTCTCCTCTTATCTGTATCACACTCGATCCCCCATTCCTGCCAAAATTATAGAATCAATTATGGGACAGCAGTGAACAGTGATTCGGCACAGTTTCATTAAGGAACCATCACTTTGACACTTTCCCACAGAGAATAATTTCCTCTCAGGGAGGCATCTTGTCGGTCCACTGTATCTGCACATAACAGCTAATATCTCTAATACTTCTTGATAGATAGTCTTCTTATGGATCTTGCTCACTTTTACTGTATTCTTCAAATACTTTTAGTCCTGACAAAGTTGAAGATTCCCTTCTGCGGTGCTGATAAGACACAGCATTCTACCAGTGACAATAAACAGAAGAAGTGGTGGTACTTGTGTTAGAAGCTTCATAAATAAGTGCCTATTTTTGGGGATCAATTACATGACCTTTAAAATCTTCAAGTACACTGTACATAACATCTATAGACAGTTTTCTGATTCTGAAAAGCTGTATTATATGTATATTATTTATTATGTATAATAAATATAATAATATAATAATAATTTATATTTTATTTATATATTTATTTATTTACATCATATTAATACAGACTAGTTGTATCAGTGGTTTACCAGACTAACTTTTGTAAAATGAACCTCTTGGATACTTTACAGGCTGTTTGCATAACCAGTTAACAAAGGTCAGAAGACGAAGTATACTACCAAAAAGTTAGACCAACTCAAGCAATCATTGTTAGCCCCCCCACACAGTATATACAACCTACAGTCACCAGTCTTCACATTATGATAGACATCAATTTTGAACTTGCTTCCTTGCTAATTACAAGCGGTGGGACTTTTACTCGTTAATTACAATTAATTAGAGGAACTATATGTAACTTTCTAAGCTCAAATATGAGCCAACCTTTATAAAATGACATGACTGAGACATTCATTGTTAAAAACTGTTTTATTGTGGAAAATTTGGTCCGGTTTAACCGGGAAATCAACCTGGACTTGATGTAGTACGTGTCCCCGTGTACAGCTCTGACTTCCTAGTATAGACTTTTCCGTCCTCGTCTATTTTTACCTCATTTACATAATTTTTTATTTTTTTTACTTTAATAATACTTATATTGGCTTTTTGTTTTACTCCCATAGAGGACAGATTATTTGTTTTATTTAAGATCAACAGATAAAGTTGTAAAAGGATATTTTGTGCTTGAACCAGTGCTTTAAGTGGCCGGTATGCAACAATACTCAGTACCGCCACTTCCAAATATATCTTGATTTTTAAATATATATATATTTATTATATATATATATATATTTGATATCTTGATTTAAAAATCAAGATATCAAAGCATGTTCTGGGCGCACCTCTCCGAGCGCAGAGAACGTGCTTTTAGCGTACCGGTGCGCTCATTTGGACATCTGTTTTAATAGAGGTTTTAATCCTTTGCCTGCACTGCCACTTTTCAGAGCGCCCTTCACAATGCTGAAAGAAGAAACTACATTACCCATACATCCTTGAGTTTTGTGAAAAGCGCACGTGTCGCTTTTGCCGCTGTCAGTGTCAACAACTCAACGTGTCCAGTAAAATACAAATACAGTTAACATCACTTAATATGCTCTCCTGGCTTCAGACTCAGTACTAAAAGAACATGGTCAGAATCAGATGACTCGCTGGCTGACACCCCACCAAGCCAGAATGATGTCGCTGCAGGGCAGACGCAAGCTAATGAAAGCAGCATTTGGGCCGCAGTCGAGATCGAGGACGTTCCCTTTGCACATTTTAGACCAAAGTTCAGTAGCTCTTTCTAAGGGTATTTTTCAGAATCCTTTTGCACATTTTATTTAAGTTCAGTAGCTCTTTCTAGTTCAAGCAAATCCACAAACTAATAAAAGAATTTATTATTTTTTTAAGGTCGTCTGTTGACTGCTGTAAATAAAACCCCCTTCAAAATAGTTGTTGGCTAAAATAGAGTACTGGCACCTCTTTTGGTCCAGGACCTTTTTTTTGCTGCTTGATTGTCCTGTAACAGTTGTCGGTGACTGCTCAGTGTTTGTTCTCCTTCATGCTCTGCTGCATCTTGTCCTCTTTTTTCACCTTTATTAACAATATCAGAACTATGTGGTTGTTTGAAAAAAACTGCTGCCGTAACCTTTTTGCAACTGAATGCAGCGTGACAAAGATGACACAATTCAAGATAATTGCTGATTGATATGTACATTCGCCACCAACTGGTCAGGAAAAAAGAGGAAAACAGGAGTGTGACCGATGTCGGCGGAGGAGTGAACAAAAGCAGAGTGGAGAGAGCTGTTGTAATGCTGCTTTTTTGAGGATAGAAACAGACCCGGAACTTGCTTTTTTATTGAAAAGGTAAGACATTGTTAAGACCTTTATATAATATATTGTGGTGTTTTGTTTTCAGTTGTCTAATGCTAAATAACGATAGTGTGCTTAAAGACATAGATGCTAAACAGCTAACAGGAACAATGACTCAAAATAAGTTACTGTCTTGTGGATTCTGATAAATCTGAGTGAATTATGATCCTGACTTCAGAGGCTTACGAATATTATACATTTACTGTCTTGGCTTTTCAAATTATTTTTTCAAATGTTTTCACAAAGCAGCTAATGCTAACACTGTGGAATTTTGGTGTTATACTTCCGTCCGTTGGCTCGTTTGTTCAATAACCTTCACCAGAGATAACGTGAGCCATGACAATTTAATAAATGTAGCCAGGATGTAATATAGGATGAATTATTATTACAGCCCATCTAATGGTAACTCTGTCACATTTCTGGCATTGGTTGTCTCGTTTTATTTACTGGTCTGTTTATAGTAAGAAAAATAACATCTGTTTGTCTCTCAGTTGTGTCCAAAGTACAACATACTGTACAATAGCACTTAGACTAAATTCAGTATATTTCAGGGTTTGGTGGTGAGGAGTACTGCATCACATCAGCACTGAGCACGAGTGTGACCTCTGCAGGTGCCAGCATGTTCCTCTGGATGAAACTCTGACAAAGAGGTCATACCATCAGGTTCTGCAGCACGAGGCCCTGTCACAGACTGGACTCAACAGACGTGTCTGAAGGATGTGGACAAGTGTCTTTTCTTTCAGAGTATAAAACATTATTTATTGTATTTATTTATTTGTTTTGATGAAACAACCTAATAATAATACAACTACTAATAATGTTTTGTTATTATTTTAGCAGTAACATGTCCACACATTAAAGGTGAACAAAGAGTACAGCTACGAAAAGGTTATTTTCTGAAAGTTACTTAATTGCCCTCTTAATTACAAAAAAATAATTATGCATAAAAAGATTTACCCAAATTACCCGCAGTTAATATAATATACAAAGTGATATATACGGTGGCCGAGACGGTGGCTGTATTTGCATGTGTTGTGAACTTTTGCAGCGCGCGTGTTGTCAAACTGATGAAGATGTTTTCTGTATTTGCTGGTGCTTTCTTCATTTGCAGCGTGTTGAGCTGTCTCGGCCACCGTAGATATATAAATAAAGTGGAATGGATTACAGTTGCCATGGAGATGTTGGTTAGCTCAGAATGGTAGGGTGTGTTGTCCATGGATGATTTTACTAGATGCACTAGTTTGAGGTAAATGAGCTGCTGTCCTCCATTACAGTTTTGGTTATTGACAAATCCAATGATCAATGCAAAAAGTGACAACTACACACTTCCCGATTTTTAGCTCAAATATGATATATTCTGGCTACAGTAACTCAATGATATCACACAATTTCTTGAAAAATAAGTTTGGCCCAACACACCGGCTGATATACAGTGTTCTGCATTTTTACTGTCTGTGAATCCTGCAGAAGAGAACCATATAAGATACTTCTTCTTGACTGGTAAATAAAAGCATAAAGCTGGATTAACATGGTGTAACATTTTGACCAATGAGTCAGACCACATTTTAAAATGTAAAGTCAACTGCCTGCAGCTGATAAAAAGTGGCTGACACTGTTTGCTCTAAACAAGCATAATAATAATAATTGTGCTTTTCCACCTACTTTAGTAGGCACTCAAAGTGCTTTACATACATTAAGTTATTTACCAGTGTTACAGAACATCACTGGAGGCAATGTAGGTTAAGTGTCTTGCCCAAGGACACAACGACAGTATGTGATGGAGATCGGGATGTTATGATGTTTTGAGGTGTTTCGAGCGGGGATCGAACCGCCAACCCGCCAGTCAAAGGACGGCCGCTCTACCTGCTGAGATACTGGGTCGGTCCAGAGATAAACTCTTGGGGCAGACAGGGCCTTTTTGTGTGGTGTTTGCATGTTCTCCCTGGATGGGTGGGTTTCTGCTGGTTACTTCAGTTTCCAAAACATACTGAGCATGACGGGGAAGTCATAATAAAAATCTCCAATGGAACTTCACAAGAGATTACATGAGTGACACACTTTACGGCTCAAATTGAGGGTGCAGAAATGCAGTCATATTTGTAAAAAATATCTTAAAAAGATCTACCATTTCAGAAGACAAACTTGTCGCTTGGAAAGTCTCTACAGCATCTGTAAATATTGCCCCACTATTGTACCAATACAGAGTCTGGCTACAAATTGCGCAGTTCCCCTTTTAGGTGTTTTCTGAAAAGCCCTTTGGAGTCAATAAACTTTTTGTAATTCTGTTTAACTGTGGCCCACTTAGTTAAATAAAGGCACACTGGTAGGTTTTTAAGGATAATGATTTGAATAGATTATTTGGAAAACAATTAACTGAGGCTTGTAATTTATTCTTTGCATAGCACTGTTTTCAAATCCATTTTTGTGGTCCTAATTGGTCAAAGCCACTCAACTTTGGTTTGACCGATATCCCCTATAGCCATCCAGCCATCCATCCATCTTCTACCGCTTATCCGGGGGCAAGCAGAGACACCGCAGACTTCCAATTCCCCAGACACTTCCTCCAGCTCTTCCGGGGGGATACCGAGGCGTTCCCAGGCCAGCTGAGAGACATAGTCCCTCCAGCGTGTCCTAGGTCTTCCCTGGGGTCTCCTCCCGGTGGGACATGCCCAGAACACCTCCCTAGGGAGGCGTCCAAGAGGCATCCAAAACAGATGCCCGAGCCACCTCAGCTGGCTCCTCTCGATGTGAAGGAGCAGCGGCTCTACTTTGAGCTCCTCCCGAGTGACCGAGCTCCTCATCCTATCTCTAAGGGAGCGCCCCGCCACTCTGCGGAGAAAGCTCATTTCGGCCGCTTGTATCCGGGATCTTGTTCTTTCGGTCATGACCCAAACTTCATGACCATAGGTGAGAGTAGGAACGTAGATCGACTGGTAAATCGAGAGCTTTGCCTTGCAGCTCAGCTCCTTCTTCACCACGACAGACCGGTACATCGACCGCATCACTGCACATCCATCTGTCAATCTCACGCTCCTTCCGTCTCTCAGTCATGATACTTGCCTCCACTTGAGGCAGGAGTTCTCCACCAACCTGAAGGAGACAAGCCACCCTTTTCCGACTGAGAACCACGGTCTCAGACTTGGAGGTGCTGATCCTCATCCCAGCCGCTTCACACTCGGCTGCAAACCGTCCCAGTGCACAATATCCTGGCCTGATGAAGCCAGCAGGACAACATCATCTGCAAAAAGCAGAGACAAAATCCTGTGGTCCCCAAACCAGACTCCTTCCGGCCCCTGGATGCGGCTAGAAATCCTGTCCATAACCAAGGTCCTGCTCCGGTCGTACAGCGACCGGACAGCCTTTAGCAAAGGTGAGGCCATGGAAAAGGACTATCCCCTATAGCAAAATATATATATATATATATATATATATATATATATATATATATATATATATATATATATATATATATATATATATATATATATATATATATATATATATTTTCTATGCAATATGTTATTTCAGCCTTGTGTCCCATTTATGCTCCCTTGACACAGCATACATAACACACATATTTCCTTTTTGTGCTGCGTTCTTCAGTTCTGTAAAAAGGTTCACAAGCTCCTTCTGTGATGTATTATGTTTATGCCACACAAACTATTTACACAACTGAACAAAATAAGTAAAAGAAAAGGTCATAGATTAAGTTCCAAAATAAAAAGACACCATTTCACATTGGTAAGCACAGTGCAGTTAAACCCTTAACTAGAACCTAATTACTGTGAACTTTACTCCAGTTATTGAACCTAATGAAGATGGTTAAAAACCAAGTGTGTGTTTTATTCGCAGCAAGGACATGGATTGAGTGAGCAGCTGAACTTTAAGGCGGCAGGCCCTGGGGTCACACAAGTTGTTAGTCTTTAATTACTTTGAAGGCTCACCTTTTGCATCTGGCACTGTTTAACTCCGGCTTCACCCTCTCTCCTCATTACACCCATGTTGGCAGGTGATTTAGTGGCTGTGACGATTCTCTGAACTTTGGAGATATCCTGCAGAGAGAGGACACAGGGTTTCAGCATGGAGCGGTGGCACTTAAGCAAGACAAACATTTAGGTCAGTACAGTTTCAGCTGCTCATTGATTTCAACTTCCTTTTAACAGAAGAAACTGCAAAGAAAAGGCTTCAGAGGCAGAGGGAAGAGAAGGTGACAAACTCAAGAGACAATCTGGGAAAATTTTGAGGTAAACAGACACCAAACACCACTTCCACAGTAAAAACAACCACAAATATGTCATTTTTATGTTATTTTTAATCCTACCAAAATAGTTTTAGTGTTGACAGCGTTTTGCCCATCAAAGATAATACAATGCTTTTAAACCTGCAGTGACAAGAGTGTATTTTACAGAGTAAATGTATAAGATACGTTGGATGTATACATTTCAAGAGACTTCTTCTTTCACAAAAGAATATATATCTTATACACATCCAGTAAATTGTCCGAAGATATTTGTTTTGTTTCTTAAAGTTGTGCTCATAAGTTTAAATGACACAAACAGGTTTGAATGGCTACTAAAGCTATCCTCACCTGTGATCTGTTTGCTTGTAATCAGTGTGTGTGTATAAAAGGTCAGTGAGTATCTGAGCTCCTGACAGAACCTTGCATCTTTCCTCCAGTGCTATACTGACAAAAGAGTAATTAAACTGTATACAAATATAAAAAGATATCCAAGAAATTGAGAATACCAATCAGCAGTATTCAAACTGTAATTAAGAAGTAGAAAATGAGAGATTCTGTTGAACCCAAATCAAGGTCAGGTAGACCAACAAAATTTTTTGCCACAACTGCCAGGAAAATAGTTGCAAAGGATGCAAAGAAAAGCCAACAAATAACTTCAGCTGAAATACAGGACTATCTGAAAAAAGTGGTGTGGCTGTTTCAAGATGCACAATAAGGAGGCACTTGAAGAAAAATGGGCTGCATGATCGAGAAAGCCATTACTACCCAAACGCCACCAAGCATCCAGCTTACAATACCCCAAACAACACAGAGACAAGCCTCAAAACTTCTGGAACAAAGTCATTTTCAGTCATTTGGAGTGAAAATTATTTTTTTGGAAGATGCTCATGAGACGTACTTGAACATTCCAACATGACAACGACCCAAAGCACAAGGCCAAGTCAACCTTTCATTGGCGACAGTAGCATAAAGTGAAGGTTCTGGACTGGCCATCTCATCTCATCTCTCAGTCCAGAACCTTCACTGACCTCAATATCATTGAGACACTCTGGGGAGATCTCAAACATGCAGTTCATGCAAGACAGCCTGATGATTTACAGGAACCAACTGAGAAAGTAAAAATCCTCATCCACAACTACCACAAAAAACTTTAAGCTGTCATTGATGTTAAAGGTGGCAATACATGGTTTTAAGAACTGGGGTATGTAAACTTTTGATCAGGTTCATTTGGATAGTTTCTGTTGTCATTATGATTTAAAAAGAGTAAACACAGTTGGGTGACAATAATGGCTTCACCTTTTGTGTTATCATCCATATTGTCTGAAAATAATCAGGGTATTTATGAGCACAACTGTATATTAATAAAGATGAAAAAATATATGGTTTAGCAATACATTGCATTTTGTCTGATATATTAATGTTCTAAGTTTTATTGCAACATCAGCAAAGTAATATTGCATGGTTTGTATTGTATATTTATAACAAATAACATTATGAGCATATCTTATATGTTATACCGGATAATTAGGGTGACCATATGTTCCAATATACTTGAGACAGTCCAAGCCACTCTCCTGGAACCTCTTAAATGGTTCTCGAGTAAGGGCACCACCATACGGTGATATACAGCAATATACAGCAATATACTGGCGTCCACCAGAGGGCAGTCTCCAAAAGTGGAAATATAAGGAGAAATCCAATGGCAACTTTACAAGTGTAAAGATCATGTTTACAGCCTGGTACAAACGATGGCTCCAATCTCTAGAGCTAAGTTTGTGGCTACTGCCTCTAGATATCCAATGTTTATTCACAAAGAGATTTCCACACACATCACAAGTCATTTAACCTGTCCTTACAATCTGCGATTTTTAACCATTTCATTTAGCAGAAGCTCATGGAAGCATCCAGTCAAAAATCCAAGTCTGGAAAGGCCAACCTGTCATGTACTCAACATTTCTGCGCCAAGCCGAAAATCTACTTTTTGACTTTTTTTTATAACTGCATCCATTTTATTGATTTATACAAACTATCAATTTTTGTTTCACTGTTTTTCTTGCAATATTTCCATGCTGTGCTCAGTACATCAGAGTAAAGGGATATTCTGAACACATATAGCATTTGTCCAAGCATTTATAACACACTGCCCAGGAAGCAATAAACAAAATGGTAGCGTCTGTCTGTGCAGTCAGTCTTGCACAAGCCTGGTGCCATCTTTAACTGGGTCAAAAGTGGTCTCTTGAGAGCTTAAAGTAAGATGGTTGCAAGATGGAACACAAGCAATTCCAGGCTGTCAATGTCAACTTCCATTCTCCCCTTGTCAGCTGGAGCAATCTCTTTTTAGGCAGTTTCAGTGGAATTGACTTTACTCTGAGAAGTGGCCACTTTTGGCTGAACATTTCATACATTATTTCTTAACTTTTGACAGCATCCATCATGCCCTGCGCTATGTAACTTTGCAGCAACTGGAATGTGTTTTGGCATCCTGTTTACTCACGGTTAAAGTGGTGACATTCAGCACTGATTTATGAGTTATCACTTCTTCTGATTTTTATCACTTCTTAATTAGTAGCTACACTCGTATTACTGTAAAATATTACCTTTAATGATGTGCAGGTAAGGTGTTTGATAAGTCAAAGAAGATACAATATGTTTTACATTAAACATGACATCATGTAACATTTTAATACAAAAATGCTTTGGTAGTCTAATATTTATTAGAACATTGTGTTCAGGCACAAGAAAGGAAATAAAGCGTTTTGAGTGCCTATTAGGTGGAAAAGCGTTATATAAATAAAAATAAATAAAAATAAAAATAGAAAAGGGACATGGGCCAACTGACCAATAAAAGTTTCTCCATATTTGCAGAAAATAAGTAAATCCTGGTGAATTTCATTCCAGGGAACAGCATTCTGCATTTTTCTCCAGCTACACAGTGGCCCAGTAAATAGGTAGGACCACACTAATCCAGATCAAAGGTCAGAGGCTAAAGACCAAGTCAAGATGAAGTTGCTGATGCACAAGAAGCCATGGAGCTATTTTGAAATTCAAGCCATAAACATAAAACGGAGTCCTCAAGAGCTAGTGTAGTCAAGACCATTGGGGAACAGGTATACATCCAATGATGGGACCTCCAGCCTCAGTCCCACCATATGGGGTAAGTGTGATCAGATAAAAGTTTTTAACCAACCAGAATAATAAGGACAAATAAACAAGTTGTGTTTTGGCTGTTCTCAATGTTAAAACATTCCATGACATATCCATGACATCAGTTTGAGTACAAGGCAAGACAAGAGCTTTAAAATGTGGTTTAAGACAGCTCTTGAGTACTTTAACACCATCCTTTATCCATGACACAAGACAAGAGTTTAAATAACTTTGGGTCAGAGACACACAAAGACTTTTAAGAAGTGGTTTTAAAGCAAATCTAAAGAGCAATTCCGGATGGAGAGAGGGCAGTAGGTTCAGTAAGTTGTACTCATAACAGATTGTGGGAGTGTCATGATCATTTTGTCAAATGTTTAGCAGCTGAAAGTCCACTAAATGTTAGTGATAGGTTTACATACTTAAATATGCTCTCAACTAGACTACAACTAAAGTATGTAAAAAAATACCCTGCACCAGTGTGTGAGCTGCTTTGAAGTTAAAAGCACATAACTGTATGTTTGGTACACATGATACATGTAGGCTGTTATGTATGAGAGACATTAGCCAATATGTATTGTTCACCTCTTCTCTGAGGTGAACAATACATATTGTTTATAACTATTGCTTTTTTATCACTGCTTTTCCTCCCATCCACCTTCTACTGTGGCCTCTCTGCTTTGCAGAGATAATTATCCTGCCAATTTTTACAGACAAGAGAACAATCATAAAAAGAATATAGTAAGTGCTGAGAGCAGAGCAATGAAAAGTCTGATTTCTCCTCCGGCACTGTGCTCAGAGCGTCCAAGACATCATCTCCCATTACTCTGATGAAAATTGCATGCTGTCGGACCATCAGACTTGGCATTCCAGTGTAGACTGTTAATATTGAAGCGACTTCCACTCGGATGCTGCTGATCTCTGCATCCTCAAGACTAATGAATCTTTCACGAGAATGAGGAGTGTGTTTGTGAGTGTGTATGGTTGGGTTTGTGTGTACGCTCCGAGAGTCTTATCGTCAGCGTCTGCCAGAGCTTAAGGCCTATTATGTTAAGTCAAACTAAAGTGGTGTCAGTGAGTGCTTGAACAAACATCCCACCACTTACCCACTTTGGCTTTCCAAAACACAAAGCACACTTTAGTTCTAAGTGTGCTTGTTGAATTTAGATGTTGGCCTTTTTTTTCTGCCTTTCTTTTCTAATCTAAAAAATAAATATTATAGAGCCTGATGATTACCCTTATATAGACATCTGTACATGGATGTACACCATTGAGAATTATTTGTAAAAAAAGAATGGGCTTATTCCACCAGTTTCCATTAGATTAATGATAATGTCTCTCATCAGTGGTCCTCTCTGGATGTGTCCTAATTCAACAGAAGGGACTCCAGAACCTGTGCGGACAAGAGAAAACACACTGTTTTCCTTAAGACTTGGCTAGAAGCAAACCAAAGAACATTTTACCTGAAGTCCACTGCTGTGACCACATTGCAGATCACATCTTTATAACCCTTTAGCAGTGTGGGACATCACCCGGTACTAAAGTTTTTTTTATCAGTCCCAGCTTTAGAAAATTAACATGTACACACTAAGGATCAAGCATATTCGTTATATCTGGTTTGATTACATAAATGTACTGTATAGTTAATTTAAGTTAGACAGCTTAAACTCTACACTGGCACTATTTGCGTCTGTGCTCTGCCTCATTTCCAAATTTCCAAAGATAATTTCTAAGAGAAGTTGATGTATGATTTACCAAGCAGTTTATAACAGAATTGTTCATGTGTTTTATGGCTCATGTCTACTCTACGTTTGATAAACATTCAAATATGGACAAAGCCTTGTCCAAACTTATGTGTTAATTTGGTCAGTTATCCAAAGGCTTACAGATATGGCCCTGCGGTGGCCTGTAGGGGACAGTGTTTAGCACTACTCTAAAAGCAGAAGAAGTTAAAGCAGGAGACAATGACAAAACATTTCGATGGGTTAGGGTTAACAAATTTGACTGAAAAAATGCTGAAAATTACGTTTTGTTGTCGCTCAGATCAACCCTGTTCTTGCCTCTTTGCTAATACAGTGTAATTTTTTTAAGAAAGCCAGACAGCGGGAGGGGGTTTGGGTTAGGACATATATATGCTTTCTCTCTCAATTGTGCTACATTCAGTAGCCAGTAATAACAAACAGTGTTATTTTTAACCTTTGTCCAGCTCGTTTCTTTTTGCTGATTATTGATTAGTGTTTCCATCATCTACCTTTAACTTATCCAGCTCCAGAGCAGGTTAGTTGTTCAGCCTAAGTTACTAGAGATCTTCCTCGAGAAAAAGGAAACGAGGTTTGTGATACTGAAAACCTAGGGTCAACCCTCTAAACTTCCTAATTCAGCTTCAGACAGGGCACTGGAATTATTAGTTGAGCAGCCTTCCTTTTCAAAAATAATCCAGGGCCAGCAAAACAGCCGGTGAAGTTTAGCAATAGGGCCGGATTAACGGTCGGGTAGGCCCCTGGGAAAGCGTTTGCATAGCAAAAAGAAAGTTGCTTAAAAACCCCAAAAATGCTATTGCTGCAGCGCAAAATCTGTCAAGAGATATTTAGGATATGCTACTGCTTAAATTTGAACCCACCATTGGCGTAGGGAATGATAGCTTAGAGCTAGTTAGCAACATAGCGTAACCATAACACAACCATGTACCATAAACCTTATTTGAACAATCCAGAGTGTGCTGGTTTGAACTAGGGGTGTAATGGTAACGTAGATGTAGTGTATTGCTTTGGTACAGCACATTTGGTTCGGTACCCATGTGTACCGTTTCAATACAATAAATGCTACATTTTTGTTATAATTTACACTGGTCCTCCAAGTGGAACCAATGCATGTTTCCACACGGCCATTATGTAGTGGTGGACTGTTTTGAGACTTCGCTTCTTTTCTTTTACAACGCTACATTTAGTCTGAATTAAAACATACGGCACAACAGCTCCAGTTGTTCCCCCGCTCTGACTCACTCCCAGCGGGACAGCTCTGACTGACTCACTCCCAGCGGGACAGCTCTGACTGACTCAGTCACAGTGGGACAGCTCTGACTGACTCACTCCCAGCGGGACAGCTCTGACTGACTCAGTCACAGTGGGACAGCTCTGACTGACTCACTCACAGCGGGACAGCTCTGACTGACTAACTCACAGCGGGACAGCTCTGACTGACTCAGTCACAGCGGGACAGCTCTGACTCACTCCCAGCGGGACAGCTCTGACTGACTCACAGTGGGACAGCTCTGTCTGATTCAGTCACAGCGGGACAGTTCTGACTGACTCACTCACAGTGGGACAGCTCTGACTGACTCACTCACAGCGGGACAGTTTTGACTGACTCACAGCGGGACAGTTTTGACTGACTCACAGCGGGACAGCTCTGACTGACTCACTCAGAGCAGGACAGCTTTGACTGACTCACAGCGGGACAGTTTTGACTGACTGACTCACAGCGGGACAGTTTTGACTGACTCACAGCGGGACAGTTTTGACTGACTCACAGCGGGACAGCTCTGACTGACTCACTCACAGCGGGACAGTTTTGACTGACTCACAGCGGGACAGTTTTGACTGACTCACAGCGGGACAGCTCTGACTGACTCACTCAGAGCGGGACAGCTCTGAGTGACTCACAGCGGGACAGTTTTGACTGACTGACTCACAGCGGGACAGTTTTGACTGACTCACAGCGGGACAGCTCTGACTGACTCACTCAGAGCGGGACAGCTCTGACTGACTCACAGCGGGACAGCTCTGACTGACTCACTCACAGCGGAGCAACTCTGACTGACTCACAGCGGGACAGCTCTGACTGAGTCAGTCAGAGCTGCTCCGCTGTGAGTGAGTCAGTTACAGCGGAGCAGCAGGAGGTCAGAGGCACACTCATGAGATGCTGCACTTACTGCCAGAGTGGAGCGGAGCTAGCAGTGACAGCTGAAGCTAAGGTAGGAGATGGTTTATTTTGCTTTTTTTTTATTAAAACTTCCTTTTCTCCATTTCCAGTATGACGCAAACTCCTGTCTATCAGTTTAATAATCTATAAGTCTAATCAGTAGAGTAACACAGAGCTGTAAACCTGCTCTTGTTGTTCTTAAAACAACATTAAAGCTACTGAGCGTATAGTATTCAAAATATAAGAACTACATAATAATTTAAAACCAATAGAAAATCATCATGAGGTAGATATAAATCTAGTCTGGTTTCCTCTCTGCTCTGAAGCACAGTGAGAGAAAAACAATCACAAGAAAAGATGTAAAAAAATCTGTACATCAAAACAAATGTCAGTACATAAATTTTAATATAATAGACTTCATGCAAGAAGGTACTAAGCATTATTATTTTTATGTGCTCAACATGAAGCCAGACCCTCCAACATCATTAAGGTCTCCTGTAATGGAACATTTTACCTTCCCCGTCAAAAACAATAACTGGCAAAGACAAGTGGATAAGTTGAGATGTGTGTGCAGACATTGTACATTGACATTGTGATTTTTGTGTACCATTACACCCCTAGTTTTGAACGTAAAGAAATAGAAGGGTCTGTATGTTGCTTTATGTCTTTCCCGAAGAAGACAATTACAGTCTGGAACATTATGGACACACCGCAGGGAGTGATCCACTCTTTTCATTCAATATGTGCATTAACACCAGAGCACATCACGTAAGTCTCATAAATACCAAATTCACATGATTACACTCCCTGTGAGACCAAAGTCTGTGCAGGCAGAGTTCTCAGTATTAAATGTCCAAAAAAACATTTTCCTCTCTGAATGCAGCTCAAGTTTTGATGTTGGCCTGACATCAGATTTTATTTTAAGCGGCTGTTCAAGTCTTACCTGATTGGTTAAAAAAATTAAGGGAAGCTAAACTCAGCTTGGCCTCCTCTGAGAGCTCAGAGTAGCACCGCTCATTCAACACAAAACTTTTAGAGTGTGGCGATTGATATATTATAAAATAAGAAAAAAAAAAGAATAGAAAAAACACAAAAGATAAACTGTATTTAGAGTTTATATCAATGACAACTTTGATCTGAAAAACTGAGGAAGCCTTCCCTTGGCATCTGGGAGGAAACAGCACTGATATACATTCTTAAAACTCTCCTCTAGTGTCACCATGTGTGTTGTTGTTCTAGTTTGTCTTGTTGTTCTTATTATTTTCTAAAATCTTTGACTCCCTACAGGTTGTAGAACATAACAGTAAAGTTGATGCAGATAACTCTTGGAAGGGTAGAGTCTATATTAGTAAAGATGACAATGAAGATGTCATCTTTACACACACAATAGATGGAAATGTATGGAAATGTGCACATATCCCTAATTTACTACACATTAACAAAGGCATTCTAATGTCCTAGAACATTGTCCCCCACACAGGTAGTCATTTATATAGTTATGTGGACACATAACTTCCCCTTATTCACTATTCACTTCAGGTTATTGAGAGTCTTGTAGTGCATTGCCTTACTTTATATTCAAACCAGACTGGTGATAGTGAATAATTAGTACTACTACCGTTTAGTCCCGTTGGGGGTCACGGGTGACTGGAGCCTATCCCAGCTGCTTTGGGCCTGAGGTGGGGTACACCCTGGACAATGGCCAGTTAGGCGCAGGGCTGACACTTAGAGACGGTAAGTTGTAGGAAGGAAATCATCAATTACAAGAAATAGAAGTGGTTGTGTATTGTTTTGTGTATCTGCGTTTTTGTTGTGCATGGCATTGTAATGGTTATTATAACATTTATGTTGTGGAAAAATGGATGTTAAAATGATCAATGAAATGTTCCCAGAAGGATGGTATGTCATTATTGTCATTATTAAGTGAATAAGTGTCTTTATCTCAATTTGCAGTTTGTGAGTCGAACAAGAGCTGGGGGTGTACAGGCTCTGTGAAAGCCTATACACGAGAAAGAACTTTTCCCTGTTTGTGACACATCTACATAAATGCAAATTCTAATGAATCTTCATTAACAAACCATTATTTATATTATTTCTGGACTCTCTCTCAATCTCCTTATAATATAATTAATGTACTTTAAATTGGATTTAACAGATGGGGTGCGTGAGTATAAAACGCTTTAACACATTTCTCCACTGGTGGTCTTTTTATTAAACAAAGTGAGAAATAGTCATTAAAGTTATTCTCTGATGTAATTACACCAGCACTTTTGACATCATTAGAAGTGTGATATTAGCTAAGTCACATGAGGTTCAATACCGCACAATATTTCATTACGTGATGCTTTAATAAATATAATGAGCATGTTGTTAGGCCAGCCTATGTGCCTCTGGTTTAAGAGTTCCTGCAGTGGCGTGCAGATTCCACTCTTTAATTTGAAGTATAAGTGTCAGTGATATAGATGGGAGTCAAGACCCCCTCGACGTGCTTTTACACTAAGACTGCACTCACATTTATCAGAGGGTCCATCCCAGTCCAACAGCGATACACAAGTGGAGTGCGACTATTTCTATGCTAATGGTCGTAAAAGTAATGACTGCATTACCATAAATAAACAGCCTACCCCATCCTCCAGTTTGCTATTACTTATCTTTTCTTTTGTGAGATGCTCATTTTGCTCGGTAATAAAAAGAAGTTGATGGGCAGATACACAGCTTTTCTAATGGACTTATCTGCTTTGATGCACCCGCTGACGAAAGTTTGAAGGCTCATTTATGTTTTATGTTAGATATGGATACAGCCTTCTGCATTGATTCTGTGCTCATTTTCTTCTGTTTTCCAAAAGTTGATAGACACTGACCAGCTGATCAGTGGTCCAGTGATTTCACAGAGGCAGAGCGCTTTGATTAATTTCAACAGTAATAGAAGTGACATCTTATTTCTCTCTAAACTGCAATGGGTATCTTCTAAGGGTGAAGATATTTACTACATTTATATGATACTAACTACGCAATATTTTATCTAACCAAACTCTCATTGGCAGCAGCCTGTCATGGTCTGGTCATAATTTTAAGCCTGTAGATATCTAGTCAGTGTCGGTGACATAATATCCCACATCTTTGACTTCACACATGATAACTGCTCATTGCTGTTGGACCATCCAACTTTAAATATCTGTGACAAGTGTGAAGTTGTTTGTCTAGCTAGCATATTTAGATAAGCGCATTGGTCGAGTGACTGCTGCAGGTTTACGCCTTAGTGGGACCTCAGTTCAAGCTCCATAGTTCCCTGCACAGGTCCAGTTGAGCACAAATGGAAAAAGTTAAAGTGGGCACCGTGCAACTGTTAGCCAGTTGAGGGCGCAGATCCCTCTCTGTGAAACTTCACTGTCAGCACCACAATCTTTGTTTACAAGTAGAGACAATTCAAAAAGACAAAGTTGGACTCTGTTAGGTATTAATTGGCCTATTTACTTTGTGTGGTGTAAAGCACGACAGTCTCTCGTGATATGTCTCCATTTGTAGATATCTAGTCAGTGTCGGTGACTAGAGAGAAAAGTCATATTGGAGGTCTCTGTCAACAGTGTCAGTAAGATAGACATGATTCTACAATCTCATGTCTACGAACCATTAAATTAAATGACTAAAAGTTAAGTGATGCAATGATTTTCCAAGATGTTATTCTAAGATGGTGACAAAATGTTGGTTACTCAGTATTTGGGATCTTAAAAGCTGAGGGGGCTTTAAGTGTGACCTCAAAAGTATTTGAAAAGGAAGTACAGTCACTTAGTAGCAGCATAGTAGAAAAAAAGTATATTTCTAATTTTCACACAGGAATAAGATCCTCTGCTGGATAAACTGTGGTTAAATGGAGTAGACTTTAGATTTTCCAGCCACAAAGAGTAATATAGAATGTAAAAAGGGGAAAATTTTAAATAAATGGATCTCTTTATTCACATTTGAAAAATTGGTCTTTAAAATGACAACATAAAGTGTGTAGAACATAGTTCAGTAAAATTCTGCAGCTGTTTTTGGACCATAAAAGACAGTTAAGAAAAGTCATGTAAGTGTCACATCTCTGAGGCAGCCTTTATAAAAGCCAGAGTAAAATGTGACAAGAGACGAGATAAGCCTCTTAAGGACAGAATTGCTCACCAGAGTCAGGACAGATAAAGCGCCATGGCACTGGGCCTGCTTTTTAGAAATCACTAACAATGTCTGATTAGGTTTGACATAAAGATTGTTGAAGAAAAAACAAGCACAGAAGTGGAGTGGAAGAAATAACCCATGACACTGCTGCATTTCAGCTTTATTTTCAGAAGTATATATATATATATATATATATATATATATATATATATATATATATATATATATATATATATATATATATATATATCCTGATATTACTCAGATAACAACAAACACAAGAGTATTGACATCAGTCTTGAAATGCCTTGGAGTTTTGATGATATATCAAAAAAATATAATCCGAGTGAGTCTTAGATACATCCAACACATGGGTTTTTATATATTATTACCACCTAATTATACATATTAAAAATCAATTAGTAGCAATTCTCTAAAGTTCACATTTTAATTTTTTGATTTAGACAAACAATTGTGTATTCTGTTAATATACAATCAGGGAAGGTCCCCAATGCGCCGAAATGAACCAAGGACTGGCTCTGATTCTTGCAAAATACTGTCGTGGAAAGAATTCTGGAAAACACACATACATCATTTATGTATTTTATTATTAAGAACTTCTGGAATAGCATTAGTCCAACTTTTACATTTGGCTCTAATTATTTTGTGTTGAGATTCTCTCTGGAGAGCATTATAGCCAGTGGTGTAACGAACGGTAACGGTGTGACAAAATTCTGGGAACTAGGTACAAACCATCTTGGTGGGCCATAATAATATGTTTTGCATACGTAACCTTAAGCAATTTCCCTTTAAATTTTTAGAGTGTAGTTTATTTATCACTATTTTTACTTTTTTACTGGTATATAACAGTAATTTATTAATTTTATTTTCATACTACTTTCATACTGTTGGCTTCATCAGGCCAGGACCTTTAGTGTGCACTGGGATGGTTTTCAGCCGAGCGTGAAGCACTCAGCTGAGATGTCTCGGGCATCTTTTTTGGATGCCTCCTGGATGCCTCCCAGGGGAAGTGTTCCGGGTATGTCCCTCTGGGACCTAGGACCTAGGACACGCTGGTGGGACTATGTCTCTCGGCTGGCCTGGGAACACCTTGGTATTTCCCCAGACGAGCTGGAGGAAGTCTGGGTCTAGGTGTCTAAGACTGCTGCCCCTACAATCTGACCCCAGGATCAGTGGTAGAAGATGGATGGATGGATAGATTTTATACAATTTTTGTAACTATGCATTCTATTGTCTTCAACCTGATCCTCAAGCTGAAAGTGGTACCACTGCTATGGAAAACCTCCGGTGTACTATTTGATGAAGACACTGGAGAGACTGATCTTGGGCCACCTCCGCTTTGAGGTGAGCTCAGCAATTGACCTGCTGCAATTCGCTTAATGACCCTGGATTGGAGTGAAGGACGCTGTGATCTTCCTACTACACCTACTACTAAGCCCGGCAGCACTTTGAGGATTCTATTCTTGAGGGTTCTTCAGTGCAGCCTTTGTCGGCTTGATCAGCAACAACAACAATGCGTATTACAGAAGACTGACGCAGGACATGGTGGACTGGGGTCAGCCAAACCACAATCTCATCAACGTGGGGAAGACCAAGGAGATGGTGGTGGACACTGGTCTGCCCCCTTCATCAGTGAACATCCATGGGCAATGGACATTGAGAGAGTGGACTTTTACAAGTACTTGGGTGTTGAAGAAGGTCATCAAAGTCCAGGCCTGGATCTAATTTTTCTAAATGTGTTCCCTTGATTCCTCCACTCCCTTCTCTCCTCGTGTCTTAGTCCTGCCCACAGAGGAGCCACAGAGAGGAGAGGAGAGAAGAAGACATCTCTCACTTTGATGACATTTAAAACATCTAAAATTAATTCAGAATTTTAATTTAGTGTTATCTAAATGTTTGTAAATAATATTTGTTACGTTTTAAATAAAGAAACATTTATATACAAAGTTCTTTCTCTTTATTTATACAAATATAAGGTTCACAAACTTATAACATTCAGAGATGAACCATTGCAACTTCTCCGTCTCTGTTTTATTTAATCTATAAGTTCTTCATTAACCAAACATGGAAGATTCATGTTGAGCATCTTGTCCAATAACGCTTGGAGTGGGCGGGGTTTTTACCTCCGCCCCAAAGTTTGACTTTTACGTAGGAAGCTCCAGTGTATCCTTGCTTAAGCCTCCTCTCAGAAGCCTCCTCCGGCTCCCTTCTTCTCCTCAAACCAACGTTAAGAGCTTTGGGGACAGCACTAAAAATGGCTCATGGAAAATAACTTCTGGTGCAGTTGAGGGGGTAAGGCATCAGGGAGGTATATTTAGAGAAATGAGATCCAGCCCAGCTTGGTCCTGGAGGTGGATGACAGAAGGGTCCTGGCAAAACTGTTATCTATGCTGGACCATGAGTCTCAACCCCTGCAGGACACACTGTGAGCTCTGGAGAGCAGCTTTAGGGATAGACTGCTCCACCATTGATGTGTGAAGTAGAGATTCCGCAGGTTTTTCCTTCCTGATCCTGTCAGACTTCACAATGTACACTGCTAACATTTAAATGCATTTCTTTGTTGCAATATATCCACAAGTATTACCATCTTCAACCTAACAAATAATAATGCAATACACACATTTTTAATTCATTATTACATTTTTTGTATAAAGTTCTGTGATTAAACACTTTAATTGTTGCCCAGCACTAATATATATATATATATATATATATATATATATATATATATCCATCCATCCATCCATCTTCTACCGCTTATCCGGGGCCGGGTCGCGGGGGCAGCAGTCTAAGCAGAGAAGCCCAGACTTCCCTCTCCCCAGACACTTCCTCCAGCTCTTCCGGGGGGATACCGAGGCGTTCCCAGGTCAGCCGAGAGACATAGTCCCTCCAGCGTGTCCTAGGTCTTCCCCGAGGTCTCCTCCCGGTGGGACATGCCCGGAACACCTCCCTAGGGAGCCGTCCGGGAGGCATCCGAAACAGATGCCCGAGCCACCTCAGCTGGCTCCTCTCGATGTGAAGGAGCAGCGGCTCTACTTTGAGCTCCTCCCGAGTGACGGAGCTCCTCACCCTATCTCTAAGGGAGCGCCCCGCCACTCTGCGGAGAAAGCTCATTTCGGCCGCCTGTATCCGGGATCTTGTTCTTTCGGTCATGACCCAAAGCTCATGACCATAGGTGAGAGTAGGAACGTAGATCGACTGGTAAATCGAGAGCTTTGCCGTACAGCTCAGCTCCTTCTTCACCACGACAGACCGGTACATCGACCGCATTACTGCAGAAGCTGCACCGATACGTCTGTCGATCTCACGCTCCTTCCTTCCCTCACTCGTGAACAAGACCCCGAGATACTTGAACTCCTCCACTTGAGGCAGGATCTCTCCACCAACCTGAAGGGGGCAAGCCACCCTTTTCCGACTGAGAACCATGGTCTCAGACTTGGAGGTGCTGATCCTCATCCCAGCCGCTTCACACTCGGCTGCAAACCGCCCCAGTGAACATTGAAGGTCCTGGCTTGATGGAGCCAACAGGACAACATCATCTGCAAAAAGCAGAGATGAAATCCTGTGGTCCCCAAACCAGACTCCCTCTGGCCCCTGGCTGCGCCTAGAAATCCTGTCCATAAAGATAATGAACAGGACCGGTGACAAAGGGCAGCCTTGCCGGAGTCCAACATTCACCGGGAACAGGTCTGACTTACTGCCGGCAATGCGAACCAAGCTCCTGCTCCGGTCGTACAGGGACCGGATAGCCCTTAGCAAAGGGCCCCGGACCCCATACTCCCAGAGCACCCCCCACAGGGCACCACGAGGGACACAGTCGAATGCCTTCTCCAGATCCACAAAGCACATGTGGACTGGTTGGGCAAACTCCCATAAACCCTCCAGCACCCTGGAGAGGGTATAGAGCTGGTCCAGTGTTCCACGACCGGGACGAAAACCGCATTGTTCCTCCTGGATCTGAGGTTCGACTATCGGCCGCATTCTCCTCTCCAGTACCCTGGCATAGACTTTCCCGGGGAGGCTGAGGAGTGTGATCCCTCTGTAGTTGGAACACACCCTCCGGTCCCCCTTCTTAAAAAGAGGGACCACCACCCCGGTCTGCCAGTCCAGAGGTACTGTCCCCGACCGCCACGCGATGTTGCAGAGGCGTGTCAACCAAGAAAGCCCCACAACATCCAGAGACTTGAGGTACTCAGGGCGTATCTCATCCATCCCCGGTGCCTTGCCACCGAGGAGCTTCCCAACTACCTCAGTGACTTCAGCCTGAGTGATGGACGAGTCCACCTCTGAGCCCTCGGCCTCTGCTTCCTCATTGGAAGACGTGTCGGTGGGGTTGAGGAGATCCTCGAAGTATTCCTTCCACCGTCCAACAATATCCCCAGTTGAGGTCAGCAGATTTCCACCTCCACTGTAAACAGTGTTGGCAGGGCACTGCTTCCCCTCCTGAGGCGCCGGACGGTTTGCCAGAATTTCTTCGAGGCCGACCGATAGTCTTTTCCATGGCCTCACGAACTCCTCCCAGACCCGAGTTTTTGCCTCCACAACCACCCGTGCTGCAGCCCGCTTGGCCTGCCGGTACCTATCAGCTGCCTCAGGAGTCCCACAAGCCAACCAGGCTCGATAGGTCTCCTTCTTCAGCTTGACGGCATCCCTTACTTCCGGTGTCCACCACCGGGTTCGGGATTGCCGCCACGACAGGCACCGGAGACTTTGCGGCCACAGCTTCGAGTGGCTGCGTCGACAATGGAGGTGGAGAACATGGTCCACTCGGACTCAATGTCTCCAGTCTCCTCGGGATCTGGTCGAAGCTCTGTCGGAGGTGGGAGTTGAAGATCTCTCTGACAGGGGACTCGGCCAAGCGTTCCCAACAGACCCTCACAGTACGTTTGGGTCTGCCAAGTCTGTCCCGCCTTCTCCCCCGCCATCGGATCCAACTCACCACCAGGTGGTGATCAGTTGACAGCTCCGCCCCTCTCTTCACCCGAGTGTCCAAGACATACGGTCGGAGGTCAGATGAAACAACTACAAAGTCGATCATCGACCTCCGGCCTAGGGTGTTCTGGTGCCACGTGCACTGATGGACACCCTTATGCTTGAACATGGTGTTCGTTATGGACAAACTGTTGCTAGCACAGAAGTCCAATAACAGAACACCACTCGGTTCAGATCAGGGGCCGTTCCTCCCAATCACACCCTCCAGGTGTCACTGTCGCTACCCACGTGAGCATTGAAGTCCCCCAGTAGAACGATGGAGTCCCCGGTTGGAGCACTTTCCAGCACCCCTCCCAGAGACTCCAAGAAGGCCGGGTACTCTACACTACCATTTGGCCCGTAAGCACAAACAACAGTGAGAGACCTATCCCCAACCCGAAGGCGCAGGGAAGCGACCCTCTCGTTCACCGGGGTGAACTCCAACACATGGCGGCTGAGCCGGGGGGCAATGAGCAAACCCACACCGGCCCGCCGCCTCTCACCGCAGGCAACTCCAGAATAGTGGAGAGTCCAGCCTCTCTCGAGGATTTGGGTTCCAGAGCCCAAGCTGTGCGTGGAGGTGAGCCCGACTATCTCTAGTCGGTATCTCTCAACCTCCCGCACAAGCTCAGGCTCCTTACCCGCCAGCGAGGTGACATTCCATGTCCCTAGAGCTAGATTCTGTGTCCGGGATTGGGTCGCCGAGGCTCCCGCCGACTGCCACCCAATCCACATTGCACCGGCCCCTTACGGTTCCTCCTGCAGGTGGTGGGCCCACGGGAGGTCGGTCCCACGTCGCTCTTCGGGCTGAGCCCGGCCGGGCCCAGTGGGGAAGACCCGGCCACCAGGCGCCGCATTTGAGCCCCAACCCCGGGCCTGGCTCCAGGGTGGGGCCCCGGTTGCGCCATACCGGGCGACGTAACGGTCCTTGTTTTTAAAACGTCCATAAAGGGTTTTGAACCGCTCTTGGTCTGGCCCGTCACCTAGGACCTGTTTGCCTTGGGAGACCCTACCAGGGGCATAAAGCCCCCGACAACATAGCTCCTAGGATCATCCGGGCACTCAAACCCCTCCACCACGATAAGGTGGCGGTTCAAGGAGGAGTATATATATATTTATATATATATATATATATATATATATATATATATATATATATATATATATATATATATATATATAGCAGATTTGCATAGACAAAGAAATATTTTGTCTTTGAAATCAAGCATATCATTGGCCTAAATCTCTTCTAAATTGCATAATTACTTCCGCAAAAACAATGTAAATGACCCACAAAAAGACTATGACTAGATTACATTGACAGTCTATGCAGTAATAGCTGTGTCTCCACTTTTCTCTTTGCTATTGATATTAGCTAACAATTTAAACTATGCTTACATTTTTTACATTTTTCCGAGAATATGAAGGATAACACGAAATTTTTTCTTTCACTCATAGTTAGTGGTTGGGTAAAGCCATTTATTAGTAAACAACTGTGTTTATTCTTTTTAGATCATAATGACAACAAACGATTCCCAAATAACCCTGATCAAAAGTTTGCATACTCTGGTGATTTTGGCTTGATAACATAGAATACATGATATAGGGTTTTGTAAGCAAACAACACTGCTAGCAATTTAGACTTTTCAGGCATCCATTTGATGCTGTTCAAGAGAGTAAACTTTATATTTATCCAGGGCCCCGGAGAGGACCCTCAAAAAGTCTGTGATAAAAATGGGTTTTATATTGCATTTTCAAATAATTTATATAGTAAATGTTATAATACATTTACTATATAAATATAGTTCTTAATACATTGTATTGTTATTATTTCATTAGGACAGCATTTTGATAAACAGACATGAAACACCGGCACACAGGGAATCAAACTGCCAACTTTGTGGTTAAAGGACAACCACTCTACCAATGAGCCACTATGCCCCTATTGCCATCTTTGTGGCATCATTTTCTCAATACTTTCTCACTTTTGTAAGAAGCCTGGCATGGTTCATTGATCCAAGGGCATCTTTGAAATGGGCAAAAAGGTTTTGAAACCGAGTCCTGCTCTAACCCTTTACTTACCCTTTAAATGCTCTTTCCTCGCGGAGCATGCCATTTAATTGACCTTACTCAAAGGGCTTCCAAGGAAATCCTTTGCAAAGGTACATTAAAGAAGTACCTGGAGATAACTGAATAAACCATCTACCTATCAGTGGTAAACCGCTGTCAAACCCAGAACACACCCAGAACTGCTACAACATTGGTCCGAACATACATTGGTTCATCTTCAGCAGTACAAGATGGATTTTAGTGAGTATGTAAACACACAAATCTTGCACTTGAGTCCAGCTGCTACACAAGGTAATTTTATAACCTACATTCATGTTGATGATTTTAAAATAAAGTAAAAAAAAGTAGTTTCCTAGATTAAATGGTTTTAAAAAAGGCAGAAGTAAGATTTAACAGTCTGCCACATATTTTAAATTTAAAATAATCCCAGGTGCATCAACAATAATAGGCTGTCCTACTATTCTGGAAGATCTTCTCATTTTCCAATAGTTAGCGGGTAAAGGCTATATTTGCTGCGTGCGCTTTGTGAGCTAGCTGTACCTAAGATAACTCAGATAGTTATCTGTACCCAACCCCTAACCTTAACACTCTTGAAATAGTTTATGTTGCCAACAGAGCATCCTACACTGTGTCAGCTGTGAGCAACACTATTTGTGCAAGTGGTTAGGGTGGCATTTGGGAAAAGGCATGACATCCACTTTAAAAAAAAGTATCTACTTAGAAAAAGTACTGACCTTAGCAGTGGCCTCACCTGAACTTACTTGGCACCACAACATGCTGTCTGCAAAGGTTTCTGCTAATTAAAAATATAGAGCTTAAATGAATTTCAAATTCAAGCTCAAAAACACACTGACTGAAAAACACCTTGTACCCGAATGTCCTAGAATGCCCATGTGTTTTGAAGCAATTTCGACTCTAAAGAATAATCCTATTTTTCCAGTGGCTCCTCAGACAGCTTCCTTCTTTTGCTGCTATAAAAGGGATTAGCTCCTAAGCTGTTAGTTGAGTCTACTGTGACCTTGACTGTGAGGGGCTCCAAACAAAGAATCTGTCACATTCAATTACTACTTTCATTGAAAACAGATTTAAGTGTGACACACAACACTCTAGAACGCCACAGTGTCAGAGCTTTAGCTTGCTTCAGCACTAGACAGGGTTTTATACATCCTGGAAACATGGGATGGGCTCTGCTGCACAATGCCTGTCGGGACTAAAATTAATCTCACAAGTGCACATTTATTGTTAAACAATAATAACGTTGGTGCTTTTAATTGACTATTCATGTTTTTTACAGTGCAATGTTTATCTAAACATGAGTTTGAAAGAACTAGCTGAGCTAAAATGTTTGTCGTCCGTTGTAAGAAAAGTCTTCCTTTCATTTGTGCAACAGAAAAACAGGCTGTACGAGGCTTGTACCTGGCTCTTCTTCAGTTGATAAAATCCACAACATGCCTAATAATCCAATAAAGGAATGGAATATTTTCAAATTCAGGGCTAGAGAGGAAATGAACGAGGACCCTAATTTCAGCCTGATAACATGCACACAAGTGACACAAACAGGTTTGAATGGCTACTAAAGTTACCTGTAGTGTGTAGTGCTTGTAATCAGTGTGTGTATAAAAGGACAGTGAGTTTCTGGGCTACTGACAGACCCTTGCATCTTTCATCCAGTGCTGCACTAGTTTCTGTTTTCTGAGTCATGGGAAAAGCAAAGGAATTGTCAAAGGATCTATGGGAAAAGGTAATGGAAACATTACATTTGGAGAGGAGTCAAAAAGGCCTATAATGATAGGTACACCATTCCTACTGTAAAACATGGAGGTGGATCGCTGATGTTTTAGGGAAGTGTGAGCTACGAAGGCACAGGAAGCTTGGTCAAAACAGATGGCACGATGAATGCAGCATGTTATCAGAAAATACTGGAGAAAAACTTGCACTCTTCAGCCTGGAAACAGTCCAAAGCACAAAGGCAAGTCAATCTGTCATTGGCTACAGCAGCATAAAGTGAAGGTTCTGGTCTGGCTTCAGTCTCCTGACCTCAGTATCATTGAGCCACTCTGAGGAGATCTCAAACGTGCAGTTCATGCAAGACAGCCCAAGTATTTACAGAAACTGGAGGCTTTTTGCCGAGAAGAATGGGCAGCTTTACAATCTGAGAAAATAAAGAGCCTCATCCACAACTACCTATAAAATAAATAAATAAATAAAAAGCTAGGCCAACTTTGAAGGCTTAGAGGTCCCTGACGGTTCCCCTCTGCTTTAAAGCATGTGACAAGTGCTATACAGTGGAGGGCACAGAGCGTGTTTTAGTGGCAGTAGTGGAGCAGAAAGTACCTTCAGTCGTACCCGGCCAGTCATAAATGTAAATTAATTAAAAATGGTCAAAATATGACATTATTATGAAGATGTAGTCAGATGACCAATTGTTTGAGCCCCAATCAGCTTGCTTAGGCCTTAAAATGTACAGGGGCAATACTGATCCTCACTAAAACTGCCCTAAAAAAAATCTGAAAAACAATCTTTATAAAGGAGTACATGCAAGATAAACATGATTTAGATTCTAATTATTCCAAATAGCATTGAGCCAACTGTTACAGTTGGCTCTGATTATTTAGTGCTAAGATTTTCTTTGGAGAGTAATACAAAGGGATGTTAGACTGACGAATAGCCACTTGAAAATTATGTAATAATCAGACAATAGTTACATCAATAACCTTAGTGCATTATTCGCTCTGGTGCTCACTAAGATGAATACGCCAGCACTGGTATATATACAATAGATATTCAGTGATTTCACCTGAAAAACATAATGTTGGATAAATTTCAATATGTAGGTGTTTACAGATGTGAAAAGCAGTTTGTGTTATCTTATCAGAAAAGTCAGAGGGAAATGATCCAGATCCTACTGATAGGAAGTCTGCTTTAGCTAAAATAAAACTCTCTGCCCCTTTTGAACTGTTAAAGTCATGCCGCGGGTGAGCAGCTATGTCCAGACTCTCACAGTAAACATTTTAGCTGTGATAAGTTGCAGGCTGGGTTGTTATGGAAGAGTTTGTTTGGTGCAAGTAACCCCTATGTTTCCACTATGGTATGTATAGCAGAGTGCAGAAATATAAAGTGTACTTGCTAAATGGTAATGTGTCACTATACAAAAAAAATATATTTCATGAAAATAAATTCTGGTGAGTAGAAGTACAACGGGTTTATGGGGCTGCAGTTAATTTAATAAAACAGAGTGTTGCTAAACTCCAAACAGGACACTAGACAGCTGTGAAAATTGCTAAGGATCCCACCCACATGACAGATATAAACCTTCTCTGATTCCTCTGTCAATTCCACTTTTGAACAGTAACAAATCAGTGACACTGTGTTCTGGTAGGCTCTAGGGGGAGAGGCAGTATTATTTAGCACATTCTTAGGGTAATTGTGCAATATATTTGACTGTGTGCAATACTATATATTTATGTTTTCTTCACAGGTTGTGTGCTACATGTTCTTTAAATAAGAAAAAAGGACCGTACTTTTATTGAGCTGTGATGTGAACTATTGGATGTGAGTAAATATTTTTTTTACTGGATGTGTGCAATATGCCTGTGCAGACCAGAATAATGGTAATGTGTATGACTGTGGTTGATGAATTTTCAGTTGTGAAGTATGAATTACTTTATGAATGGACTGTGAACAGTGGGTGATTGATTGATTAATGCTGATCCATGATTGTCCAAGATAAATTTCTCCAATTGGAAGATGGTCGAGATAAGTGTTCTGTATAACTCTGAGGTAGGTGTTGAGGATAACCCGAAGTGGGTGTTGTAGATAATCCTGTGGTATGTGTGTGGGCATACCTTGGCGTGAGGCTGCTGGAAGGTGACCCTGGAGCTGTTGAGGAGTGGGGAGTATCTGAGGAGGTTAGTGGGGGCGGCGGGGAAGCGGTGGGTGCTGCCGGGCTGGTTGTGCAGGACGGCCGAGAAACAGATGTGAACGGTGTCCTTCAGCGCCTTCAGCTGAGACTCCTGCCCAACAACAACAACGACCAATGGACAGCTCAGTGTAATGTATTTGAACAATCAACATACATTACACAAATTACACGAGGCCAGATGTGGGTGAGAAAAACTGAATTTTCATAATTTCTAAAAACAATCTCAATTTAAAATGTAGGTACCTAAATTATTGAGAAAAATGTAGATAAAAGGCTGCTGAGTTACTTTTGTAATTGTGCCAAAAGAATTGAGCAAAAAGAACCAAGCCAGAGTAAAACATCATTATTATTATTATTATTAAAACAGCTCAGGGCTGTGATTGGTCAAACAAAGTAATGTTAGAGAGCCCCTGCACCAATCACTCACTTTGAAATGACTTTTGACTTTTGGATCAAAATATAAGAATTAAAACATTAAGCCACAAAAATAACTTAACTCATTTCTTTAGTTTTTTTAAATGGCATTACTGACTGCAGCTGGCATCCTGAAATAAGAAACTATATGTAACTGTAAACAAAATATTATTTTGAATTTGGATGTATATTAATAAGATAAAACTACTGGGAATTGTAGTGAATTGAACTTGTCTGCACTGTTGATGGGAACCATCTGCAATTGACTTTAACACAAAGCCTTGAGTCTTTCAGAGGAATCAGTTAAATTCCTCCCCACCAGAGTCATAAAAAGGAAATATTTACATTTAATCTATAAGATTAGACAGAATGATTAGTTAAATAATTTTATGTGGACGTCAATATTTACCCCCATGAGCCGAGCAGCTACACCATTGTTTCCCTATCAGCAGTTTTCCGCAGATGCATTTTTAACTCATCTAACTCCTTCCACTGACAGTGTGTCAATACAAAATACAAAAATAACATTTTTGTATTTTAACAAGTTTTTTAGGACAGCGTACAATGTACATTAAGCCAAAGCAGAGATGCTTGTACCAGATTCTAGCTAAACAGCTGTAGTCCATTTATTAACCAGGCTTACACATGCATGTCTTTGGACGGTGGGAGGAAGCTGGAGTTTCCGGAGAGAACCCACAGTAAAACGTGGAGGACATGCAGACTTCTCACAGAAAGACCGGAGCTGGCCAAGTATTTTTGAGTTGGACGAGGTCTGAACCTTCTTGCTGTGAGGCAGGAGTGCTAACCACTCTGCCACCACATATATATATATATATATATATATATATATATAAACACACACAGAATTGACAAAGTCTCTTGGATAAGAAATGAAACATCTTATCTTCACCTTGAAAAGTAAGTTCAGAATCCAAGTCTTTGTAATGTATAATTGTTCACACAAAATCTAAATTAAATGTCCACAGTGGCTCATGTGTCCTTTAACTTGAAGGTTCTGTTCATTCCCTGCTCTCCCCAGTCCATATTGTGTGAGTGTATTTGGTGGTGGTTGGAGAGTCTCTGTCAGCCTGCCCTAGAAAAAAGTAGCTCACCACCAGTGTGTGACTAGAGTGAATGAATCATGGAGTATGTAAAGCAGTTTGAGTCCCTTGAAAAGCAAGTAATGCTAGTGTAATGCCCACTGCTAAAGTTATAAATTAAAGGAATCGCTGTGCTTGTAGTTAATAAGAGTTGGATACAGGAAAATGTTAACTATTTATTACTGAGTAGGTTGTATCATGTGTTGTTAATTTATGGATGAAGTTGGTAACTTCAAACATTTAGAAATTATTACTAAATCAGAATGACCTTTCATGACCTTTTCTTGTAGGAATATAATTGTGGCCTTTCTAGTGTTAAATGGTGCATAAAACCCTTGGGCAGTTATTGGTTTCTCATAAATAATATTTTCTAACTTGAACTGATTATATCAACTTTTAATGGAATATTTCTTAGCTGTTATGAGCTGTATATCTGAGTTTATACAAATCCTGTTTCCATTACAGATGCTGTTGCTGTCTGCAGTGTTCTGACCTTGTCCAGTGCGGTCTTCTCCAGTTCCTCTTTAGCCGCCGCCAGCTTGTGCTCGAGGTCCATCAGCTGCTGCCCCTGAAACAGAAACAGGACTTTTAAATCAGTGCACTGCTCGTCTGTCTGTGCAAACCAAGCATTTCTTTGTCCACATCCTGTCAACGCAGCAATATCAATAAGCCATTGCACACAGCACTCTCTCATCTTTACTATTTTGCACATCAACACTTTTGTTCAGGTCTAAGAAATCTATATTGTAAGATTTGTAATCCATCATTAATACAAACAGAAGATTGATTAAAACTGTAAAAAAAGGGATTTAATTAGAGAAAAAGCGGCTTAGTCAATACAGAAATGAATATGGATTTTACAAGAACCTAAATCATTTCCAACAAAGCATATTTTCAGACACTTTAAGCAGGTTAAATCTGAAATTTATGTGGCATGGGCATTCACTGACCAGGCTCTGTGCTGGTCCTAGTGTTGATGCCAGTTTAAATGACACAGCCATGAGCCATTAAACATGCTTTTGTTTTGTTAACAACAGTATTATTGTTATTTAACTCTCTGGTGTAGAGAGAAATGTGAGGATTATGAAACAAAATCATGCTAGATGAAAACAGATATTAAATGAGGCTACACACATTTAAACATGTTTAATCCTTGTCCTGAAGAGTCCAGTGTGGATGAGAAAATATTAGTGAATCCAAACCGGACACTCACAAGGGGAGGGTCTTATTAAAACACAAGTGGGACATTAGGGATACTGGATCATGTATGGCCAGTCCAGAGCATTACTTGTCATCAGTTTGTGTAAATTTGTGCATTGTGCTTTATAAATAAAAATGGCCTTGCCTTGCCTAACCCATTTGTGATTAGTTGTATCTTTTTTCAAATTTTGGTCTGTATATAGAAATGTCATTTTCCCCTTTTCTGTTGATGTGAACTAGCTTTAAAAGGTGGAATGTGTTCTATTGATATTTTTGACAACATCTGATGGCAAAGTGGTGACTGCTGATCCACACCGCACAGCTGTGGAATAAAGCCGAGATTACTTTATGTACAATTATTACTGGAGTGTATTTTTTTTCTCTCTCTAAATAATATTTCTTGTGTTTTGCTTCTCATTATATATTTTTCCATTTTCTCTTTTCTCTTGGCAGTGAACAAACAGAGTTTAGTAAAAGCCACAATGGAAAATATCTGATTTTTTACACAAAATAATGGAGGCTCAATTCTACAATTTCATCTTATGGATCAAAAGACTTGTTGGAGAAAATGAGCCAATTACACTGTGCGTTGAACAGAAGAGCTTCCAGAGGAGTCTTTGATTATTAATAACTACACCAGTAGAAAGTTGCAAACGTGCAATAGAATCATCTGCATGCAGTCTGCGTAAAATGGATGATGGACTTTGTGCAGTGAAGGTTTATGGCGCGCCTTTTACTGGCCTCTTAAAATGATGAAGTGCACGGGAAGACTTCCTGAGACGTCCAAGGTCATCAGATTCGACAAACAGCATGAGTCTGTGGGACAGATGGATGAGGCTGACGGGGATTTACAGCCCACTGAATACAACCACACTGTGTAGGCATCTAAATCAGAACAGGTTTGATACAGTACTGATGAAGTGCAGTGTGAGGATTGTTATAACACAGTCTCAGAACAGACTGTATTCCTATGTCCATAAGAAAATCATGTTTCCAACAATTATGCAGCATTTACATTATAATATTGATGTTCCATGTGTTCCATCTAATTTGATATGACTTTTTGATTTGTAGCTATACCAAAATGTAGTCTTAAACATACAAGAACATAATTTTACGTTAGCTAGAAATACTTTCATGGCACTTCAAAAACAAAAAAAACATAACAAAAAAAACATATATTTTTTTTCACACTTTAATTCTTTAATCCTGCTTTCTGTCTATCTGCTGTCTACTATCAATAATAAAAAAAAAGGCTTAAAAGCATTTGGCGGTTCTTCATGGTGCCGCTTGTAACTCATTATCTACAATAATGCATTTGGTACTTTTGGCTGCAGCGTTGTATGCACAGGCTTAGGTAGCAACACCACCCTGTATTGGGAGTAGAACTATTCATATTAGTACAGTTGGCACTGAAATCAGATACCGTCCATAAATACCTCTTTATTCATATCCATTGTAGTTGAGAGAGTTTCTGAGCATTATTTACATTTACATTTATTCATTTAGTAGACGCATTTATCCAAAGCAACTTACATTAAGCTTCTAATTACCAGTGTTACAGCCACTGGAGGCAAGGTTGGTTAAGTGTCTTGCCCAAGGACATAACGACAGCATGAACTATAGGGAGAGCGGGAATCAAACCGCCTAATTACTGATTGAAGGACAACCACTCTACCCACTGAGCCACTGCGCCCCTGAGAATCACAACAGGGCCGGTGAAGATGCTGATGAAAGGATACCAATAAAAAGGCAGGAAACTTATTATTGCTTTTAAATTATTGCCAGTGGGCTTTCCAATATCTGCTGGTAAAGTGAATATGCAATTTCCATAACACAATTCACAAAATGATGCAGGTTGTGCTTGCAGAAAAAGCTTCTATTTGTTCTGTGCTTTGAGCGTAAAGCAAACCAAATGGAGGGATGGAGTCCTAGATAATCCAGGTTACACTCCTTTAGACCAGCATTTTAAGTGCATCTCCAAGAGGATGTACTGTTGGGTTTATTTGTGCATGAGTGCATTACAGAACAAGGCCATTACATCCATTACACACAGCATTGTTAGTGGATGTCCTTAGAGGACTGCGGGCAAATGGCCACTGACCCAGAAACGCTGGTTTTCAGGATTAAGTCCGAAGCGGCATGTTTTCTGAGTTCATAAGAGAGGTGTGAGCCACTGTGCCAAACCGGCCCTGCACCGACCATCACTCCTCTACACATGTATTTTTAACACAGATGGAAAAACAGCTTTAGGGCTAAAACTCAGTGTAAGTTGAGTGTGTTGATAAAGCGCTCCTAAGCCAAGAATATTCTAGAGGAGAGAAAAGCAAAACTGCAAGTAATAAACAGCTTTAGTGTTGGCAGTTTAGTGCTGGTGCCACATAGTTTGAATATACAAAACTAGGACATGTTTCAAGTCCTTCAAAATATTTGAGATTGTAACTCGAAAAAATACTCTCAAAGAGGTTGAAAGAAAATAGCTGCTTTTATTTTAGAAACTTTACATACAGTGTCTCTATTATCACTGGCAAAAATGGACTTTTGGTAATCTTGTTCTAGCCATCTTAGTGTCCTTTTGGACACATATAATAAAGCAAAAAAGTGTTTTGCATGGTATGCACCTTTGGTAATGTAAAAACCCAACATCTCTACTTGACTTGGCTTTTTAACCGTCCAGAATACTTAGAGCTTACCGATTAATGTTCAACCTAAAACCATTGTAGAGTCATTGTACCCTATTCTGAATACCCTGCCATATTTTGTGATGGCCCTTTTGCAACAAAGCTTATTAACCCTGATTACTGAAACATGGATACATGGATTTGGAGTAAATTACTGCAAATATAGATTCTTAATGAGAACTGCTAATTTACACATGTGGCAAAAACAGGGGCATTATTTTTGGTACACAGCAAAACCTCCAGAGTAAAATTGAACTCATACATACACTCTGTTCTAGAGTTAAATTTCCACATTATAACAGTGTTTTTAACCAAAACTGAGGAAAGATGATGGGTGCTGCTGTTCCTATGAGTAATGGTGTTAGACTATGACTGACACATATATACATACGTATATATATATATATATATATATATATATATATATATATATATATATATATATATATATATATATATATATATATATATATATATATAAAAACTAGCAGTTCAGTGTTCCAACATCCACAAGCGGCAACTGCTATCACAGCTTGAGATTGAAGAGCTACAACACAAGGGGGAGCCAGGACAAGAGGTCAGAGGGGAGCCAACAGGGGCTCCCCACCCAGAGAGTGGGTACGAAGCTCCATCAAGTGCAATCATGCTGAACAAGGCAGCGACTGACCTGAAAGACAAGATCATGGGGAGAATGAATGAAAGGCAACCCCGACGCCAACTACAATGGCTAAGTGAAGTACCATCAGAAAGTCTCCTAGAAGATGTGAATGCAGCATTGAGTGCAATCCCTACCACACCCATCACTGAAACCAATGAGCTGATATACACCTCAGCAGCAGTGATCTTGTTCACTGACAATGGTTATAAACATTTTCTGATTCTGATTCTGAACTGACAGAGGCCTAAAGAGGTACACAAGAGAGAATGAAGCCAGAAGAATACACCGAATGTTCAAAACTCAACCTGTGAAAGTCTACGCTCAGTGGCAGGGTAATAACAGCAGAGCAGACCCATCAAGGCTGGAAACTGAACAATACTGGAAAAGTATATGGGAGAGGGAGGCATCCCACAACAATGATGCACAATGGCTACTGGCTCTGAGAGAGGATCACAGCAACCTCCCTGAACAGAATCCAGTTACCATCACAGCGTCAGACATCCAAGAAAGAGTCTCAGGTATGCAAAAGTTGACAGCACCGAGACCTGACAGGATCCACACCTACTGGCTAAAGAAGCTCACTGTACTCCATGAGCGCCTTGCAGCACAAATGAACCAGCTGCTAAGGGATGGGACGCACCCTGAATGGCTTACCGAAGGGTGTACCATCCTAATCCTGAAGGACCCTGCAAAGGGTACAGTCCCATCCATTCCATCGGCCAATAACCTGTCTCTCCACACCACGGAAGCTCACATCAGGCATTTTCGTTTAAGTTAAGTGGACACATGGATCAATACATGAGCAAAGCATAGAGGGGCTTCTGCAAAGAAACCAGAGGAGCCAAACACCAACTCCTGGTTGACAGAACAGTCACCCAAGACTGCAGAACCCGACACACAAAACTGTCCACTGCCTGGAATGATTACAATGCTACACACATGGATCACTGAATGCTTGGAGATGTACAACATTAACAGGACTCTAAGAGACTCACTGATCCACACCACCAGGATCTACAGCTCTGACATTGGGATGTCATTCGGGCTTGAGAAGTGTGGTTAAATGGTGACAAAGAGAGGGAAGTCCACATAGAAGGGGTCTCACTCGCAGAAGGAACAATAGCAGACATTGAGGATGGCTACAAGTACCTTGGAATACCAAATGGCAACCTTGAAGAGGTAACAAGGAAATCCGGAACTGCCAAATACCTCCAACGAGTAAGGCAAGTCCTAAGAAGTCAGCTCAATGGCAAGAACAAGGTCTAGGCAACAAACAGCTATGCCCTGCCAGTGATCAGATACCCTGCGGGAATAATAAGTTGGCCAAAGGAAGAGCAACAGACTACAGATGTTAAGACACGAAAGCTCCTCACCATGCATGGAGGGTTCCATCCCAAATCCAGCACCCTGAGACTGTACGCTAGCCGTAAGGAAGGCAGCCGTGGACTAGTGAGAGTAAGAGCCACTATCCAGAATGAAACATCCAAGATCCATAAGTACATCAAAGATAAGGCTCCAACAGATGACGTGCTTAGTGAATGTCTCAGGCAATGGGGAACAGAGAAAGAGGAGCTGGAGGAGGGACCATCATTGGAGGACAAACCCCTACATGGGATGTACCACCGGAACATAACTAAAGTGGCTGATATCAAGAAATCCTACCAATGGCTAGAACGGGCCGGACTGAAGGACAGCACAGAGGCACTCATCATGGCTGCACAGGAACAGCATTGAGGCCCCTGAAACAATTCAGCACATAACTGCAGGGTGTAAGATGCTGGCAGGGAAAGCATACATGGAGCGCCATAACAAAGTGGCTGGCATAGTGTACAGGAACATCTGCACGGAGTACGGACTGGAAACCCCCGAGGTCAAAGTGGGAAACACCTCCAAAGAATGACCGAGCCAAGATCCTGTGGGACTTTCAGAATCAGACTGACAGAAAGATAATGGCAAAACCAACCAGACATCGTGGTGGTGGACAAAGCACAGAGGAAATCTGTTGTGGTTGATGTGGCAATACCAAGTGATTGGAACATCATGAAAAGGAACATGAGAAACTAGAGAAATACCAAGAGCTCAGAAAAAAGTTGGAAAAAGCTTGGAAGGTGAAGTCCAGTGGAGCACTCAGGGCAGTGACCCCCAAACTGGAGGAGTGGCTGCAGCAGATCCCTGGAAGAACACCAGACATGTCGGTCCAGAATAGTGCAGTACTATGAACAGCAAAGATACTGCGCAGAACCCTCAAGCTCCCAGGCCTCTGGTAGAGGACCCAAGCTTAAAAGATGAGACCACCCGCGGAATGTGAAGAACAAAGTTTATTTTTTATTTTTTTAGATAAACTTATCTTATTTTGTAAGGTTAGGGTTATAAAGCAGCTCCCAATTAGGGAGAGTGAGTACACTTTGTCTGCCTGGGCTTTTGCATTGGGGATTGTTAGTGGTGGGGTAAACAAGTGTTTTGAGTTTGTTAAAGCTTAATCTATGTATAGTGAATTGTTCAGTTATAATGCTTTGAATAGGCTGTGGATTTTCAGTTTTGGATTGTTTATTAGTTTAATTGTGGATATTTTGTTTTTAATGGGGCAATGTCATTTCTACATTCCCTGGAGGCTCATGGTGTCTTCCAGGCAGGTGAGGGGATATTTAAAAGGTGTGTGGCGGAGGAGAGGCAAAGCAGTTTGCAGTGAGGCTGCACTTCTTAGGTTTGTTTAGTTGGATCGTAGGATTTTTTTTATTTTTTTTACATAGACAAGTTTTATTATATTCTATTAAAAAGTCTCTTGTAGGGTATAACCTTTGACCTCGTGGACAAGGAATTATTGAACTTGCAAAAATAATTGCTTTGTTTGTGAACAATTATCAGAGAGATGAACAGGTTCACTTGTGGATTTATAACCAGTTCCTCACTATACAACTGAGCAATGCAGAACCTTGTTGCCAGTGCCAGGGGTAAATTAAGAGGAAAATCCTATTTTAGGCTCCTACATTCCAACAAAGTAACTCCCAGGAGGAAAAAGTCTCTAACAAACACTCCATTAAGACAAACTTTAACAAACCTTAACTTTCAACAGTCAACGACCGTAGACTTTGAAGAGCTATTAATAAAGACTTAAGGACTCTGATAATGGACAACGGAGACAGTAATAAAGTTTAATCAATGTAAGTGTGAAGATATTAGAAAATAAATCATATTATTTGTACATTCTCAAAAGGACAAATAATCGACCTTGAGAACATTGCTTTTGTTTGTTTAACATAAGTCTCCCTCCAGACACGCCTCTTTTACTAGTTAGTAAAAACTCAATTCTGAGGGTGTTGGCCTTCAGTTTTTCAGTTTTGTTTCTGTTGTAAGTTTTTCTCTAGTACTTTACCAGTTATCATACGCAGTTCAGTTGGTTTGGTTTTTGTTTAGTTTGTCTTGTCAACTCTCCCAAATTGAAGTTTTCCCGAGCAACACCTGTTTTGATTTTTAATTAGTGAGACTATTTTTCTTAAGTTCAGAGATAAGTCTTGCCCATCAAAAGAGCTAAGGTTGGACGTGTTTGAACAACTTTCGGGTTTATTTGCTGCCACGAACAATCAACTATAATTTGGCTGTTTTCTTCAAAAGCCTACAAGCCACAATGTTCTGCTCTGACCTCTGACAGAGATATTGAGAACAAATACTCCAAAAGCTGGCCAAGGTCGCCTGGACCTTCTGCTGCCCGTTAGTTTGGCTTCTAATCTAGCTTCCAGCCAAGCCTGGTTCTTAAGTTTCACAAAGTTGGTGCAGAACAGAGATTTAAAATTACAACTTAATTTATGTATAATCTACGCAATAATTACATTATTCCTTTAGGTTCATATTGCATCTTTAATAATAATCGTTTGTTTCTATTTTGTTTACTGTTCTGTTTCAGATCACTCACTGTTGGAATCCAAGATAAAGTATAAATTTCCCTCAAATTTCAGAAACAACATTTTCTCTTGAGGCTTTCAAAAGCAAACTCAAAACATACTTTTTTTACCAAACCTATGGAGACTTATAGATCATAGGTACATGCTCACACTGGCTGTGGCTGCAGGTACACACTCACACTGGCTGTGGCTATAGGTACACACTCACACTGGTTGTAGCTGTAGGTACACACTCACACTGGTTGTAGCTGTAGGTACACGCTCACACTGGTTGTAGCTGTAGGTACACACTCACACTGGTTGTAGCTGTAGGTACACACTCACACTGGTTGTAGCTGTAGGTAAACGCTCACACTGGTTGTAGCTGTAGGTACACGCTCACACTTGTTGTAGCTGTAGGTACACGCTCACACTGGCTGTAGCTGTAGGTACACGCTCACACTTGTTGTAGCTGTAGGTACATGCTCACACTGGCTGTAGCTGTAGGTACACGCTCACACTGGCTTGAAGCTGCAGGTACACGCTCACACTTGTTGTAGCTGTAGGTACACGCTCACACTGACTGTAGCTGTAGGTATACGATCACACTGGTTGTAGCTATAGGTACACACTCACACTGGTTGTAGCTGTAGGTACATGCTCACACTGGTTGTAGCTGTAGGTACACGCTCACATTGGTTGTAGCTATAGGTACACACTCACACTTGTTGTAGCTGTAGGTACATGCTCACACTGGTTGTAGCTGTAGGTACACGCTCACATTGGTTGTAGCTATAGGTACACACTCACACTGGTTGTAGCTGTAGGTACATGCTCACACTGGTTGTAGCTGTAGGTACACGCTCACATTGGTTGTAGCTATAGGTACACACTCACACTGGTTGTAGCAGTAGGTACACGCTCACACTGACTGTAGCTGTAGGTACACGCTCACACTGGTTGTAGCTGTAGGTACACGCTCACACTGGCTGTAGCTGTAGGTACACGCTCAAACTTGTTGTAGCTGTAGGTACACGCTCAGACTGGCTGTAGCTGTAGGTACACGATCACACTGGCTGTAGCTGTAGGTACACGCTCACACTGGCTGTAGCTGTAGGTACACGCTCACACTGGCTGTAGCTGTAGGTACACGCTCACACTGGCTGTAGCTGTAGGTACACGCTCACACTGGTTGTAGCTGTAGGTACACACTCACACTGGTTGTAGCTGTAGGTACACGCTCACACTGGTTGTAGCTGTAGGTACACACTCACACTGGTTGTAGCTGTAGGTACACACTCACACTGGCTGTAGCTGTAGGTACACACTCACACTGGTTGTAGCTGTAGGTACACGCTCACACTGGTTGTAGCTGTAGGTACACGCTCACACTTGTTGTAGCTGTAGGTACACGCTCACACTGGCTGTAGCTGTAGGTACACGCTCACACTTGTTGTAGCTGTAGGTACATGCTCACACTGGCTGTAGCTGTAGGTACACGCTCACACTGGCTTGAAGCTGCAGGTACACGCTCACACTTGTTGTAGCTGTAGGTACACGCTCACACTGACTGTAGCTGTAGGTATACGATCACACTGGTTGTAGCTATAGGTACACACTCACACTGGTTGTAGCTGTAGGTACATGCTCACACTGGTTGTAGCTGTAGGTACACGCTCACATTGGTTGTAGCTATAGGTACACACACACTTGTTGTAGCTGTAGGTACATGCTCACACTGGTTGTAGCTGTAGGTACACGCTCACATTGGTTGTAGCTATAGGTACACACTCACACTGGTTGAAGCTGTAGGTACATGCTCACACTGGTTGTAGCTGTAGGTACACGCTCACATTGGTTGTAGCTATAGGTACACACTCACACTGGTTGTAGCAGTAGGTACACGCTCACACTGACTGTAGCTGTAGGTACACGCTCACACTGGTTGTAGCTGTAGGTACACGCTCACACTGGCTGTAGCTGTAGGTACACGCTCAAACTTGTTGTAGCTGTAGGTACACGCTCACACTGGCTGTAGCTGTAGGTACACGATCACACTGGCTGTAGCTGTAGGTACACGCTCACACTGGCTGTAGCTGTAGGTACACGCTCACACTGGCTGTAGCTGTTGGTACACGCTCACACTTGTTGTAGCTGTAAGTACACACTCACACTGGCTGTAGCTGTAGGTACACGATCACACTGGTTGTAGCTGTAGGTACACACTCACACTGGCTGTAGCTGTAGGTACACGCTCACACTGGCTGTAGCTGTAGGTACACGCTCACACTGGTTGTAGCTGTAGGTACACGATCACACTTGTTGTAGCTGTAGGTACACGCTCACACTGGCTGTAGCTGTAGGTACACGCTCACACTGGCTGTAGCTGTAGGTACACGCTCACACTGGCTGTAGCTGTAGGTACACGATCACACTTGTTGTAGCTGTAGGTACACGCTCACACTGGCTGTAGCTGTAGGTACACGCTCACACTGGCTTGAAGCTGCAGGTACACGCTCACACTTGTTGTAGCTGTAGGTACACGCTCACACTGACTGTAGCTGTAGGTATACGATCACACTGGTTGTAGCTATAGGTACACACTCACACTGGTTGTAGCTGTAGGTACATGCTCACACTGGTTGTAGCTGTAGGTACACGCTCACATTGGTTGTAGCTATAGGTACACACTCACACTTGTTGTAGCTGTAGGTACATGCTCACACTGGTTGTAGCTGTAGGTACACGCTCACATTGGTTGTAGCTATAGGTACACACTCACACTGGTTGTAGCTGTAGGTACATGCTCACACTGGTTGTAGCTGTAGGTACACGCTCACATTGGTTGTAGCTATAGGTACACACTCACACTGGTTGTAGCAGTAGGTACACGCTCACACTGGCTGTAGCTGTAGGTACACGCTCACACTGGTTGAAGCTGTAGGTACACGCTCACACTGGCTGTAGCTGTAGGTACACGCTCAAACTTGTTGTAGCTGTAGGTACACGCTCACACTGGCTGTAGCTGTAGGTACACGATCACACTGGCTGTAGCTGTAGGTACACGCTCACACTGGCTGTAGCTGTAGGTACACGCTCACACTGGCTGTAGCTGTAGGTACACGCTCACACTGGCTGTAGCTGTAGGTACACGCTCACACTTGTTGTAGCTGTAAGTACACACTCACACTGGCTGTAGCTGTAGGTACACGATCACACTGGTTGTAGCTGTAGGTACACGCTCACACTGGCTGTAGCTGTAGGTACACGCTCACACTGGCTGTAGCTGTAGGTACACGCTCACACTGGTTGTAGCTGTAGGTACACGCTCACACTTGTTGTAGCTGTAGGTACACGCTCACACTGGTTGTAGCTGTAGGTACACACTCACACTGGCTGTACCTGTAGGTACACGATCACACTTGTTGTAGCTGTAGGTACACGCTCACACTGGCTGTAGCTGTAGGTACACGCTCACACTGGCTGTAGCTGTAGGTACACGCTCACACTGGTTTGAAGCTGTAGGTACACGCTCACACTGGCTGTAGCTGTAGGTACATGCTCACACTGGCTGTAGCTGTAGGTACATGCTATTGTTGCAATAGTATTTAGCACTTTTTCTTTTCTCCTCCTAGTGTAGACACAAACCTCTGACCTGTTGGGTGATATGTACAGAAACCCCACCCTTCCAGACTCTGCTCCAGTGTGAGGACCCCCAGCTCATGTGTCATCTACCTTGATGTTGGCTGAAGTCCCATCCACCATTACACACACACAGCGTGGACACTGCCATTATAATTGTTATTTTTTGGTAAATATGTTTTGTGTATTTCTATGTTCTTTTCAACTGTCCTGGAAACATTTCTGCACGGCCAGTCCATCTTTGTGTGGCTTTCTTTTTTTTTGGGCTGTTTTAGATTTTTTTATTTTTTTTATTTTTCCTTACACTGATGGAGGGTCTAAGGACAGGGGATGTTGCCTAGTGCAGTCTGTTAACCCTATGAGATGGCTGTTGTTGTGATATTGGGCTATACAAAAATAAATGTCTTGTCTTTCAGTCCTTGAAAAACTACTGTTATTTATTTACAATTTCCAGGTTGTGGTTATTAATTTAGCTACTTATATTGTTTTTGGTGCATATTAAAATTCCATCTGGTTATTCATTTTGATCAATAAAAAAATAATTATTTTTCATAGCCAATGCTTTGTGTGATTGTTTAATTTCAAAATTGTGATTCCTGTCTGTCTACAAACTTATGCTAAACTCAGATTTAAACTTACATGAGGCTTCATTATTAATCATTCTTTTGACTGGTGCCCCATTACTTTAACTTTAGCCTAATCTACTTAAGAATCTAATCTAACCTTACCTACAGTCTTATTTGGGCTGCATGGGATTTTTTTTGTTGTTCTACAGTTGTTATATAACCAGTTCTTATAATAAAGAAAATTATTGTCAGAAATCTCCTGAGGCTCCAAGTGTGTCTTGACTGACATCACCCCTGAGGCTTATGACATTTCCCTGTCTTCAGTGACTCTTCCTGCTGCTTCCCCATTCCATTGGCTGCTTCCGCATTATGTGATGCAGACAGATGGGGAATACATAATATGAGCTTTCAGGAATGGCCACAGGGCTCCAGGGAGATCCCATTTCTCTTCAACCTTTCTAGCAGACAGAGGCAGACCGGCATCCCTCAACACAACAATTTCTTCAAAATATCTCACAGCAGCTTTAGACTTCTGTAGCAAAAAAAAGTGCTCTGTTCTAAAAGATGCATGAAACCCTGAAGTGACATTGAGATAGAAGTTTGTTTTGGGAAAATGACTGAGGCTATTTTTGAGTCAGACACTGAGCAAACAATTGGGATGGTAAATGAACAGAGTTTTGGATAACAGTAAACTTGTGTCGCAGTTTGCCCCTCCATTACAGCACTTAATAGGCAAGGCAATGTTTTTTATATAGCCCAATTCATACACTGGGCAAAGTGCTTTACAGGAATAAACATCTGCATATTGACTGGCCTTGATTGAAGATTGAAGATTGAATAATAGGGGTCCCAAGATAGACCCCTGTGGAACCCCATGTCAAGGTCATTTGGTCTGATACACAGGTTCAAATCAGAAATCGAAATTTATAGAGCTGAGACAATTGAAAATATTCTTCAAAGTCAAAAGGGAGCAGCAAACTGTACTTATACAAACTATATATCTTTTATTTCCTTTGTGTTATTTTGGAATATTGTCCACTTAAAAGATATCCTTTAATACCAAGAAAACCAATCGTTTTCAAAAGGACATATACAGCTTATTTTTTGGTGTAATCATGCTCAAAAGAAATTGTTGTGTACAATTAGAAGGCAAGTGTTAAGCCCCACAATAAACAAATAGTAGTAAGTTTGGTTTTCACTCCTTCACTACTGGAATTTGTTTTTCTATGTGTTTTACAGATTTTCAGCAGTCAGATAACCAAACACCGCCCACGCTACTAGCCACTCCCCCAACAGCACCACATTACACACACAGCACAGAGACAGAGATTCTGCAGATTAAGAGTACTATTTTTCATTTCCTCTTAAGTTTTGTACACCATATAATAGTAAAGTGTTTTCTATTTACTTATAAAATTTCCCCAAATTATGAACTGTATTCTAACTGATCAATAACCCTAAAGGCAAATCACAAAAACACTTAAAGGTCATGAAAATGTATTCACTATGAGGATGTGTCCACCTTAACTATTTAAAAGTATCCATGATACCTGCCCTCTATTTATTTGGTATTGGAGTAATACCAATTTAAGTGGAATTGCACACAACTAAAAAAGGCATTTTTTCCTTTGCCTCAGATGTTATAACCAAACACTTACTCAATAGATTGTTTTCTTTAAACATATAGAAAGCCTGAACTGTAAAAGCATCTAAAGAGTCTCTGTATTAATCTCCACTAAAAAAAAAAAATAAGATTGCACTATAGAGTACATCTCTGTCTGGTCTGTGACTGTTACTCATGGTCTCAGAAACCAGTGTTAGAAACCAGGTTTCTAACACTTAAAACACAGCTTGATTGATTAAAAAATACATAATGAAGTTAGAGTAATCTATAATACACTTTTACATATAAATCAATCAGTTTAGTGTAGGCACACCCTTCTGTTAGCTTACACCCAGTGTAATATATATAATGTTTGATTTATTTTCTTAAACTCAGTCACAATTTTATATTTACATTCAAACTGTTATATTCAAAGTTACTCAAACAGACCATTCAGGATGAAGGCGATATTTTAGTTAAATCATTTTCACATGCAGTCAATTTTTAACATGTGTAAAATGTGTGAACTACAATATGTAAAACACAATAAACATTTATGCAAATTATTTAAAGTTGTTTTCATTTCGTGTCATTTAAACAGGCTATATTGATGGTATTTTATGTAGTTACTGTAAGTAATAAGATATATGAGTGAGCATTACTTAAATATGTATTGCTGAAAATAATTGAAGCTTATTAAATTTTATTTAATATATGTGGTTTATGTCACATGTTGATAATGATACTGACCAAGATACTTTACGTTATATAAGTTTGAAATGACCAAGTAAACACTACTTATTTCAACTGAATTTACTAAGTGTACTATACTAATGTACAGAATTGACAGTGCAGCTTAGGGTACTGTGTCAGTGAGATAGGCATGATTCTACTGATCTTATTTTTTAAGAACCATCCACATTTTCTCAGTTTCGCCATAAAACTGAGTTATTATTTATTTTTTACTGTGTCTGTTGTCTGTATTGGATTTTAATGTGGATTTGCGGTCAATAGCTGGTATACATTTAAATTATTTGTGTAAGCATATTTTGGACTCTTTTATTGAACACACATGTAAAAAACTTTTAACACATGTGCAGCCGCTTGCTGTTATACATACATGCACATGCACATAAACATACGTACATAAAAACAGATAAAATGTTTAGCCATATTTGTTCTATAAATGTACGTTTGCTGAGTATTTGTAAATATTGAATTTGTGGTGAAAATTTCAGTTTTATCTAAAGCACACTTCTATATGAACTTCAGTCTCTGCTGCCCACATCAGTTCTAGACATGATGTTGACTGAAACAGAAAGGCTGAGCCGAGCAGCCGGAGCTCTTGGTCAGAGCTGGTCATTGACTTGCTAGAAGGAAGACAGTAATTGTATCCTGAATTTATTGGAGAACCCCTGTGAAGCAGCATGCTTTAGAGGTGGTCTCATGTAGCTGTTTACGCTTGTTCTTAAAAAGCCCACCCCCTTTCATTTTAAGCTTACCTTAAAAATTAAATCCTTTTTCCCGTACCGCAGTTCTTTCAGTTGAGCCTGGATTTTTTTGGACTGCAAGGGAAAGATAAGAAAATAAGTGTTAGCTTATTCAAATAGTGAAATTGGTTTTAGATCACGTAGCAGTATTCTGCCAGCCACAGCAGAAGACTTCTTTGTGAATGTTCCCCAGGCAAAGCTCTGGCTCAAAGAAAGGGCCCTACAGAGAGGAAGGAAATATAAAATCTCCCCTTCACTGAACTGCAAAGTCCACACAATGATGCAGTTATGCTCTGGCTTTTGGCCCACTGTCTAAACCTGAATTCTCCGTCCAACCACTCGCAGGCACAGCGGCTGGCAGCAGCGGCGCTACAATAAGCTCTGCTCTGTCAGAGGTAAGCAGTAGCACACTGCTACCAGCTCGGCCTGACATTCATGGCTGCTCCACATCAGCAAGCACAAGAGCGCAATCACCCGGCCGTCCAAGAGCGAGCACACACAGAGGCCGCTCCAATCGTGGACAACACAAAAGTTGTCTCCACTACAGTCACAAAGATTAAAAATAGTTTGTTTGCTATTTAACCAAAAACCAAAAGTAACAACTGTAGGGAATACGCTACTCTGTGGATGTTAAAAGTATTGCTTATATAAGCTCTGTTTTGTTTTAGTTTCTTCCTTTTTTTTTCTTTCGGCTTTTCCGCAAGGGACTAATCTACACGGGTGATTAGACAATGTTTTTACGCCAAATGCTCTATTTACCTAGGCTTGGGACAGGCACAGACAGACTGGGACTAGAGTTCAGTCATTTTTACTGACGACTCAGAGAGTCTTTTCTGGAGACATTGTTATGACTTGTAGCAGGTTTACAGTTCATTCTGAGTCTCTGTGGCTGTTAACAGAAAAAAACTAACATGCAAATGGTGAGTATAAACATTTGTGATGAGATAATAAGGTTAGTTTTTGCTCCTTAATTTTTTTTTTTGTAGTATGACATTAGAAAACATACGGTGAGGCATGGCATGTGAAAACATTGGTTTGTTACTTGCAGTGGTCTATTTGCTTATTAAAATATTAAATTACACAAAACCTGTAATACATTTTTTCTTTATGTGTATGCCAATAATAAAGTGGAGTAGGTTCACTTTCATACATTCTAGTAACAAATAATAATAATAATAATAATAAAAAATACTAAACCAATATGTTGCTAATCTTGTCTCTTTTGTCGTCAGTCCTGGTGTGACCATGACTCAGAGGAACAGCAGCAACCATTATCTTTCATTCATTATCAACACTTCTGGTAAACTGTAGTTTAGCTGATTATTTTGGAAAAAAGAATGTACAAGTTTCAACTAAATTATTTAAAAATGTAGTTTAGCCATCTTAATTCTGTTTGTTTTAGATATGATTTACTTCTAAACAAATTTGCACAGATGTAAGTACCTATGAACACAATAGGATTGAGCTAGAAAAAAAATAGAATTGCCTCTGGTGCAGCACAATTTAGAAAAGAAACATACAACCAATCAGAGAACTGGAGCATAGCTCAAAGCCCGCCCCATTTTAGAAAACGATTAGTCAGATAGGACTGATCCCATTAGAAGAAGGTTTGAATGGGAGGGGTTGACACATGCTTATTTATGTGTCCAGTGTGATTATAGTGGGTCGACATAAGGTAGTGAGGTAGAGTAGTGACATGTCTCATTAAGTTCCATCTTTATTTTAGTAAACGTGTAAGTCTATTTAGCGAAATATTTTTTTTACACTTTTATTAACACTATTCAATGTTATTTTTCTGACTTATCTATTTTGCAGTGTTGCTGAGAATGCATTCACACCAGCCCAACATAATTGAACTAACTTGTTTTCAAAGAAATTGCAGTTCTGTGAGAAGGTGTAAATGTACAATTTACCTTGTGTGGACCAAAAATGGCATACTATAGTTCTGCCTTGATTAGCTTCAAAATATGCTAAAAACAGCTGCTGTCAAAACTGCCAAAAATAACCAAGCTTTCTAACTGAATGAACTGGGTTTGGCTAAAATATATAATAAAAATTTGACTGGATCCATCTGATTTTTTACGAAGTAAAATTCATAGAACATCATAGCTACTGAGACTGTACTCTTGAGAGTAAGTTATGACCTTCTTAGAGCAGCTGATGCTAGACGGAAGTGCAGCTTTTGACAAATTTGACTACAAGAGCTTGTTGAGTGTTTTTGACCCTGATCAAATCCAACAGTATAGTGACTGCTCCTGCTCCAACATCAGTCAGTATTAAGCCACGTCAGAAACTGGGGTGCCTCAATGACTCCCAACTTTCAACTGCCTACAAATTGTACAAAATATAGCAGCTGAAAATAAATAAATAAAATATTATTATTATTATTATTATTATTATTATTATTATTAATAATAATAATAATAATAATTTCATATAACTCTAGGGGGTATGGGGTGTTTTGAGTCACATAAAAATACTAATCTAATGAAATATGTCTAAATATATATATTATAATATATATCTTGTTTTTTGTTACACAGTGAGAGTTTAATACTGGACAACTTGTTTACTTAAACAAAAATACTAGCCCAACAGAGTAGAAATTTTACAACAATAGTATAATTTTGACTTAGATGTGATGCCATTTCTTGATGCAAAATGTGACATGAGCAGCAGGGTTCACAGATAACATTAAAATCCTCTTCTGACACAGAGCCTTAAAGGCACATGGAGGCAGTATGAATATGTTTGCTTGTAGCTGCCTATCATCTTCTATCTCTGTATCCTCCCCGCTGTCATCGACAAAGGCAGTAAAAAGGTCTAATCTTGCACCGAAACACAGTAAAGCACGTTGCCCAGGGACAGATTCACTTCAAAGTGTTTTGTGCTCTTGACAAGCACCTGTTAATTTTTTATGAGATTCTTAATGTTATTTTTTGTCCCAGAGTGCTTCTGTTTCCCAAGATGCCCATCTGTCTCGTGTAACTGGATTCAAAATTTGAATCCTGCTGCTCCTTGTAAAATTCATAGTAAAGTTAAATAAACACCAAAATGGAATACACAGGCGCTGAGCTACATTTTTGATATAGTGCTGTTAAAGTTATTCCGTAATGCAATAAAACGACAAATTAATTTCATTGGTATAAGGAGCTTTTAACCTTGTTTTTACCTCCGGATCCTGCTTGTCTAAGAGTGAGCCAGATGGTCTGTTCCCCAAATGTTTGTGGTTTGTTCCACAGAAACATCTGGGAGTGCTTCTATAGAAAGCATTTAGGACAGGTACTTCAAATGAATTCCTGGGTGGTGATTGGCTTTATAATCTGTGAGAAGCCATCTTTCAGAGGTCTCTAGAAGAGATCAGTCCATGTATGGCACTGTCCACCTTTGTTATGGTGAATGCAAGATGTGCAGATGCTGGCTTTCACATTAAATTTTTTTCAATGTTTTTTTTTTTTTTTCTAAATGTATGCCATTAAGTTTGTGATGCATTTTTTTAAAAAGTGCAAAAGTGGATTATAACCAGACTTAACACAATTGCCAGTTTCATAGTGTATTGGGACTTAATAATGGCAAGGTCTGAACACCGTGATATCTTTCTTTTAATATGAGTTGGTGAAAAAAAGACCAGAAAACTGACTTTTAAGAAACAACTTTTCTATTTATCTTAATTCTCCAACTGTTTGAACAACTGAAATATAAAGGTGCAACAGTGAGACGCTGCAGATGTTCTGTGGAATTGAAGCATCTCAGTCAAAGTAACATTCAACTCTCATGTTACTAATGGCTAGTTCCTGCATTCATTTATGGTAACACTTTAGAGTAGGGGGCACATGTTATCATGAATAACTCATGCATGAGGACATGCATAGGGTTAAAGCTAGGGTTAGGATGAAAATATGATAAAAACATGATAATTCCTGGTGATTCATGAGATTTTAATGCATGTACTAATTCATGAGTGCTGCATTAATTAATGCATAATTTTATAATAAAATGTGCCTTCTACTCTAAAGTGTTACATAAATGAATGCAGGAAGTGTTACCTCATTTATTTGAAAAATATCAACCTACATCAATCTGTATTTTACTTTTAAAACAACTACATTTCCATATGTCCCAATAATCTGGAAAATAAAAGTGCTTAAAGTTATAACCACAATACTCTGATAACAGTAAACCGTGACATTATTCCTCATGGTACAGATATAATAAACCAGAACTGTATCGGTGCATTCAAACTTACAATGTAACCAAAAATGCTCTAGAAAACATGATTTATTTGTAAAAACAAATGTCAGAACATTGAATAATTGCTGTTTTATTGCTCAAAACAATGATGTGAGGAAAATTATTTGAGAAACTTTTACCTAATCAACAGACTATAGTGTTTAGTTTTACCTTTTAGTAACTCTTGGTTCCAACAAAGGGGTGACTGGAAGCAGCACAGAACAGCACATTTATTTTAAGCCTTTTCATTCTCCTCTTGACAATAGAAACACATCTAAAGCCAAAGCATATAGCAACCTGACCGTTTGGAGATGCTACAGCAGCTGATAATGATATGAATCTCCTCGAGAGAGGACTGAATCACACTGCGCCACGCTAACTTATAAATGCAAATATCAGTTTGTGTAAATTTGCTGAGCTCTCAGAATTGCCAAAGCACAGGCCCATTATTTACCCTGAATAAATCACTGCGCTCAGCCCGGGAGAATCACATCTATGTTGTCTCCGATGCCTCCAGGACTGCATTGGAGGGACCAATATCATGCAGTAATAAATTGTGCAATATACGTACATTGACAAAGTGGTTTATAAGCACTATGATGTGTTGTTTTTGACCATTTATTTAAATATTAAAAACAGAATGTCAACAAACTGCAAACAAACTGCTCCATGGACTGTAGTCATGTTGGAACTTCCAAGTACGTCCCATGCGCAGCTTCAGGGCTGATGAGTGCAAATTTTCCTTCAGTATTTTTTGATAACACGCTGAATTTATCTTTTCCTGTGCCTTTGTAGCTCACACATCCCCAAAGCATCAGTGATCCACCTCCATGTTTCACAGTAGGAATGGTGTACCTTTCCTCATAGGCCTTGTTGAGTCTTCTCCAAATGTAATATTTATGGTCAAAAAGTTAACTTTTGGTCTCATCACGTTAAATGACTATGTTCCAGAGGTTTGAGGCTTGTCTCTGTGCTGTTTGGCGAATTGTGAGTGGGATGATTTGTGGTAGTAGTAATGGATTTCTGAACCATGCAGCCCATTTTAATTCAAGTGCCTTCTTATTGTGCATCTTGAAACAGCCACACCACTTTTTGCAGAGTCATATTTCATATTTGCAGAGTCTGTATTTCAGCTGAAGTTATTTGCGGGTTTTTCTTTGCGATCTTTTCCTGGCAGTTGTGGCTGAAATTTTTTGTTCTTGGTTTGTTTTTAACAGAATCCCAAATTTTTACTTCTTAAATAGTTTTTTTTTTTAAAACAAAAAAAGCTACTAAATGGACAATTTCACTTTAAGAGAATACCGGATGGTTCCCTGGAAAAGAGTAAAGAAATATGAGACTTTGACTTGCTTACACAGCTGTCAAATAAGTTGTTTTCTCTAACTAAAGTTCACTCTGTAAGTGTAGGTAAGCTAGGTTGTTAGGCAAGTATTGCACCAAGGCGTGAAAAAGTTGTGCTGTCCAGCCAAATGACATTGAAGATCAGAAGCACAGCTACTGACCCCCTGTGTGTGTGTGTGTTTCAGATAAACACTATTTGTTTTTAGTGGGCCCTGTGGATATTGGGTGGGCTAATAAACATATTGTGATCGACACAATAGAGAAGAATGATCAGATGTCTAAGAAACTCTTTCTCAATGGCTTCTGTCTGCAATTGTTTTATCACAAAAACAACAACAAAGAAACAAACGATAAAGATGGCAAAATAACAGTTATCGGACAAGAAAGACTGGCCAGAGGATTTGAAGTGAAGCTTACCGACAACCTATCTAATACTAATAATAAATGTTTCGGATAATACTTATTCTATTATCTAATATTGTCCCTGTCACAGTTTCTCCCTCTGTCACTCTGGTCAAAATTTTGCTTAGCCAATCAAGGAGGCAGGCTGTCACACCTCTCAATCACAATAGATCTTCCACACAATTTTGATAGAGAGATTACAAAGCCGTCCCTGCGGTTATGTAAAGTATTTTTGCCTTGTATTGGCTGGTCTTTGGTCTGGACCTTACATAGTCATATTATCCGGTCCGTGGCAGCCGCACCATTCCCTTTTCCCTCAGACAGAAATCTAACATTGTGACTGATCAACATCAAACGCTTTCTTTTTGAGACAGTCAGACTGTGAGCCCTGTGTGAGCGCACTTTACAACGTTGAGATACAAGCAAGAATTAATTGTTGTTTAAACTTGATCAAGATAAGAACATTTTTAAAAAGTGACTTTTCTCATGTTTTTTATGAATTTTATTTGATCTTTTGCTGCAGGAAAAATTTCTCTGAAGACTAACATTACTACGTTTTTTTTGACAGTAATCCTGTGAAATTATTGGATGTCCTTCTGGATTATGATGCTGGCAATACTCTCAGTGGAAAGTTTATAAAAATGGCTTTAGAAAGTACTTATGAGTGTTCACCACAGACTATATTTTATATTTATCATTAGGAGGTTAACTGTTCAGGTGCAACAAATTGATTTGTCTAAGTTTAGAGACAGAATTGATTTGGTAACATTCCTCTGGATGAGCTCCCGCTCATCAACAAATGCCCTTAAGCATTTCCTTATCGCCCCATCACTCCTCAAAAATGTATTTTAAATAAGATTTCCACAAAACATTGTAATTGACTGATAGTGTTTTTTATTTTATTTTGTTTATTTAACAGCTTTTTAAATTATCAAGATTAGGTCAGATCTTTTAAAGCACCATTTGTTTCCTTGTTGGATGCAGTACATTTTAAGATTTTCCAGCCTGTGATGTGGTGTAAATGATGTCAGTGTAAATGAGCTTTGGGAGTCCCTACATTGTACAGTGGACAGGTTGTTATGGAAATGAAATCAGAAAGGGGCTTTGTGTTGAAGGATGTAACATGGTGACTTTAATCTGTCCTATGCAGAATATTGAATTGTGGCCTTTTAAAGAAGATTAAGGTCAGAAGTGTACAGTGCATTTCAAAGTCAGCTTTGGATTAACACTTTGAATTACCCAGTGTATGAACCGCCTTGCATTGCCGAATACAGACTTTTTTAGTACTATACACACCAAGTCAGGCCTAATATTATGATTACCTAATACTGAGTTGGTCAACTTTTGCTCCAAAACTACCCTGACCAATCAAGTTATGGACTCCACTTGACCCTGAAAGTGTGCTGTGGTTTCTGGCACAAAGCAGTTTGCAGCAGATCCTTTAAGTCCTGTAAGTTACAGGATCAGACTTGTTTGTCCAGCATATTCCACAGATGCTCTCTTGGACTGAGATCTGGGGAGTCAAAACCTCAAACTCAGACCAGGGCTCTTTCTTCCACTGTTCCAGTTCTACAGTCTTTGTGCCCATTATTGGAGCTTTCTGCACTTGTGTCAACATTGGCACTCTGACTGGTCTGAGGTTAAGCAGTCCCATACACAACAAACTGATGCTGTGTTATCTGACACATTTCTATTAGAACCAATCGTAATGTCTTCAGCAGTTTGAGCCACAGGAGTTGGTCTGTTGAACCTGACACACGGGCCATCCTTCTCCCCCTACAGGCATCAGTGAGCCTTGGCACATGACCCTGTCGCCAGTTCAACCCTGTGCCTTTCGTGGGCCACGTTTGATAGCTACTGACCACTGCAGAGCGGGAACACCTCACAAAAGTCAGGTCTTGGAGATGCTCTGACCCAGTCATCTAGCTCTTGTCAAATTCTCTCAAACCCTTACTCTGCCCATTTTCCCTGCTCCTAACACATCAACTTTGAGGACAAAATGTTCACCTGCTCCTAATATATCCCACTCACTGACATGAGCCATGATGAAGAGATTCACTTCACCTGTCAGGGTCAGAGTATTTAACCTGATCTTGTAGTAAAAATGCATGTGGTATACAAATGGTATTGAAATTAAGCAATGTTAATTTTCTCATCAATTTACAACACAAACACACAAACAGAATAAAAATGAGTTTGTTAAAAGCCACATTCTCTCATGATGGGACCTTTAAATGTACATTTATTGATTCAGAGGAGACTATGTTCTTGTTGCTGAGGTAAATAGCCTAATGTTCACAATGCCCTGTCCTGTTCTGTTATGTCACTGCCTCAAAAGAATGACACACAGTCCCTTGCTCATCCTTCTGATGTAAGTGCTCTTCTGACAGAAGCGTACTTTGCAGTAAGTAGTTTTAAAACTTTATAGAAATATGTTTACTGTTGTCCTGAGTGTTTGAAAGTAGCTTGTGTAATCAATTCATTTATAGACCTCCTAATGAATTACACAAAATATGATTGATTTGGTTTATTTCTATTTGTTTTTTTCTTTTCTGATGTCAAATTCCTCCAGCTCTTTATTTTTTTTAACTTTGTAAAACACTAAATGTACTGTATATTTGTAGACCTAAATATTAATACAAACTTCTGTTGTGTGTTCTTTTAGGCTCCTTTGGAGACATTTATCAGCCTTTTCCTCCCTCATATGCTATATATTTCACAATTTTTTTCAAATTTAAATAAATATTATAAAATGCCAACAAACAAAACAGCATCTGACCATTTGGGAAAAAAAATCATAGGCATCTGAGTTTACATTTGATCTAAGTAAAATTGCGTGGCGGATTTGCCTCATGGGATTTGTTTTTTTGCACTGCACACAAAAAGCTGCCGCAAGTTAAAATGATGATATGCTGTATGTTGTAGCCAAAACAAACCGTAATTAAATTATACTTTAACAAACCTGTAAACATGCTGTATTTGTTGCCCTTTCTAAACATCATCCAAACCCTAATGCCCTTAAAGGAATTATACAATTATGTGAAAAAGTCATTGTGGAATCTAGGACCATTAAGTGAAGGCCGGCACATCTGCTATTCTCTCATTAATCTGTCTGATATTTTTTTCTCCCTAGAGAGCACAGTTTATCGCCTATTTCCCTCAATGACAAATTTACGGTGTTGCTGCTCCGTCGTCATTACGATGAAGGATGCCGCTTCACTCGACTATTTTCAGCTGTCTTATCGCCGGAATTGCATTTCATTCTTGCTCAGGATTTAATGGAAACATTGAGTCACCTGAACCTTATGCAGATAAAATGTGACACCGGATTTGGATGGATTTCTCATAATGAGGGATTTTAAGGTGAATGGCCTTGTGTAATGAATTCACCGGGGCTTTTGGAGTGGAGCAACATGCCGCCATCAACGCAGTACATTTTAGCAATTAATGAACCTAAATTAAATTGCTCCAATCTATTATAATTAGACATCTGTTATTTCAAAAAGGCCACTTTGCATTTATTAGCAAGCTTTTTGTGTTTGGAGAGCTATTCGGTCTGAGCCATTTCCATACATAACACCCAATGACAACCCAAAAATGGAGAGTTGTAGTTTTTGAACTGATTAGGGGGGCTATGCAGGTTGAACAGTAAATGGCTTCTTCATTCATGGTCAGTGCACACCCAACACAATCACAATTTGTGGTGCTGTCTGTCCTCAGATTACAATGGCTGCTGACTAAATCAATCCACCAAAAAAACATAACTACTTCTAAATGTTTTTGTCATTTAGCGTGTCAGGCTAAAATCTGATGCAAATGGGGCCTAAATTTTTTTTTGCACATTACTCCACACGTTGCTCTCACAAGACACGATATTAGGGGTGAGCGGATCAATGTTAGTATCGATAGTATCAATGCCAAAGTATAGTATCAGTCACAGATCAATACTAGCGTAATGAGATTTATAGTTGTCTGTTTTTTTCTCTTCAAATTACCTAAATTTCCTCAGTGAGATTGTGTGAGCGCACTTCAGGTAAGATGTAGAACTCACACAGAGACTAGAGAACAATAGTTAGTTTATGAATGATATAAGTTATAAGAAACTTCATAAGATGACTTATTATAACAATAACATGATGAACCACACAGTACATAAAAAATTAACAGACATCACTTGATGTGATGACAGTGAGCAGAGGATGCAACATTGTGCTTGTATAGGGTTGGACATGAGCAGGTATGTGAATAAGTGTGTTACATAGTTAGATTAGTTTATCTAATCGTTTAACAATCAACAATATTCTTTATAGGTTCAAGCCTGGAACATGGTTTGACCTTATAAAATGAACTGTATACATCTGGGACTACTGAGAGCTGCATGGGGAGAAGATGCAAGCTCTGTAAAAAGAGTTGTGTTCTCATCTACTGTATATGTAAAAACATACTGTGTTTCAGCTCAGACCAGAAAATATCAAAAAAGTCAAATTAAATGCCAAGTAAAATCTGAATATGAAACTCAAGGCCATCTAAACATGAACATTTTATTTTTGGCTCCTTAGATAATGCATAGCTTTAGGAATAATAAATACAACAATTGTAATACTGTGCCATTCTACTCTATCCACTATCCTTATTGAACAAATCCCATTACCCTGACTCGAATGATTTAAATAAAATATATAGTTGAGTCAGAGGGGTTTGGCTGGCAGCCAGTCACCAGTCCCCCTCCGCTTGCTCGCAGATTTCAACCAATCAGACACACTCCGCAAATAGGCCAATCTGTTTAAAGGAGGAAGCAGAGGCAGCTGGTCTGACGCACTCACGCTGAGAGAAGCATCCAGATGCACGTCAAGGAGACAGAGCCCTTGCACATGTGTTCCCAAGTAGAGCAGGTGCTGAGTTAAGTAGAAACACCAAAAAAGGAAATGCTTAGTTTGACTCAGGCCATCTGGGTTTGCAGAAGTTTAAGACAGTAGGGAGAATTAGAGCATTGTAATCAGCAAAAAGTTCTAAGAAAACAATGAGGAAGAAACTAAGCTTTGAAAGAGGTATATACAGTCCTCTTACCACAGTCCATTGAAGTAGACTATAACAGGATTTTGTGCACTGATATGTGACGTAAGGAAATTTTATTTTCACAGCACAACTCACACTGGGTAACTCAAAGTGCTATACAGAAATAAAAGACAACTTACAACACCTGGCTTAAACCCCTTAAGAAAAATTTAAACATTTAATAGACATAAAACACTAAGTTGTAACACAGTTTTTATTTATTTATATTTTTTTTTATTCCATGTGTGACACTGTCCACCTGTGTCATTGGGCTGTTGACAAGTTGTTTTACTTTACTTTCACACATTAAAGTGTTAAATTTAACACCACAAAAGTTTATCTGATTCTCACCGAGTGTTTATTTAACTCAGAAGATATTGAAGTGTAGCTTAATGCAAAAAGTGTTATTTTTATATACTGTAATTGCACATTAAAATTCTAACCTTGAGCTTCAGCTGGATTCTTGAGAGATTTGGGAGTTTCCAAACTCGGGTAAAGCCATCTTGTTTTGTGTCAAGTCTACTGCCTGAGTTGAACCAACCACTTGTGACAAATGAAGTGGCAGCAGGAACAAGAAGAGGTGGGTTTTTAATTTGACAAATGCAACAAGTGTTCTTCTCCTCTTTGTTATCAACATGGCTATGCTGAAAGACGTTATCGTTGATGCCAATGTCTTTCGTAACGTTAAAAAGTGTGTCACTAAAGGATTTTCTCGAAAGAAAAGATGTTGGTGCTAAACTTTCTACTGGCATTGGCATATCTTAAATACATACATGCTCTTTTTATGGGCCAGCATCTTTGTTCCATTTAACAATTTAGTTTTAGTTAACATTCCTTTTATTCGCGGATTCACTTTGCAAAAACTGTTGCCGATACAGTGGTGTGTTGTTTCTTCAAATCTGCCACACTCTGATTACATCATATGAATCGTTGCTATGATTGGCTAAAACAAATCTTGTGGTAGGTGGGTACGAGTCAGTGCTTTTATCCAATCATCTAACAAGTTTGAAGGCACCTCCCTTTTTCAAACGCTTTCAGGGAGCCTTCACAGATGGTTCTGTTAAACAGACTATGTTCTGTGAGCAGTTTTATCTGCCGGAGTCAGGTTATTGAAATTCTACAAAATAAAGAATTAGGCCTGGTTTTTGGTTCCCAAAATATATACAGTATGCATATTTACTTATTTCTTTTTAGGACAGTGTTTAATGTACATTAAGCTGAAGGAGAAATGCTTGTACCAGAATATAGCTTAAAAGCTAATTTCCATCTGTAGTCCAATATTGTACACTGGAGCACCCGGGAAAAACACCCAGCCAGCAATTTCTATGTGGACCCTATACATCTTATATTTGGGCTCAAATATGGCTCCCAAGTTGGTTTGTCCACAGTTTCCACAGTGGCCCCACCTGTGCAAAGTGTTTTCTTACATTTAGTTGTTGGTCAAAGACCAGCGAGTAACATCAACAGGAAGGAGAAAGGAGTGTCTTTTAAGCATAATCTGTAACAGGTTTCTGTCGACATCAGTCATGGTCTGACCCTAACTCAGAGGAACAGAGTAACACATGACAGCAACATCATCTAGTTATTCTTGAATGCAAAGCCACTGATGTCATGCACAGAGTAAATAGTGCTTTGTGTGTACAAATTTTATAAGAACTATTAAACCCAGTCTTAATAATAATGTATATCATAAGTTCTAAACGTGTAAAGCTTTAAAATGAAATATAAAACTTTTGAATGTTACCTCAGGAGAATGTACCATACAGGGATAAAATAAATAAAGAAAACTTTCTGGCTTACATCTGAGTCACATGAAAGGGCTAACACAGGTGGGGCCACAGTGGAAACTGCAGGGAAAAACTGCGCTTAGGACCCATATTTGAGCCCAAATCTAACCCTTATTAGACCCTTAACCCTTACCCAAGTGTAAATGCTGGCTGGGCTGCCTTAAAGTAAGAGTAACTTTCAGCTCCTCCTTGAACCGCCACCTTATCGTGGTGGAGGGGTTTGAGTGCCCGGATGATCCTAGGAGCTATGTTGTCGGGGGCTTTATGCCCCTGGTAGGGTCTCCCAAGGCAAACAGGTCCTAGGTGACGGGCCAGACCAAGAGCGGTTCAAAACCCTTTATGGACGTTTTAAAAACAAGGACCGTTACGTCGCCCGGTATGGCGCAACCGGGGCCCCACCCTGGAGCCAGGCCCGGGGTTGGGGCTCAAATGCGAGCGCCTGGTGGCCGGGTCTCCCCCCACGGGGCCCAGCCGGGCTCAGCCCGAAAGAGCGACGTGGGACCGACCTCCCGTGGGCCCACCACCTGCAGGAGGAACCGTAAGGGGCCGGTGCAATGTGGATTGGGTGGCAGTCGGCGGGAGCCTCGGCGACCCAATCCCGGACACAGAATCTAGCTCTAGGGACATGGAATGTCACCTCGCTGGCGGGTAAGGAGCCTGAGCTTGTGCGGGAGGTTGAGAGATACCGACTAGAGATAGTCGGGCTCACCTCCACGCACAGCTTGGGCTCTGGAACCCAAATCCTCGAGAGAGGCTGGACTCTCCACTATTCTGGAGTTGCCTGCGGTGAGAGGCGGCGGGCCGGTGTGGGTTTGCTCATTGCCCCGGCTCAGCCGCCATGTGTTGGAGTTCACCCGGTGAACGAGGGTCGCTTCCCTGCGCCGGGTTGGGGATAGGTCTCTCACTGTTGTTTGTGCTTACGGGCCAAATGGTAGTGTAGAGTACCCGGCCTTCTTGGAGTCTCTGGGAGGGGTGCTGGAAAGTGCTCCAACCGGGGACTCCATCGTTCTACTGGGGGACTTCAACGCTCACGTGGGTAGTGACAGTGACACCTGGAGGGGCGTGATTGGGAGGAACGGCCCCCCTGATCTGAACCCGAGTGGTGTTCTGTTATTGGACTTCTGTGCTAGCAACAGTTTGTCCATAACGAACACCATGTTCAAGCATAAGGGTGTCCATCAGTGCACGTGGCACCAGGACACCCTAGGCCGGAGGTCGATGATCGACTTTGTAGTTGTTTCATCTGACCTCCGACCGTATGTCTTGGACACTCGGGTGAAGAGAGGGGCGGAGCTGTCAACTGATCACCACCTGGTGGTGAGTTGGATCCGATGGCGGGGGAGAAGGCGGGACAGACTTGGCAGACCCAAACGTACTGTGAGGGTCTGTTGGGAACGTTTGGCCGAGTCCCCTGTCAGAGAGATCTTCAACTCCCACCTCCGACAGAGCTTCGACCAGATCCCGAGGGAGACTGGAGACATTGAGTCCGAGTGGACCATGTTCTCCACCTCCATTGTCGACGCAGCCACTCGAAGCTGTGGCCGCAAAGTCTCCGGTGCCTGTCGTGGCGGCAATCCCCGAACCCGGTGGTGGACACCGGAAGTAAGGGATGCCGTCAAGCTGAAGAAGGAGACCTATCGAGCCTGGTTGGCTTGTGGGACTCCTGAGGCAGCTGATAGGTACCGGCAGGCCAAGCGGGCTGCAGCACGGGTGGTTGTGGAGGCAAAAACTCGGATCTGGGAGGAGTTCGGTGAGGCCATGGAAAAAGACTATCGGTCGGCCTCGAAGAAATTCTGGCAAACCGTCCGACGCCTCAGGAGGGGAAGCAGTGCCCTGCCAACACTGTTTACAGTGGAGGTGGAAATCTGCTGACCTCAACTGGGGATATTGTTGGACGGTGGAAGGAATACTGAGGATCTCCTCAACCCCACCGACACGTCTTCCAATGAGGAAGCAGAGGCCGAGGGCTCAGAGGTGGACTCGTCCATCACTCAGGCTGAAGTCACTGAGGTAGTTGGGAAGCTCCTCGGTGGCAAGGCACCGGGGGTGGATGAGATACGCCCTGAGCACCTCAAGTCTCTGGATGTTGTGGGGCTGTCTTGGTTGACACGCCTCTGCAACATCGCGTGGCGGTCGGGGACAGTACCTCTGGACTGGCAGACCGGGGTGGTGGTCCCTCTTTTTAAGAAGGGGACCGGAGGGTGTGTTCCAACTACAGAGGGATCACACTCCTCAGCCTCCCCGGGAAAGTCTATGCCAGGGTACTGGAGAGGAGAATGCGGCCGATAGTCGAACCTCAGATCCAGGAGGAACAATGCGGTTTTCGTCCCGGTCGTGGAACACTGGACCAGCTCTATACCCTCTCCAGGGTGCTGGAGGGTTTATGGGAGTTTGCCCAACCAGTCCACATGTGCTTTGTGGATCTGGAGAAGGCATTCGACTGTGTCCTCGTGGTGCCCTGTGGGGTGCTCTGGGAGTATGGGGTCCGGGGCCCTTTGCTAAGGGCTATCCGGTCCCTGTACGACCGAGCAGGAGCTTGGTTCGCATTGCCGGCAGTAAGTCAGACCTGTTCCCGGTGAATGTTGGACTCCGGCAGGGCTGCCCTTTGTCACCGGTCCTGTTCATTGTCTTTATGGACAGGATTTCTAGGCGCAGCCAGGGGCCGGAGGAGTCTGGTTTGGGGACCACAGGATTTCATCTCTGCTTTTTGCAGATGATGTTGTCCTGTTGGCTCCATCAAGCCAGGACCTTCAATGTTCACTGGGGCGGTTTGCAGCCGAGTGTGAAGCGGCTGGGATGAGGATCAGCACCTCCAAGTCTGAGACCATGGTTCTCAGTCGGAAAAGGGTGGCTTGCCCCATCCAGGTTGGTGGAGAGCTCCTGCCTCAAGTGGAGGAGTTTAAGTATCTCGGGGTCTTGTTCACGAGTGAGGGAAGGAAGGAGCGTGAGATCGACAGACGGATCGGTGCAGCTTCTGCAGTAATGCGGTCGATGTACCGGTCTGTCGTGGTGAAGAAGGAGCTGAGCTGTAAGGCAAAGCTCGATTTACCAGTCGATCTACGTTCCTACTCTCACCTATGGTCATGAGCTTTGGGTCATGACCGAAAGAACAAGATCCCGGATACAGGCGGCCGAAATGAGCTTTCTCCGCAGAGTGGCGGGGCGCTCCCTTAGAGATAGGGTGAGGAGCTCCGTCACTCGGGAGGAGCTCAAAGTAGAGCCGCTGCTCCTTCACATCGAGAGGAGCAAGCTGAGGTGGCTCGGGCATCTGTTTCGGATGCCTCCCGGACGCCTCCCTAGGGAGGTGTTCCGGGCATGTCCCACCAGGGGGAGACCTCGGGGAAGACCTAGGACACGCTGGAGGGACTATGTCTCTCGGCTGACCTGGGAACGCCTCGGTATCCCCCCGGAAGAGCTGGAGGAAGTGTCTGGGGAGAGGGAAGTCTGGGCTTCTCTGCTTAGACTGCTGCCCCCGCGACCCGGCCCCGGATAAGCGGTAGAAGATGGATGGATGGATGGATGGAACTTTCAGCCCATACTATATATTCTGAAAATTATTTAGATGTTTCTTAGACATGAGATCAGTAGAATCATGTCAATCTCAATGACACAGTACCCTGCTGCAAGAGATAAATAAGTGATGCACTTTAGGGCACTCAAATAGTGTGTAACTATTTAATTATGAACAAAAAGGATTTGACCGAAAGTTAACAAAAGCTGACACATTAGAACTTTGGCTCACAGAAAACCAAGGCTCGTATGACATTTACATAAAGTTGTGACCTGGGTTTTTCTTTTCAATTTAGTTTTTAAATGGTTTTTACATCTTTTTCATTTTGCCAGTAGAGCTGTTCACAAACAAAGAAGCTCTTAAACCTAAGATAGAAAACTTGTGCACATAAGTTAATCCACCTCTAGGCCGCTGATATTTTTACATTTCCACATTTCAGACAGTTTCCTTATCTGCTTCTTTCGCTCAGTTTTTGAAGCACACTTAGCTTCACCTCAGAGCTGACAGAGTGTAGGGTGCTTGAATGAATTGGGCACTAAAAGACACAGGTTTGGAAAGATAAGGGAGCTCTGTAATTTTCAACACTTAAATCCTGGGTTTCAAGTGTTGAATTATTGCTGAGAGTCAAAGAAAAGCTCTTCAAACATCTCTTTATGACTGATTTGGAAATTATATCAGAATAACAATAGTCTACAAAATCCAGTTGTTGTATCACACTCAGAGCCACCCTAACTTTAGAATTCCTTACTATGTCATACAGTAAAATGTGAAATATCTTTTCACTGCAAAGATAAGTGTGCTTGAAATTAAATGTATTAAACCAATTTTGTACACACTGCATTCATAAAAGAAATGGTTATTTGGAATTAAGTCATTTTAACTTAGGGAAGTGAATGTTATGAGAACTAATGTTAGTTTTCTTAATCTGAATGACTTTATTACAACCGTACTGACACCATCAACGTCAAAAACATTACACACAAAGCCACTAAATATTTCATGCTTTATCTTTCTAATACTTAGACTTATGAATGTCACTTCAGCAAAACATATGTAATTACAGCCTATGCAATTGAAAAGAAGTTTTGCTGAATATACTTAATTCATTTGAACATCAGTGGCAATAAACAAGACCTTTGGAGTCTACTAGAAGGGGTGACACTGAACAGAAATATCTGGATTGATCCGTCCGGCCAGTACTGTACCAGTAATCATACATCCTTGTATGATTACTGGCACATTACATACAACAATAAAGCTGGCTGAAAAATCCTTCTCATTCAGTGAAGGTCAGACTCAGACAGAAAGCTGTCAGCCCCACCTGTCAATCAGCGCTCACACAGCACAGCAGATTGATTTTGTGGATACGTAAAAATACAGCATAAAAATGGTCTATTACTGTAATAATTCCATAATCCATAGATCTGTTACTGAAACCACATGAAAATATTTGCTTTGATCAGGCAAGCTCAAGCTGCCTTAGAAAAGCCCAAGGTCTTTCTCAAAATTCTCCGTCTACACACCAAGGAAGCCATCTATCAAGCTGTCCTCTTGGCCTTCTGTTCTCCATTGGAACAGGCTCTGGTTATGGCGCATACTGGGAGCAGCATGCTGGAAATGCTGCACCAGAGTAACTCCAACCTTTGATTACACAGTGGATTCCGTTTGATTGGACCGTGTCATGGGTGCATGAGTCTGCGCAACAAGATTAGAGCCCAGCTTCGGTCTTCAGCAGAAGGCACAGGCAGGTAGCAGTTCAAATTAGAGCAAAGGTCTGATGTAAAGATGTGAAGCTGGTGGACACTGGACCTGTGACAGTATAACCATAGAGGCTCAAAGGTGTGTAACAACACAAATGACAGGAATATTCTCCCAATCACTCGCAGCAACAAAACCTGCTAGAGATTGGGCGCAAATTTAGTAAAAAAAAACAAAGGCGGTTTTGGACTGTTTTAAAGAGTTACTACATAAATCTGTGATTTGCAAATTTTGTCTACTTATTCATTTATTTAAACAGCATTTTCAACACTAACAACTTGGCCTCATCTTAACGCAAAATAAATTCACCCTTGGTCACCGGCCCATTTGTCTCTCCACTTGTGAAGCTGAGTGCACTCTTTGGCATCTGTTATTTCTAAATTTAGTGTCTCAGACCTAATGAGTAACATTTGTGGCATTTCATGAAAATACATGATGTTCTAACAATAGTAAATTGGTTGGATATTTTTGTAAGAATATCCTATAATTACGTAAATAATGATTCTGCATAAGATGGAGAAAGTCTTAGATTAAGATTTAATTTAATTATTTATTTTACCATGACCACTTAATGTCCATTAATGTAACAAAAAGTAATACAAATCAATACATTGATGATTCATGTTATTAATATTGTTGTCCATACAATCTGGCCAAAAAAGTTGGGGTTTGTATTTTTTGGTGCAGGGACATGCACAGTGGAACTAATTTTATAATTGTTAAAGCAAAATAATTTTGCTTTAACAAAAAATCTCTTTACAAGTTGGGGTTCAGATCTCCCACTGCCTTGACCTTCTTGCAAAAAAAAAAAGAGAAAAGAAAATCATTAATGAAAAACATGGTATCTTGTCTCATGTCTAAATAAATGTCTAAATAATAATATAGTAATAATAATACATTGAAGTTTTGGTGCTCATGGGAACTATTGTAATTTAGATTACTATATATGAATACTAAATTTTTCATTTCATATTATTAATTAGTTTCTTAGAAGATGCTTTTGATCATTTATAGGTGCATATTAAAAATGCACCTGATGCCAAAGTGCTTTTTCTTCTTCAGTGGAGGACAATAGAAAAGTGACCATATTATGTAGCCTTCTAATCTATTGCACAATAATGAACAATTACATTTGACTGGTTTTCCTAATTGTAAGTGCTTACCTCTTCGGCGTAGGCATCACAGAGTTTGTTTCCCGACAGGAGCTTGTTCTTCAGGCTCTTGTTCTGAAACAGACAGAGGCAGGTGAGTTCTGCTGTGTGTCTCTATATGACAGCTCTGATTAGGTGAGTGTTTCTGGACAGGCCGCTGACAGAGAGCGCATGGCTGCCTCTTGATTTGAGGCTGAGGAGCGAGGAGAGTGGGTAAGGCTGAATCACACACAATTCATTGACCAACCACCCAAACCTTTCCAAAAATGGCCGACTGAATCTCCGATCTCCGTGTGATGAGTTTGTAGTGATTCTGCCATTACGCTTATCTATAAATATCTGCATAAGCCACGGTTTATAAAAGAGCTATTCAACAGGTGGTCTGTGGGCCAGAACCGGTCCGCCAAGCTATTTGAATTGGCCTGCAATCCGTTTACCCATAATTAATAAATATAGTTTTTCAAAACCAGTATTTTCTGTGCACTTGCCAATTTGCGACACTTTGTGTCATGTTACTACCCTATTATACCAGACCGTTTTCCTTTTTTCAGGACAGTCTAGTCCCTTTCTCACAGCAAATTCCTTTCTCTACACATTTGTGGACGGACCATTCACAAGCCGTTTGTCTGCAGCAGGGTATGGATTGCTAGCGATGTCATACACAAGTAACTCAGCTCACGCAACTAGTCCAAAATGAAAAGATGGCACTGTCAGAATGAGAATCAGAAAGAACTTGCCAAGTTCTTTCTGATTCTACTTGTGTACTTGTGCAAACACAAGGACTTTTTTAAAGAAGAAACAATGTAAAATTAGCACTATTAAAAAAATGACCAATGTTCAAGGTAATCCTATGTGCCTGGTATGTTATGACGTCTGCTCAGTTAACAAGGAATATAATGTGCAAAGGCACATAAGGACTACTTGCGGTAGCTTCGAGTTTCCACCAGGCTTGTTAGACAAAAATATACAGACTGACTTTGAACTAAGCACTGGAATCTTCTCCTGTCCCTGTAATCAGCAGCAAAAGGTCACAGCAGCATCCCTCAAAAAAAGACCATTCATTGATGAAGAAACAGTGAAATAATATATGCTAGGGTAAGCAGCTGGTGAGGAAGAGGTAATAATCCCAAAGTTATGGACCAGCTGATGTGATCAAGTCTGTTCCTCTTTTAGATACGGCAGCTGCAAGACGGGTGGATGTTTTAGCCACAGATATTTTTTCGACTCTTGTTACCTGTTTGAGGAAAGCCAAAGACATCTCCTTGGCAGTGGATGAATCAACGGACAATTTGGATGCAGCTCAATTTTGTTTGTATGTGCATTTTTTTGATGTAGATTGTTTTAACAAGGATATACTGGGCCTAATCCCACTGGAAGGACATACAACAGGAGAAGTAATGTTCGAAATGATTGTTGCTTTTTTTCAAGGACAATGGACTGGACTTGGAGCGCGTTAACCTGCTCGTTACAGATGGAGCACATTCATTAAAAATCAAAGGACTGTGTGCACAACTGTCTGCTCTTGCCCCAAAAATGCAGTCCTTTCACTGCCTTATACATATAGGGCCCCTTGCTCACAACTAAGTGGTGAGTTAAAAAACACAAAAGACTGTGTCACTGCTATGATTAACTTCATCAGATTAATATTCGGAATTTAACACAGACTGTTTTGTAAACTTCTTGCGGATATGTCAGCTGAGCATGTTGACCTACTATTACACA